>JAYRBT010000177.1:12986151-13000048 GCA_036023395.1 Myiotriccus ornatus | reverse complement strand
AGAATTTTAAAAAGGAACTTAGATAATTAATGTCTGTTTTCTCCTTGATATTGAGGAAGAAAATGTTTTGCATATTGAGAAAAGCTCCTTATATGATATACTTATAGAAGGATGTTTCATATCCTAAAATTAGTCTTCTGTTAATTTTCATGTCAAATACAAAGAGACTTACCAGTGGCAGCAATCTAGTTAATGTAAGTCAGGAGAATTGTGGACTAGTGAAAGTAAAAAGGAACAGCCCTGTATCTGCTAATATTTCTTCTGTTTGACAAATCTATGCATTTTATTTCATATACGTAGTTTCTATTTTAAATGAGCTTTCTGAGTGTCCTCCTTGACTGCCATTGAGAAATATAACATTTAGTTCTAGTTTACAGTTATGGGGCTTTTTTTTTTCTTTAAAAAAGGGAAATTTTAAATCTGGATTTCCTCATGTTTCTGTCAGGATAAATGAAAACTTTTAGTTTTAAGGACTGACAAAGTTCAAACACATTTCATGTGTGATCAGACTTTAGCAGCTAAGTTTTTATCATGTCCAAGGCTGTGTAAGGGGAACTTATTTGGAACTGTTTATTGTTCTGGCTGGTGTCCTTAGGCAATAACAATGACAAAATCTCTGCTGAACAAAGCAACAAAACGTGTAATTTGGTGATAGCTGAAGTACAATGGTGGTCAAAAATGCCTGCAGAAATACAGCAGAAGAAAAAAGGGTTAAGTTACACCTAAAATAAAATCTTACCTTTTGTTGAAAGATTGTCCTGAATTTACCTGTCAGGGACAGCAGGTGCAGTGCTGCAGGCAGGGCTTCGGTGTGTCTGGTGCATCTGTACGGAGCTCAACAGAATAAATCATTTATCTTGTTTAGCATCTCTGCTAAACGGTATTGCCATTATTTAAAACTCTCAGTTTGTGAAAACCTGGCCTCAGCAGCAGCTTGATGGCTGCAGTGGTGATACCTGTGTGTGTTTGAAGCAGGACAGAGTTGCTGGTCAACGGTGACAACACAGAGGCGAGAAGGGGAGCTTTGTCTGAAGTCATGTTAAAGTGTGGTGCTGGACCTTGGAGTGGGCTTTGGTTTCCCGGTTTCCATGAGTGTTTTGACCTTCTCTGAGCTTACATCTGCACTGCTAATCAGTTTTGCTTTGAGTCCATGAAACTTGTAGCTTCTGTCATGGAGACAAGGATTAGGATTAGGGAAGTAGCCAATGAAAGAGAGCATTGCACAGTTTGACATAGGAGGAGGTGTGTCAGAAAGACCCTGAAGAACACGTGGGGTTTTTTGTGTGGTTTTTTTTTTTTTCCCCTGTGCTGGTCCCCATTAGCTTTTTTTTTAATAACAGGTGCTAATTTCACTTGTGTTAGAATGCTCTGAATTGTTTTTACTTATGCTGGTGTTATTTTTGAGATTAAAAACGTTAAAACACTTAAAAAGAGAGATAAATCTATTATTCAGATAGGAGGAAAATATTTAGTTTGTATTATTGGAAATGTGCTCAACAAAGGTTTTTCTTAAAAACAAAACTTATAGTAAAACATGTGACTGTGTGTTTTCCTAAGTCTTAATTAACAGTTCACTGACAGGTAATGAGTGTGGTCAAGCAAGGTATTTTTTTCCCTTTTCAGAATGTTTTGGTTTCTTCAGGAAATATAATCATCAATGTGTATATTCTATATGTGTATTTGTCTTCCTGTGTCTCCATGCATATAAATAAATATAGATCCATATATGTAACCAGTTAAGAATGCAAATGTGTGTGTTCTGTAATATAATTATTATAATGCAGTGGGATTAGATGTATTGTGTGCTACATATTTGTTGTTAGATGAACGTGTGAACTAAGAATTAGGAATACAAAGAGGACATGGGATTAATGCTAGCAACTAATTTCCCGTGTCATAGTTATGTGATTTCCATTTTAAGATGTCAAAGGAAACTTTCACGTTGTATTTTCTTTCCTTACTCACTAATGAAAATTTGTTACTTCAGGTTTTCAGCCACGCACACTGAGTGAAAAAATATCTTTCTTACTAGCAATAGTAGCAAATAAGAGATGCTGCTGTCTTGACAGCTTGTGCTTGGGACTTGCTGCTTAGCCTGTAAATGGTCAGGTTTTAATTTGAAGAAGTAAGTAGACATCTTAGATATATTGTTTGTCTCATTCTGAGTTTTAATAAGTCTTGAGACCTGCAGAAAGGCAAAGTCATATGCATGCAGACAGGAATACTGATGCGCTAGAGGACAGTGAGATCTGGTGTAATTTCTGGCTCTGCAGTCTTCCTCTGTGACCGTGAACCATTTGCTTACTTTCTATTTGCCCCACGTTCCATACCTTTATTTAGGCATTACATTCTTTTCTCACACTTTCTGTTTCTCTTGTCTGTTAAACTTTGGACTTTTCAGGATAGAATCTGCCTTTTACTGTGTGTCTTCTGTCTATGAGTAGTGCCTGGTAGAATATGATGTGGTTGTGGGTTGGGCTTTCTAGTCTTTGGTCATTTTTTGTATCACAGCCAAAAGTGACTGAATTTAATATGTTGGGGCGATAAAAATGGATTCTGAATGTTGAACAGCTGAACAATTGAACAGAGATAACAATCTTTTACCTATATAATGACATTAACATACAGACAACATCTACTTTTACCTTTGGTGGTTTTGTTGTTCTTGGACAGCAGTATAAATAAGTTCATTTTGCTATCAATGAAATTAATATTCAAAATATTAAAATAATAGTTATTTTTAAATTTCTTTAATTTTTTTGTGATGAAAGAGGTAAGGAATTCTAAATATAAGGTTACTGTTTACTTATTTGGAAGCTTGTGGTAATATATTGAAGTATATTAAAACTGCAACATGAAATTGTTGCACAATTTTTTCTTTTTAATCTGCTTTAGTGAAGTCTCTGTGTTCCATAGATACCTGGAAGCAAGGGAGAAAGTCACTGATAGTGAAATGGTTTACTTGGCTTATAGGTCACCTTTCCAACTTGAGTTCATAAACTTCTGGTAAAAAAAAATAATTACTTGAAAATGTTTTTCTTGGTCAAGGCTAAGATAATAAGGTACAGTGCCTACTGGAATCATGTATATCTGTTATTTTTGTGTGTTATGAGTAGCAGATTGGAACCATACCTATTTCCATTTTAAAGTACAACTTTTCCGTGTGTAAATAGTTAACTGCTGTGTTTTTAAAATAACCTTAAAATTGTAAGAAAGACACCAAGAAACAGTCTGTAACTATTTGTAATTTAATTAAGAATTCTTCAAATTTTTAAACATATAATTCCTGAGAAACGTGCAGAGTGTATATACACTTGCAAATATACTTGCAAACTCTTAAAAGAGTTGTCCAGGAAAAGATGTCCTGGTACAGGACAGCGTGCATAAAAGATTAACCTTCAGTGTAGAGAAGTTTTAAATTTACACGCTGCCTAGAAGCAACCCAGTTCATATGCTTGTACTGTAATTAGTTGATTTGTAATCCTGGTGACCATTTAGGATGGAGGAATTTGTTTGGATTCCTCTTTTTTGTCTACGGATTTAACCTTTTATCTGTCTTTCCTCAGGAGAGCTAAGATTTTGGTGAGTTGAAGATGGGTTCAGTCTGTTAAAAAAAAAAAAAAAAGACAACCTTAGTTTCTAGTGTCCTGACTTGTTGCTTGTCTACTTGACAGTTTTTATAGTACTAAAATAAGGCAATTTCTATTTGCTGCACTGATATGCATTTGCAAATCTTTAATTCACTGTGTTTTTAGGGGTTTTTTTATTACTTCCTTTTTATGGTACCAAAACATCTCATCAGGCAAAGACACATTTCTTAGGGTGTTACAGGAGCTGAGTGACAATCCAGCAGATTTTAAATGTCACTGATTACCCATGAATTCTGCCAGTGACCAACATTCAATAAATAGGACATTTGATATCGTGAACTCAGTACAAAAAGAGATCAGTGATCTCTGCCCACTCTTAATAATGCTTTAGATTTTAGGTAAAAAAAAGTTACTGTTTTGAAATACTATAAACGATTTAGTAAATTAAGGTGGTTAGTTCATAATTGTATTATTGTAATATTTTCTGTATTTATATCATAATTTGTTGTGATGTAGGACTGTAAGGAAGCACTCTGGACTGAACAACCCTGTGGTACACAACGTGGGGTAACTGCAAAACACTGCCTGTATCACCTGCTCTGACAACAGCAGTTCCAGGCTTCGCTCACAGTACACAGTTGTACACCCACACATACTGATTAAACAGATTATTGGTTAAAATTCGGGCATTCCACTCTGCGATGACTGGCTTGGACAAGAGTTGTAGTTTCTAGATAGAAATCCTGTAGATAGGAAGGACATTCTGTGGTCTTTGTATTCTTATTCATATGTTTTACTACCTTTATGCTGTTAAGAAGAAACTGTGCTTCGTTGTGTTTTGTTTTGCTTTGCGGAAGGGGGTGGGTTGTTCGTTTTTTATAAAAATTAAAAAATTCCCTAAAGAAATACGTTTAATGAATAAGATGCTGAATTTAGTGAAGTCTATCCACTAAGTGTGGTTGAATCCTTGAGCTGTGCTCCTACAGGCAGTTTGAGTTCAACACACTTGATCTGCTTGACTAACAAGACTCCGTTTTTGAGGACTGCTACCAAATGTGTGTAAGCAAAACTGAGCAGAAAGACATGGGATTTGCAGGTGTTTTTGTAGCTGTATACCCAAAGCCCATTCCCAGCCTCAGAGACGCCATCCTATTCTTCCCTGTGCTGTGTATCTTTCCCTTCCCAGGTTTCTCTCTGCTGCTCAGAAAGACAGAAAGTATAACAATGCTGCTAACAATGACAACAAATCAATACACATCCAAATTGGATTAACTCAACTGGACTTCGCTTTTATTATTTTTGCCAGGGCAGGTCAGTTATCAAAGCTTCACAAATCAAGTTCCTTACCTTCCCTGTCCTCAGTAGCTGTACACAGAACCAACAGAAAATCCCACATGAAACTTTTTTTCTTTGAGAATTTTTATTTTTAGAAAACTGTCACCAATAATTCTCCAAATCTGAGAATTTATTGATTGTGTGTGAATTACTTTTCCTCACTTTTCTTTTCTTTGAATTCCTCTGATAGCTGTTTTCCAGCATTTCCCCCTGTAAGGAAGTACCCTTTGTACTCTTCGCTCAGTGGTCTCCACTGCTGGCCTCCAGAAGCAGGCATTTTTGTCCCATCATGTGATCCAATGTTTCTGTTAACCTTTAACATACTTTGACTACTCTACTTAAGTTTTGGAAATCTTTTTTGTGTCTTCATATAATTTATACTCATTTCCTATGATATCAGCAGAAGAGAGGAAGACACTACAGCAGTGGGAGCACAAATGTGTCTGTAAACACTGATTTATCTTAGATTCCAAGACCTGCCTGCTAGTCAGTCTTTTAGAGTCTTTTATTCTGGCCTTTCTTGGCAAGTCAGGTGGTCAGTATAAACCTTCCTAATATTGTTTTAGGTGGTTCCCTCTAAATCGGTGACAGATTTTATCTTCCTTCCAACCAGTACAAGCTGCAAGGGGAAAGCTAAACCTACTGACTAATGTCTATTTATTTCTGTACTTGCAAGTAGCCTATTCTCTTTCAGGAATTAACACACTAGTCCTTTATAGCCTCCCTGAAGCTTTTGTTTGCAATTTCCAAATCTGTCTTTTACAGAGATGGGCTTTTTCCTTAATATTGTTACTGTAGTCAACATATTAGACTCTGTTTCTTTTATTTACAGTGTGACTGTAACATCAGAAATCTTTTTGTTGTTGGTTTTCTTATCTCCAAAATATTTTTCTCCTTTCTTTTAAATTCAGTTTTTCAACCCTACATCATGTCTACATAGTTGTCCTTACAAACTTAAACTAGGTTAAATCTGTTTGTTCTAAAAACTTGTATTACTCAAGTAATGAAAGATTCATATTTTTGTGGGTGTGGGATTGGGATGGCAGAATGTAGATACTTGCACAGAGAAAAGAGGTACTGTCTTCCTCACTGTTGATTTTTCTAAATACTAGTTCCTAATGTTCTTGGTTTCGTCTTTTCCAAGCTGCCTTATCTTCTCATCTCTGTGCTAACTCCACTGCAAAACATAATACGTAGAATAATGTGTTTTACAGTGATGATGATATGGAGTTCTCTAAACAGTGAGTAATATTTACTGAAGCCACTGCTAAGGTCTTGCTCTTAGTCCAAAACTACACAATGAAGGCTTAGAAAGGAGAAATCTACTCACAGGACTGATCTGTGTAGCTCAGGAATGATTTGTCTTTGCCTGGTATGTTCTATAGAATCTCTGCTAGATAACTTTTAAGACATGAGGCTTTTTTCTTGCTTCTCAACCAATGTTTAAGTAAGCATCCTGATTTTATTTCTTTGGCATCTCGGTAATTTCAACTCTGTAAACTTACTCATTCTATCTTAGTATTTTCAAAGAAAGTGCAGAGGTTTTAGGAAGCTTGTAAGCGGTCAGACTGGCTCTGGCTCTGGGTCCATCACAGCTGGAGTTGATCTAAGTTTGGGCTGCCTTGTCCTCTCCGCTATTGGCTCTGGCTCTGTGTTTCCACCTTCTGCACTGTGCTGGCAGCAGCTCTTGTCTGATCATTCTATGAACTGCCTCTTGGAGCAAATCTGACTGAGAAGGTTTTTTGTTTCGTTGTTCTTTTATTTTTTTTTTTTTCTTTTGTGGGGTTAGCTTACAGACGAGCAACCTCCCTGGGCTGGCTCCTGCGCTCTGTGTGGGTGTTAGTGCTGATGCAAGGGAAAGAACAGACAGCCTTAGCTGGTAGAGAAATGATGCGAGGGGAGGCTCTGTCGACCTGAACCCTTGCTGGTTTAAGGTGCCACAGGATCCCACCCTCAGGCTGCAATGCCACTGTTTCTTAAAGCTGATCTCCACACCAGCTCTCATTCACTCACCGCTGTTCCCTCTGGTGCCAGCACTAGTTTTTGTGCTGCTCTGCTATTCCAAATCACAACAGACCCCCTCTCCCTGCCCCCCAAAACCACAGCAGTTTCTTCAGCTGACTGAATATGTGGCCATGTAATGTTGCTGCTGGCAGTGAGGATGGAGTGAGAAAAGTAAATATTTTTTAAAAAACATAAAAAAGGTAAAATAAGTAAATGCCAGTCATTAAGCCATGTAAAGTAACCATGGAATTGCGGCTTGTGAAGTATATATGTTACATTTTACAAATGTAATGTTTTACAAACATTTAGCCTTCATATGACTTTTAGAAAGACTGTTCTTGAATGGAAGGTTGTTTTCCCCCACCTCCTCCTCCCACACACAACTTCCACTTAAAGTCTTTCGGTAGACATCTCTAAGCCCATGTCAATATAAAGTCCAGATCTGGCGTCTTTCACATTCCAGAAGCCTATGATGTGTTTTTACAAATATATGCACGTACTTCCATTTGTATTTACATAGAAAATTAATAAAGCAATAGAGTTATGAAAAAATACGACTTTGAGAGATTTTAATTGAAAAATAATTTTATATGATTGCCTGAAGTGTGCAACTAAATTCATAGGTGAGGAATAGTTGAATCTCTATATGGTGTAAATGATCACTGTTCCTTTAGCCTTTTACTTGGATAATGATCTGCCCTGAGATACCCATTCCAGATTAACACAAAGCAGGGAATAACGAAAAGTAAATGGTAAGACTAGACAAGGGTTGCAATAATCATGCAAGACAGAATTCATCTCACTTGCCTTAGTCTCTAAAATATAGGTATCTAGCATAAATTAGTTGTTTTTAGATCCTTTTTAAGTTAGGAGAAAGGGACAGACTCCCCCAGTGCCAGTTTCTCTTTTACTTCAGTTATTCATGGGCAAACAGGGCATTATTGAAACATGCTATGGTGATACCTCTCTGTATGTATGTATTTGATTATAAGGGAATTCTGCACAATCAGCTTAAACTAGACAGCTACTTTTAATTTCCTGAACTTACATGAGATATAAACTAACACTGAGGCTTAATTATCATATGCACAAAGTTTTATCTGCTTTAAGTGTGGAAAACCTTTATACGACTGTCAGCTTTTTTGTATTAACTAACTGCAAATATTTCATCAACTCAGCAGTAACTCTTTACACAAACAGAACTACGTTCATTTTAAAGAAGTTCTGAATTTCTAAAAAGTGCAGTGATTTGAAACAGAATGAAATTTTAAGCAAACATCTGAGAAAATATGTAATTTTTTTGAGTTTTACATTAAAAAGTTCTAAAATAAAACAATGCTGGAAACTAATATGTTTTGGTAATAGCTTGCTTATTGAACATAGAGCTGTTTACTTTGTTCACTGATTAAGTTCATGAAACCTTAGCAAGTTTTTGAAGTAAAATTTGCATGTATCATAAAACTCTAGCTGTCTAATAACAGGACATCCCTTGCATAAGTGTGCTTAAAAATAATAATTAAAAAAAAAAAACCAAACAAACAGATTTGAAGGAGTTGTATCTCTGCATCAAAAGGCCGAGAGTCTAAATCTGAATGTAAGTATAAAAGCTGGAAAAGATTGAACATATGTTATTTCCCACGAGCATAATATTAAATGCAATTATTTTCTTTCTGCTAAAATCTTGCATATATCTTGCAACACAACCTCAAAGAATTCCCTGCTGCTGTTGATTATAGAGAATCCCACTTCCTGCCACCCAGTAAGTCTTTGCAATTTTCTCTTTTTCGCCACCCTGTGGAGATAAATAATGTATATTAATGTGAAAATATCAACAGTGAAATCTCTTAATATTCTCCACAAAATAAAGCTTCTCTCTAAATTAAAGGATTTTTTTTTTTATTTTGAGCAAAAAAGAAACACGTTCCTCATGTAGGGGCTTTGAAAAGTTTGAATCTCACTCTTGGAAAACAAGTGTGCCAAACACTTTATAGAAGAGGGCTGAGTTTTTTAGAATTGAAAAAAGGATTTGGTATAGTGTGCTACATTTCAAGCACAGATTTTAGTATTTTTCTCTCTCAGTCTTGCATTAAATAGGCCTTGACAAATCCTTGCTTCACCTCCTTTGACCCAGAACCTCTGGAAGTGTGTCAGAAAATTTTGTGCCGTTTTTCAGGAACTGCTACCTGTGCTGAACACATGACTGCAGAGGATGTTCTATAAAAGGTTCATCATGTGTGGCTACCATAGATGTGTGCATTCCAATACAATACTTCACTAATTCCACACTTAACCCACCTTATCGTACATTAAAACCCATAAAATGACCAATTTCCTTTGCAACTCCAAGTTCTGGAAAGGACAAGAAAAGCAAAGGCAGAAACTATGGCTGAACTATGACTTGAACACCACTTTACAATCGAGGTGGAGGTTTCAGTGCTTAAGTGGAAAATTGCCATACTAAATAAATGATTGCTTGCTGATCATAAGAGTTGGGCATTTGGGGGGTGTGTGACCATATTGATTCTAAAGCGCTCTCTTTTTGCTAAACATGTTTTTCCTTTTAATTTCAACTTTCAGGGACATGGGTTCCTTTGATGAACACTGTAAACATTTCCTAAGTTAATTTTAAAAAAACCCCTCTATAATGCCAACCTTGGATATGCCTTTCTATTGCATAAATGAGAAAGCTGATTGAAAGAAATGTTCAAACCAGAAAAGAAGAAAAATTTAAAAAAAAAAAAAGAACACCCCCTAGAACAGAACACTTAGTCACAGACATTTCAGATGGCAGTCTGAGGAATCTAACTATTCCATATCATTAAAATGCCATCAAATTAAAATAACGGCAAAATCCTGAGGCAGAGGCAAATTGTGACCCCTCCCCTGTGGTTGTGGCAGGCCAGCAGTCAAGGACCCAGCCAGGAGTATGATTTCTGTGGGAAGGAGGGGAGGGAGAAGGGAGGATACCTTTTGTGTCTCTGGGCTGCGGAATGTGGTACTAGGGGAAGTCAGCAGTTGTGAGCTGTGCTGTTTTGGCTGCTTTGGTACTTGGCATTAGTGCAACATCAGTGCGGGCTCTTACTGACTGAGGGAGGGGCTGTTTTCTTCTTTTGTCCCTTTCTGCTCTACCAATAGCAGCTGCTGGGAAGGTATTTTCCCCATGGTGTTTTGTGGAAAAGTAGACAAAATATTTTCAATTATCCCTTGCTGTTAGATTTTTGTGTAAATAATTTGTGTTGTGGTAAAAATCCATCCGAGGCAGGAAGACGGTTTGCTACTTTCAGCCCCATTTTTATAAACATTTCTATGCATGTTTAGTTTTCACCATGTGAGCAGTATCCATTTGGGTGAAGTTAAGTATGGCTGTAGCTGCACGTTGGAAACTTGACCTACTTTGCATATCATTATGTATATAGAGCAATTTTAGTCCAAGAGAGTATCCCATATTTGGGAAGTCTGAGTTGCAGAAGAGACCATTGAGGAAATGAAACCTGGAGAACTAATATGAATTAAATATTTTTGTACTTTAGTGTAAGATATTCATTCACAGCTGAAGAAGTGGTAGGAATAACATAAGCATTAAAAAAATTAGAATTTGTTCAGTGGCTGAGGTAAAACCCAAAACCAGCTTTCATGGTGGCAACACCCAGCTGATTTATGAGTACCGTTTATGATTAGAACTGCATGTTTTGGAATTATTTTACACGTTGCAAAGAGAGTTTTGTTTGGTTTGAAAAAATATATATGATAAGATAGCAAAATTTTTTAATGTCAAGTCAGCTATGCATCCTGTTACTTGTACCAGAACATTGTAATAGCAATATTCTAAAAAATCCTTCTATCGAATGTGATGCAGGACTTTAAGAGCATGAAGGCTGAGCCTCATTACTAACTTGTATGAGTATTTCTACACATTATCTATTCCATTAACTTAGTTCCTGATATTGCAGAAGTTTAGATGCCTAGAATTATAGAGAGTGAATAATTCTATTAGAGTAAATTGGACTACTACAAATGTGTGAAGTGAAATGTGCTTGTGAGTCTTTGCGGGGCTGAGGCTTTTAATGGTAATCTCATTACACATAAATATAATTGATATGTGAGGAATCTTTCATGAATTTAGTCTCCCAAGAGTCTCCCTCCATGTAGAAAAATATGATAAAGAGGTGAAAAGTCCAAAAAGCGTAGGCCCAGGTTTTTAGAGACCTATGCCCACATTCACATGCATCCGATATAAGCAGATACGGATCTGACTAAATTGAGCTCAAGGCATGCATTCTTAGCATTTTTCCTACTCAAGTGACTTGGTGTAAGTGACTTGTTCAAAAACACTCTGTAGGTTTGTAGCACAGCCAGAAATAGAACCCACATCTCCTGACTCACAGTTATAGACCAGACTTCTGCTTAAATTTGTGTAAGAAGTTAATTGGCCACGGTTCTGTATGAGAGGGAATTTATTAATATTGTTGCTCGCTTACAGTGTTCTGTAATTTTCGTGATAAGATCCCATTCAATAAAGGTGTAGAGCTGAACGTGGGCTTACTCTGTGTAGATGCAGAGCATCTGGTTTATACAAATGGTTTCCCACCAGAAAGGAAAACTTGGAACTGTAGATTTTTAATGCACAGATCTTGTGCTGCTGCAATGTTAAGAAGTCCTTGTTGTTGTGAATGTGCATTATGAGTATATTGTACACAGTCCTGGTATGCAAATGTGTAGCATTCAGAGAAGTGAAATAATTCTGTGTTATTATTATCTTTGTAAATTGCATCTTAAGAGTTTGTTGAGGACTTTACGATGGCAGTTTTCTATAGTCACAGCTATACAGCACAAAGTGTTTCTTTCATTATTAACAATAACTGAGCCAATGAAAATGCTTTTAAATATACACCAGACAAGCAGTTATCCAGCTCTTCCTTCTTACCATCCACAAACCATCTTTTAGCATCTTATAAACGAGCATGTAAAATAGCTTTGTAAACATCTGCTTTTCATTGTTAATTGTCAGGGAAAACTAGAGATTTAAATGCTTCTTTTGTAGCATTCCTTAATCCTATCAGAAAGGAGAGCTCTAGATGCTTCTCCTTTTTCACTGAAGATAGCTTCCGTAGGCTGTGGGCTTTCTTCTTTTTTTCCTTCCCCCCCCCTTTTTTTTTGTTTTGTTTTTAATATTGATAGTTTGTATTTACTTACAAACAGCTTGTTTCACGTCTCAGCTTGAAAGGTCTTGCACATTCTAGTCTGTGTGGCAACTCAGTAAATTTAAACAAAATATACTGTGTGATTATTGATTGCTGTGTAAAATGTGTTGAAAATCTAAGTTTTTTTCTCATTACAATCTGCTCAGTATTTTCTTTCATGTATAAACTATTACGTTAGGTATTGTATCATACGTATGCAATAAGAAAACGAGAGTATGTGTTCAAACTGTCCTATAAGAGAAAAAATAAAGAAATAAATTTCTCACTGCTACAATACAATTCTTATTTTTTAAAAAACACTGCCTTTATTTTGGTAAGCTTTTCTGTTCTAAAAATCAAGTCATTAATGTCAGTTGCGTGTGTCTGGCAATGATTTACTTAAGGTAGCATTCATAACACACAGTAGCTGCATTATACAGGAAAAATAAATCTATTCATGTTACATTTCCTACCTTTAAAGCTTTTTTAAAAATCTTGTATTATGGTCTTGGATTTGTAACATTTGACTTTTTGCTTCTTGCACACACAAAAGCAACATTCATGATTTAAAACTATTTCATGTTTTATATTTCTTGAACAGGAATAAATCTTTTTTTACATAGGTTTTTTTCCCAAATCTCCTTCATTGGGAAAAGATACTTTTTTTCACTTAAGCCTGAATGTTTTCGTAGCTTTCATCTTTCAATTTTGGTGTTTTTAAAGTTGAAGTCTGCTTAACTAATTTCTCCAGCACAGTTATTATTTTAGAATAATTCAGATTTCTCCTTGGTTTTTTAATTAAACAATAATTGAAGGGTACCATTACCTATTAATGTTTTTATTCCTGCTTTTCAATATTTACTTCTACAACTTCCTAAAAGAATTGTTACACAGACCTCAACATTGCTGCATGTAAAATTAATTGAAATGACATATTGTTATAGTTTCTATGACAACCATACCATGATGCTGATGCTCTCAAAAATTTATAAACTACTATTTCAACTATGCTAATACCACTGAGTTAACATTTACTTACTTAATATTCTTATTCGAATTAAGCTTTTAGTACTTTATTAAAAAAATCAGAAAAAGGTGCATGTCGGTGCCTTTTCTTTGTCTGATGTGGGCTTTTTTTGTGAAGGAATTCTGATTTTTTTGTAAGAACATTTTAAAATATAACTCTGCTACGTAATGTTGATGAAGAGCTTATTCACTCAAAGCAAGGAGAATGTATATCATCACTCACAAACTTTTAAACATGACATTCCAAAATAACTCTTACAGTGTAATCCACTGCAATTGATTTAAAAACAGTCTTGTTTTGCTAGTGGAATATTTAAAGCAAATTTATTCCTATTTCTATTGTCCTAGATGCTAAACCTCAAATGCTTGTGATATAAGAGAACTGATTCACTGCCATGACTTACATAAATAAAGTCACAAACTTAAGTGTCTGCATGACCAGGCACAGAATTATAACCCCCCTAAAAATATCTACTTATATTACTGCCGTCTTTTATTGTAAATGTTAAGAAGTTTTGCCTGGTAACTTTAATTTTTTTTTCCATATTAAATACATACCTTTAGTATAATCTCGTTATTCCATCAATCTGCGGGCTTTTAGAAGCTAGCTGATTTCAACAGTTTGACAGGGAACTCAATTACTCAGGCAACACTCACATTGGAATCAATGAGTGTTTTACTTGAGTAAAACATTTAGGACCAATGTAAGATGCCTTATTCAAGTTACTTCATAATTATATAGATTGCAATGACTTAAAAAAT
>JAYRBT010000177.1:12958660-12973376 GCA_036023395.1 Myiotriccus ornatus | reverse complement strand
CCGCGGGGATCCCCCGGGGGCGGGCTGGGTCCCCTCCTCGGGCCCGAAGCGCTCCCGCCCCCGCGGCGGGCGGGCGCAGCCGGAGCCCCGGGGGCAGGAGCGGCCGCCGCCGGGACCCCCCGCGCCCCCCCGGGGCCGCCGGCCCGCGGGCTCCGGCCGCTGGCGTCCGTCCTTCTCGTCCCCGGCTGACGGCTCCTGGCTCCTGCCCTCCTGTCACACTTTCTGTGCCGCTCGCTCCGGTTTCCCCGGCCTCCTCGCCGAGAACTTTAATTCATTCAGCGATGAGCGCGTAAGAGGCCCTTTGGTCGGCAGTCTCGCATCCTCTGCTAGACGCATTATTTTCTCCCTCCCTCCTCCTTGCGGCTCTGTGCTCCGTCTCGGTGCTGCTGGGAGCATGAGCTGGGCTGCCTCAGCGCTCACTCGGTTCCCTTCTCTGCTAGATCGCAGGGTGCAAGCCAGTGCCATGTGTATAACGCAGCATAAAGGGAGCGAGACAGATGGCTCTCCCTGCACATTCCCAGTTCTCTGCTCAACTTATGTAACCGCTTCGTTTTTTCCTTTTTGCGTTTACACACCGGTGAAAGAAACAAGAAGAGCCCATCAGTTTCATTTGTAAGGCCACTAGTGTCCAATTTGTAGAAAATGGTAACTGATGTCCAAAGTTAGTTGCCTTCACTTGTCAGCTTGATTTTGTTCAGAAGTGGGAACTGCCAGTGCTTGTTCCCTTGCCAGTGGTTTTTAATATGTGTCCAACAACTGTTCGTGGGTCACTTCCAGCTGAACTTCTTTTGCTCAACAGGCGAAAAAACTCCATCTCTTTGGACATGTTTTTTTGCTTCTTTGACCGTATTTTTAGTCAAAAATATCCACATATCTCTGCAGTTCTTAGAGGCCTTGAAATATCTTGTGGTAATAAAGGCCAGAGCTTTGCATGATGATAGCAAAAACAAACATTTTTTTTTCCTCAGTGGGCATTAGAAAGTTTCTTTAGTCATCTTTTATGTGCTAAACACTGTGATCACCTTGGGAGATACCACTTCAGGAAGCATATCCATTAATCTTTTACACTTGGGTTGATTTCCCCCTTAGAAGTGTATAGATCACACTTAAAAGGCTTCCATCTATTTATTTATTTATTTATTTATTTACTTCGCAGAACAAAAATTGCTTCGGAAAGAGAAGCCTCGATGCGCTTTTCTTTCCTCCCCATCCAGTGGGGTTCTGTATTTTTCTGTTTTCCGTAGTGTCACTCTAGAGATCAGCAGGCCGGTTTGGCAAAGACTGTGTATAATGACTAAAGTTTTCAAAAGTTATGTAAATAGGGGGTTTTGTGTATATATGGGCTATGTCAACTGCAGTGATACAACAACATATTTTTAAAACATTTCAGTTAATACAATAAATCACAGAGCCAGAGCCTTGAAACATTCCTGCATGGTGTCAGAACCTGCAGAAGAAGTACTGCTGTATGATGTATTTGGTAGTTCCCATACAGATTATTCATCAAGTAGCAGCAAAACACAGAGGTGCACATTTCAGGTTTGTGCTGTAGTAAGCTGATTTCTATTCATCTCCTTTAGTGTCTTTTTGTCTAATTTCAGTTTACACAATTTTCTATTTTTCCTCAGGTAGAACAGCAAAAATGAGAACTTTAGGGGACTTGTTACCCGACCACAGAATTTTCTTTTGTTTTATATGAGCAAATCAGAATTTTTTTAGGGACACAGTTCTTCCACAGTGTGTATCTGTACATGTGTCTTTGCAGACCATGACATCATATTATCAAAAGAACCAAATATGAGAAAATTCTATCACTAATAGGATTGTGTACTGGACTAGTGTGATGTCTGTATGAAATATGTGTCTATTTATTTAAAATTAGTTCTGTAAGAAGAGAGAGATCTGATAGACGTATTTACTGGAAAGCAGCTGATTTCTACAGTGATAAAACTGGATAATTGCATGTTCCTAAAGCCTTTTCAGCACAGAAGTAGGTGTTCTTTTAAAACATTATTCTGTGGCGACAACAAATATTTGTGACATCATTGTAAGAGATTTCCTGCCAATTTTTAGTTTTCTGTCTTTCAGAAAGTCTAGAGTTCTTTGGCACTCGTGAAACTGCTACAGATACCCATAGTATATTCAAGTATTCAGTGAAGTTTTAAATAATTCTCTTTCAATTAGTACAACAGGAACCTGAAAAATGGATTTTCTCTTAAAGAAACAAGAATCAGTACATAGACATTTCTCTCCTGCTTTTGTATATTATAAAATACTCATATCAGTTTTATGTTTACTGCTTTGTCTTCTTAAATTAAGAAGAAAAAAAGTGTCCCAAGTTTGAAAATCATTGTTTAGAAATGAGTTCAATCAAATATTACTTGAACCTTGTGAATTGGAAAGAGTAATATAAAAGCAGGTATATTGTTAAACTAGGTTAATCAGAGTAATTCATTTATGGTAGAGAATGAATCAATTGATGTTTTTTTGAAGTCAAAACATTCCATCAAGTTAATGTGTTTAAGGGTATCATATCAGGGACAGACAGGTACTAGCAGTGATAAAAACCAGATAACCTGCAACAAAATGATTTACAGATGGGTCATTATAGTCTATAGAGAGGTTACACAGATCATATTCTTTAAAAAAAGAGAATGTAATTCTATAGAGCTAGGAGAATTATCTAAATTGGTCTGAATATTTAATGTTTTTTCTGAGTGACTGGTAGAATTTGTCAAAGCAACATTTTTTAGCCTTCTTACAGGCAGCATATTAATGAAAGATATGGGGAAGTAGTGGATTTGTATTTAAAGTATTTTTATGTTTAATTTATCTGTTTGCTGAAGTAAAGCTTGGGAAATGTTTTTCTTCTTCCTGTGTGAACTTTGTAGTGCACACCTTTAAAATATGCACAAGAATGTTACATCCAAATTTAAAAAAAGGTAGAAAGTTTGATGTTAGCAATTTATTAGAATTCAGAACCTATTTCATACAGCAAGTGGCTGAGTTGTGTCTTTTCTATCTGTGGTGAGACAGGATGTCATTTAAATATTTTTTCTTTCTTCTTGAGCTAGACAGAAAGGAGTAGTCAATTGTTTCTGCAGTCACTGTTAGGCTGACATAAGGCAACAGGAAACTCTAAAACCTCAGAGGTGCAGTATTGATTTGATTCCTAACTGCAAATCCTTCATATCATTGCTCCAAATATCTAACTTTACACCAATATTACCCATTCTTTTTATAGTGACACCATGCTTAGTAAAAAACTTCTAAGCACTGAGGTCAGGTGTTGAGATTGGATTCTAGTTTATTTTTTATGAATCAGATAAAGATTTCTGTGCATGAGACCGTATGTGAAGATGAGAGAACAAGAACATTTCCATATCAAAGGCAATATATCTGAGGCTGCATAGTAATTAAAATGCAGTGGTTTGGACTCTGTGCACTAGCACTTACGCAGAGCGTTGTTGGGACCTTGTGCAGCACGCAGGCGGTTGTCTCTCGCATACTTCTAGAAATATACTTATAATTTTGTACAAACATTTATGCCAGTCCACACTTTTCTGTGGATAATTTGTATTTCATCCAAACCATTCAAAGTAGAAGTTATTTTTTGAGCAACCCCCTCATTATGGCTTTTGTGCATCAACTATTTTTATTCTGGTTGTTTGTATTTCCTCTTACCAGAATGATGGCTTGTTTATAGTCATATTTTTTTTGTGTATTTCTCTAAGACCCCTTCTATATACCATGGAAATTTTACGACTTGCATAAAATATCTTGTATTAGAAAGAAAAATGCTAATGTCTTTTTAGATTTATTGAAGATTGTGTGATTTCTTACATACCATACTTTATGGCAAATTAAATGCATGTGCTGGAACATAATATTTTTAATGAAACAATATGTGTTTACTAATTTCAAATAACTGTTACACGACATAAGGAGAATTAATATATTACTCCAAGGACCTGACACTGTGGGAAAATTGACATAAAATACTGCGGGGTGCTCCCTGTCTGGAAACTCTGTTCTGGAATAAATGTAACTTTCAGTTCCTGAGTGGATCACCCTGGTGAGGAGCCATTCCAGAAGGGCTGCTGTTGAATTGTTTACTTCATAAACTGCATTGGTCAGTGTCCCAGTGTGGAGGAGGCAGCGAGCACTGCAAGTTTCCTCATTACTCACAGGTACTCGTTCTACAGAGGCTCTGTCCATTAATGCTCCAGAGCTCTTGAGGTGAAGCATTTAGGAAGTCTTTGTATTTAAGCAGATGTTTGCACTGTGAACGTATTGCAATCTTGCCATCTCGCTTCGTTTTGTCCAGTTTTAGATGATGATTGATGTACTTATCTGTGAGTACTCTGAGCTGGAATACCACCCTTCCAGAGGCTGTTCTGCACGCTTTTCACATCTGTATTATTGCTGTGGATGGGCTTGTTCTACTGAGCTCCTGACCATTTGTGGTTCGTAAAAACCCATGGTATTTTTGCACGAGTCGGGGGGTTAACCTCAGTGTCATGGCCTAATTCCAGCTGAGATAGGATGTAGTTGCCCGTCTACATTCTTCTTATAGTTTTAGCTGGCTCAGTTAATCCTCACTTCCTTTCCTCAGTGCGGTAGAGTTGTGTGCTAAGGACACTCACAGCATTCTGCCTCAGAAGGACCAAATTCACCTGCTGAAGTAATAGATGAAACTAGATAATGACTCAGATTTTGGGATATTTCTGGATAATAGGGGTGCCCTATGTGTGACTGGTTTATCGTTATTAGAATGAACATTTTGAAGGATTTGATACGTGTGGTGTTTTAATGTTGAACTATTTCAGAAGAGTATTTTGATATAATGTGGTATTTGACAGATTCTCAGCTGGTGTAAGCCAGTGTAACTGTTTACTTAAGTGGAAGGGTGCCTTTTTACTCTAGCCACAAGCACATTCCTTAGGCCATGATGGAGTTCCTTCTGGGTGCAATGGAAAGATCTTTCTGACTGTGTGGGGAGGGGGTTTGCATGTCCAGGCCCTGTTTGCACTGGTTTTGCTGTAGAGAGTAATTTGGTGTCAGGGTGGAATCAGGTTTGCCTACATGGTGTTTCTTATGGCTTTAGGATGACATCAACAGGAACTCATCTCACATAAATTGTGCATTACATCAACTGTCTCTCCATATCGAATCTTCCAGCAGGTCTTCTGGTACAGTATATGCAGCGTGTGGGGATTCTGACTGCTGGCTTCTTGTAGTGGTGGGGACTGTGGCTGCGTGTTTTTCTTTCTTTTTTTTTTTTTGAGTCACGCCTGATCTGCTGAAGGCACATTATCTTCTTGCAGGTCCATTCATATTTTTCTTCTGCTAAGGGATTCATGTAGGCCACTGAAGTGAGAATGCACATCATTCAACCTTTAGTGCAAATATATGTAGATGTGCACATGGAAATTTAGTATTCATCTCTGGTTTACATACATACCTTCTTAGATTCTGTCAACTATATCTGTTCGCATTGTTTGCCCAAAAGGTCAAAGATGAATTCTAGGAAAACCCTTTCATGGTTTCTGGTTGCCTTCTGTAGGCTTTAGTTCCCATTATGCTACCTGTTCTTTCCACAAAGAAATTATGGTACCCGTGGTATTTCCTTTTGGGAGTAACAATGGAATCTTAATTTATTTTAAAACAAGCTAGATATAATCAGCTTTTCATTTTGATTTCATGAGCTAGAAGGTGTTTGACTGGTGTTGGGATGGGATGATACCTACAAAGATTGTGAGGAGTCAGTTTAGAGAAGCATAGTGAGATGGAAAAATGTGAAACAGGAGAGATAAGAAAGAAAGGTATTGCCAACTAATGCTCTAGAAAAAGGAGTAAGGCAAAGCATATTTTCATTTCTACTGAGCAATAGTGCAGCAGATCTATTGTACTCTTCTAAGTGGTGTTATTTATGTATTTTGATCACTTTTAGAATACCCTAAGTTACGAATCTGTCAGCATACCACTCATAGGAAAAAAGAAATGTTTTTGTGCTAGGAGATCTGCCTAGATTTAAAGTACTGAGGGGACAACTACTTTGCTGCCTAAAGGTGGAATAATGTGTTAATATTTGCCATTCTGGCATGTGGCTACTTTGGACTTGGAGAGTTGATGTTGTTATCCTTTCTGCTTCAGAGCTGTATTACTGCTACAGGGTAGATAAGTCACAAGCTCCCTTTATTTTTCAAGAATGACCTACACAGGTTGGGGATGTGTTAGTTTATGTGTTATCCTGCCTTCAGTTTCTGCACCATATGCATGATGCTTCTGGGGGGTGACAAATTTCAGGCAGCCCATGCTAGGCAAAAGAATTCCCCTGACTTTTCATCCTTTGCTGCCTCTCTATGTGAACTCACACAGACATGGTGGGGTTGGTTCAGGTGTGTCTCTGTGCTCACCTGCAACACTTAACCTAGACTTCAAGGGGCCATATCTACTGCATATTCAAGCAGTTCAGTGGGCACCTGTTTTACAGACCTTCCCTAAGCCCTTGGTGAAGACCAAAAGGCTTTTTTTTTCCTTCCTGGTGTACACAATCTTTCCTTGTGATTCCTTTTCTTCTTCAGTTGGTGAAAACTCTTATTTTTAACTTCTCCATCACCTCTAAACAAGAAAGATTCAATCTGTAATGTTTAAGAATGTAACAAAAACTCTAACTAGCAGTGATAGTGGAGCTACTGTTGTGTGTATTTTAGTGTAGCTATGCTGCCATGTGTTTCACTGGATGAATGGGTGTGCCCACTAACAGTTGATTTGAAAACACCATTACACAACTCTCTGTGATGGAATGGGATCAAATTACAGACACAAAGTCATCTTGATGGTGTAAAGGTGAAAGACTTTGAATGCTGTCTATGGATGCTATATAGTCTTTTCAGGGAAAGAGAAAGTGTGGATAGGAGAGTTAAAAGGTACCTAAAGAGTAATTTCTGAGGAGTAGCTATAGTTTCTAATTTATGAAGTCCTCCCTTGGACAGGTTGAATTCGATTTTCCACAATGTGAGTATAACATAACCAAAACCAAAAGGAGCAGGAGGAAACTGCTTTGCTGAATTGTTTGTGTGGGTGATTTCTAATGGAAGCGCAAACTTTAAGGCATAAGGTGCTCCTGATTCTACTTCTAGTGGATCTCCCTCCCCCCCAGCCCAGTCAAAGCAGCACAGAAACACCTAGGATAACTGATAAACCAGTAAGAAACAAATCCAGGCCCAAATTGTTTTTGATAGCTGTGTTCCTGTTGTGGAAGACTTTCTATTTCAGTCGTTCAGCATGGGATTATTAGATAAAGAAGGTGAACGCTCGTTTCCCCTCGCTCTGTCGAAGCGTGGCTCCCACATGATACTTCCTGTCTTTCACGTATTGTCTCTTTAGTATCAATAGCAACTGGATGCAAATCAGTGTGGCATCTGCTAGTTTGTTTTCAGCTGACCGGGCTAAACAGCACATACGGAATTTACCGCCAGGAGGCTGTGACCTCATCACAGACAAGTGACATTCCCACAAGAAGGTAATGAAGCACCCCTATTGAGTGTAGCTGAAGTCCAAATCCTCAGCAGAGTTATTACATATTCAATTTAAACAGCGCTCCCAAACTTTAAAGCGGTCCCTTGATTTTTTTTTAAATCCACTCACTGTTGTAGCTGTAACAGCAGCTGTCGCTGGTCTCTGCTGATGGCACACTGTGCTGAATTGGGCCTTCTTGAAAGTGTGTGGGAGAAAAGAAGGGATGAAAAAACAAAGGAGGAGGAAGAGGAGGGGAAGGGATATGAAAGGACAAAGATGGGAGAATGCACAGTATAATTGAACTGAATAGTGACTAATGCTCGTATTGCTGTTGAACATGCATGGGGAATTTCTGTAGTCAGATAGTATTTGGATATAGCTTGATATATTTAAATTTTTAAAACTTCTCTATATAGATGGTGTAATGCTGTCTTCTAAAGAAGATAACAGGCAGTGGTCAAAGGAGTCTCCTTTAGTGTTTACTGTATTCAAGACTGAGCTCTGTTTTCTGTTGCTCTTCAAGTTATTCGCAGCTAATTCTCTGGGATATAAGTTACCTGTCCTTGCTGTCTGAGAAAAAGTAGGATTCTGTGGAAGGTTTAAGTGGATTAATTTGGTCATTTTAGTCTTTTTTAGCAAGTGTACATAAATATTATTTATGTGGTCAGTCCATTAATGCTTAGCATGAATCTTAAATATTTTTGTGTTTTACTGATGTTTCTAGCAGCTGGTTGATGACAAATGTTGTTGAAAAGGTTGAGATTCTAGATGATCTGTGTAAATTAGTAATCCCAATACACTTGCACACAAATTTGTGATCTGAATGTTGGATGTGAAATGAAATTGTATTTTATGTCCTTTTGATCTTGCTAGTGATGAAGGTTAGCTAAAAGCAAAGCAGAAATGAAATAGGTACTTTAGAACCTGAAGGAGTCAGTTTCTTGGGGTGGGAAGGAAAAGAGAATAGTTGAGTGAGAGGAAACAAGAGGTGCAAATGGAAGAAAGGGGATAGGATGAGAAGCAGAGAGACAGGAAAAAAACCTAGGATGTGTGGGGGCATTAGTGGATGCAGCCTTTCAAGACATACCTAATGACTTTATTCTTGTTCTTCACTTGCACTCCTCCAATTTCCAAGAACTGAGGATGGGATATCAAAATCAGCATTTTTGTCACTCACAGTCAGATGGGATATTAATTGAGCTTAGAGGGAGAGTGATGATTGAACAGTTGTTGATAACTGGGATGCACAACCTCCAGAACTGGGAATATTGTGTTATGTAAAAGGGAAAAATAGTTTTCCTATGTTCTCAGCTTTCTGGAAAATTGTGCAGTTCTTGTACTTTTAGCAAGAAGTTTTTTTTGACTTTCTGTGATAGACATTTCTTTCAGAAGAACCAGACCATGGCCTGCAGCCTTCCAGCTGTGCATGTTAGGCTGGGCTGGGCCCACTGCACCATGTTTCAATAACTGAGGTGCAGGCTGGCCTGTTGGTTGTGTTGGAGAGGAAGCCAGTCTGATAATACAAGAGATGTGAAGCTTTATTATAAAAGGCATTGAGCCACTGAAACTTCCAGGGAAGGATCCATGTGTCCTCAATGTTTGTTCTAAGAGTATCCAAGGCTAGCAAGGTCATTCATTAGTGTGGCTTCACTGGAATTCTTGAGCACATAAAATATGCCATGTTGCGTGGTAATGCTTTTCCTTGGTGAATGTTGTAGAGCAGCAAGTGGATCCCCATAGCAGTGTTACATCTAGTTAAAGCTGCTAGATCATGGCAGCTGACTGATTATTTTAGGATCACTCTATGGCTGGTTATGCATGTTCACTTTTTAATTTCTATGCCACAGTGTAGTACAGTTGTCCAAAGGAGGCACAGCAGCCACTGAACAAAATAGGCTTTCACACTTTGTTTCAAATCTTGTTTCTGATGTCACAGTGTATGTGGTTCTTTCTATTCCCTCTGAGTTTCTTGGTTCAAATATTCCCTTGATTATTAATGAGTCAGTATCTTAGGAAGCTTTTTAAAAATTCAGATTCTAATAAAATACCTTTACTTGTGTTTAAAAATATTTTTTTTGCAATGAATAGGGCCCTGAAATGAAAAAAAAAAAAAAGGGCAGAACATAAACAACCCCTTTTGCACACAGATAAAAGGCTGTTTAATATTAGCCATGATTTGTTTGATGTGCAAAATAAATTTATGTGCATTTTGCTTTTCTGCTATTTTGCCTGTCCCAAAGCATGCTCAGTGTCACACTTGGGCCTCACTCTCCTCGTGGTGAATTCCAGAGCTGTGGTAAAGGCAACGGCTCGGTAAAGAGATTCCCATTTGCCAGGAGCCATTGACAGCCACAGGCTGCCTGTTCTTTGGTCTTGGAGCCATGACGAGCATGATCAGATGCAGTTTGCCTCTTGTCACAATTTTTGTATTAAAATAAATAGCAATGATGAATTGGATAGTTGGCATTTATTCCCAATAATTCAGGCAATGATGATTCTTACAACTGAACTCAGCAGCACGTGTGTTTCCTCAGGCAGAGGAGTTGATGGGCTTTTGTCCTTTGTCTAGACCTAGGGAAAATTTTGGGGTTTTTTTTTGTTTGGGTGTCAAAAATCTGAACTCGTAATTTCAAAATGGTTCACATCTTTGGAATGCAATTCAGAGTTATTGACTAAGGCAGATAAAAAATTAATTTGCCTGAACTCTTTCAGTCCTTGCTCATAACACTCAGGGTTCAAGTCCTGGAAGATACCAAATGATCTGGTCCTAGTTCAAAAAAAATATATAAGCACATAGTGAGCTTTAAAGCCCATGAATAATCTCAGTGGGAATGAGACTATGTATGTGCTTAAAATTCAGCATGTAGTTAAGTAGTTCATTGGAGTGGGGCCAACGTGCTTAGCACTTTGGAGGACTGAATCCTTATTCACTAGTGGTAGTTTATATATTTTTTGGCTTATGAATTTCCTCACTGACCTGCTCCTTTGTTTAATGGTCAGCCCACAACATGGTCAGGATTAAAAACTTCTGGGGCTTGTTTTGTCTAGAAGTCTATGGATAATCTCTAGAGGGAATGGCTCATTTTACATAATTACTGATGCTAAATAAATATGTTCTTTATAATCAACTTATGTTTAATGTGAAATTGCTAAGATTTTTGATCAGGAGACCAACATTTGACCCAGATTTTATTTTTTCCTTGTTTGAACTATGTTGTTTATCTGCAGAAATTAATAATGCCTGTCTACAGTTAGTATATAAAATTCAGAAAATAAATTATATTTGTTTATATTGACTTCTTTTGTTTCCAAGTTCTTTCTGCTTTCTGCCACCTTTTTTTTCTCATGCTGAAAGAATGTTCTGCATAATTAGCAGTGGGCTTTATCTGAACTGGGATCTCTAAGTAGTTCTGTCAGATATTTGGTCTTGACTCAAAATGTCTTGGCCATGTAAGGTAATGGTTCTAATTGTTTTCCTCCTCCTCTCACCTGTTCTGCTACAAAGCATACTCTTGGCACTACCTCAGTGGTGTTACAGAAGCCAGAGAATCTTTTTCTCTTATGTGTGAATATTGTCAATTATATATTAATTTTAAATAAATATTTGTCTATTACTCTCTAAACTCCTGACCAAACATCACAAAGGATCAACTGAACAAACTGAATTTATAAAAAAAAAGAATCTTGGGAAAAATCCTAGATATCTTGAGAGCAAAGGTAATGGATACCATTTCTCCTCAGCAGGAACAAACCTTGGTGTTTTCAAACCACTGAGGAAAGAGATGTTCATTGTCTCTGTTAGAGTTTTTGCTTGCTCCCACCAAGATGGAATAGGGGTACAGTTAAGTGCTAGCTTAAATCTTGACTGTTTGTCTTTCTTTTTATGCTCTGTCTCTAAAATAGCTGAGGTAAGGTATTTATATAGCCTAGATTAGAGTGTAGACAGGCATGTTGTTGCATGTCTAGCTGGAGGGACAGAAGAAATCATAAGTTTACTCCTCTCTCTTGCCTCTCAGCTGAGGTGCAGTAAATGACTGTGCGAATGCTTCAAATGTAATGTCGCTGTGTGGCAAAGGGAGTTAGTTGAAACCACAGCTCAAACCATAGAGTGTCTAAGTGGAGGGACAGTAAGTTCTAGCAGGGAGAGCAGTTGCTTCTTAAACAGTTCTGGTTGCATTCATAAGAGCAGGAACAACACACGCCTCTGATGTAGCTCAGGGAGCAGTGGGCGCCAGGACTTAGGGCGAGGGAGGAGAATTTGGCGCTATCTATTGTTTTGATGCTGCCACAGACTAGGATTACTAACATGTTACTTTACTCACAGTACCCTTCTTTCCTCTTGTGTAATCTACTTAGACTACAAGGTATAAAGAATGTCTGTAACTCAGTGTTTGCACCATGGTTATCGTGTATGTTCTGGGAACAAATGCTAAGAGTTGCAGATATATGAGCAGATAGCTTTTAATCCTGCTACATGGACTTGTGCTCTGAATCTATCAGAAGAATCTAATTTCCAATTCAATGTTGTTCAGGTCCTACACGATTAAACCACTATGACTTATTTTTTTGCCAGCTACCAGACATTCATTGAAGGAGGATGGTGAAGCACAGGTACTTTTAAAAACATTTATAACTTTATGACTTTTAAAATCAGATGGCCCAAGAATGCTTTTAAGAAATTCGAATGATAAAAATGTTCTCCGTTCTATGAGTAGTGCCAAATACATCAAAAATTGTGCCACTGACATTTTTATCTCAATCTGAGTTCAATTTTCTGTTAGCGATGACTATTTTTTTTATTTTTACTATTATTCTATAGGTTTATTCAGCTTGACAGTTGTAGGATTAAGCTTTACAAACAAAAGGATAATATATCCTATGTTTACAAGTTAGCCAGAGGCCAGGTTTTATAAACTTTAAAAATACAGCTATTGCTAGTTTATAAAATAGACTACTCAGCTTTCCAAGAGAGAAAATAAATCCAACAATGAAACTGATTTCCATGGGAGCCTGGTACTCATGTATAATAATATATTTTGACCTAAAGCAATATTACACACGAATCTTAAAAATGTTTTGAGAAGGGTAAAAATATGGAGCACAAAGCAGAGACATATGGGACCTGATTCTGTAAGTATCTCATCCCTCCCACAAGACCCTTTAGCTTTGTTGAAAGGGGCACTGAGCGGGTGACATTAGGTGTCATTCAGAACAGGGGGAACATAAGATTTTGGAATCTGATCTTCTCAGTGCTTTCTGTTGTGTGCAGTGGTTTTCATTAGTCAAAATCTGATAATAAGTTCATAGGCAGGCCTGTAAGCACCTGTGTTAGCAATGGAGAAAAGTATCTTATGTTTTCTGCTGAAGGCCAACTAGCAGTACTTTTAAACATAAAATTTCAACTCAAAACCAGAGATCCAAAGGTCATAGCAAGCAGAACGATAAATTCTGGATGCGATTGTAGCAAGCGTGGGTAGAGCCCTTCTCAAATCTTCGTTCGCGAAGCCTAGCCATGATGATGATAAATTCTGGAAAAGAATTTAAGATTCATCAGTTGGCACAAATATCTTAATTTGCGAACATAAAATTTAAAGGAATTCCACATAAACACAGATTCCTGTTTTATCATTTACAGCATAGAAGTAATTAGTCTTCACATCAGCATAGTTGTATTTACAACAGATGAAGAGAACATCTCAGATGAACTATGACTGCAATGCAGGGCATATTTATTTAGTGTGTTTTCTGTTATTTATTTATTTATTTTATTTTATTTTTCTGTTTAGTAATGGTGCTGTATTTAAGAAATCGGCTTTGCCAGTGACTGCAGTGCACAGGTCTCCTGTAGCACTGAGGAGGTGCTGCCCTGTTAGTTCTCAATCTTGTCACTTCTGGGGAACAGCAGTGAAACTGTTTGTTCCTGACAGCAGACAGCCCCACTGCAGGGCCCTGGTTTCATGTTACATTAAGTATTAGCGCTGTTCTTTCAGGAGCTATTATGCTGTGACATCAAAGATTGTCTGACAGGGCAGTTGTAGGTTAGCACTGAAGTTGTCTACTGAAATTTTTAAGAATGGAATTAAATATATATGATCAGATTTAATATGAGAGATCAGAAACTGCATATAAAATGGAGTTAGTGGTTAAAGAAAGCTGCAAGAATAATTATTTGGTTTGGCCTATTTGTCCTTTCTTGTCCAAGGCAATTTTATTGCCTTTAATTTCTACAGCAGTTCCAAAAATACTGCCATATGTTAACATTTTTGTGCAACTGCTTATTTTCTGGAAAGTGTTGTGTGAAACAGGAGGAAAAGGTCTTTTATAAAATAAGTGTTCAGTATAGCCCCTGCAGTGCTTATATAAATTAACCCTTGAACAATAATTGTAATAGCCCAAATTATTTTTTTTTACTGGTTGCCTAATTACTTAAAAGGACCAAGATACACATTTTAAATAGTAAGACACAATTTAAATGGTGAGCAAAGGCTTAATAGTGATTACTTAGACTTGCATCTTTTTGTAAGAGAGAAGCTGTGCATAGATTGCAATTTCAGCTATTTTCCCTTGGAAATACTGAATCCAGTTTCTGTGTGACTTAAAGGGAAGATGATAGGCATTTGAAACTTACTGTCTGTGTAGCTGTTCAGGGCAAAAAAAAAAAAAATCTTGAACATGTGCAACTTCAAATATTCCTGTAGATTCTTGTCTGGTGAAATCAGCATTGCTACAACTATAAAATTACTGTTATGCTCTGATGAGGCAAGTTCAGTGACAGGAAATATCAAAATTAATTTTGGAAACACATGCCTGCATATTTTTGATTACGTTACTAAGGCATTTGTTCCATTTAGTATCATGCAAGTGAATCATCTATTAAAAACGAAAATGTGTACAATAGAGTAGTATTTTTCAAGTAAAAAAAACCCAAAACTCAAACCCCACCACAACTAAGTAGAGCAATACTGTTTAGTCATAAGACACAAGACACCAGTATAATTTTTGCTATATATTTAATACTTTCAGGCACGAGAAAAATTACATAAAGAATGTACCTCTTTCTTTGTAGCGGGATTTCCTCCCCCTTTTCTTTCTCTCTTTCTCTCTCTCTTTCTCTCTCTCTCTCTCTTTCTCTCTCTCTTTCTCTCTCTCTTTCTCTCTCTCTTTCTCTCTCTCTTTCTCTCTCTCTTTCTCT
>JAYRBT010000177.1:12861024-12958560 GCA_036023395.1 Myiotriccus ornatus | reverse complement strand
TCTCTCTCTTTCTCTCTCTCTTTCTCTCTCTCTTTCTCTCTCTCTTTCTCTCTCTCTTTCTCTCTCTCTTTCTCTCTTTCTTTCTATCTTTCTTTCTCTCTTTCTTTCTTTCTCTCTCTCTTTCTTTCCCTCTTTCTTTCTCTCTTCTGCCTGTCTTTCATTATGATTCTGCAGTCTTTGTGTATGACTGTGAGGTTCTTGCTCAGGTGGTTTTATTATTTTGGGACTGTTCTGTTCACTAAAAGCTTGCAGGGTCAATTCTGAAGTTTATCTTGCAATAAAATATGCTATTTGTGCTATGCTGATTGACCAAAACTAGCTATATGGTAGCTTTGATCAGGCATAATGATTTTAGTTTATTTGGATAACACTGCTTGACTTCTCCTTTGGTTTTCCTGCATTGCAACACTCTTATCAGCAAATCAAAATCTTTATGGCTGAACATTCAGAGCCAGATAGCTTAGAATGAAAACTCAACCCTTTATATGGATGTGTGAAGCTCTGGGAATAGCGGCACTACCCTTAGGAAATACTCACTGACAGGTGGCAACAGTGGAATACAAAATTATCCTTTAGCTCTATAATCTCAAATCACAACATTGAAAGTATATATAAAGAAAAAAGATGTGGGTAGTAGAGCTGGGTCTTGTAGAGAATTTTTTAAGTGATTACAAAGCTACATGACGAAATCTAAAGTATTTGTTGAATAGTTCTAATGCCTTCAACAGCATGAGACTGTAGATAGATTTCCTTTCTTCCATGATTTAAAAGGTATGGTGTAAAGCTGTTTTATAAAATAAATTTTTAGCAAACAATATTATCAGGAATCCATTTGACTATTTTATGATTTTGGACAGAGTATGCTTTCACTTAGCCTGTAATTTCAGAGCCTAAGGACTGTTATCCTGGTAAGCATCGTTACGTGAATGTGTCTGCACTGTGTCTATCCTGGATACATTTTTCTTGTAGCTTTGTTATGTTTTTTTTCCTTGACTATTAGAGATGTTACTGTACTCCAGATTAGGAAACTGTTTAGGGAAGACTTGTCAAAAATCCTCTCCTTATAGGAAGGTCTAGAGTGCTCTCAATTTCCTGCACAGAATGCCTGGAGTTTGTTGAACAGCTAATATTTCAATTTCTATTTAAATAAACAGCAGTAGGACTGACTTGATAAGTGTGCCACTAAATAGATCATGTTACCACTTAACTTAGAGCTAATGCTTAACAGTCTGTTTTGCTCCATTTTGGTGGCAATAGTGATGTAATTCCAGGCAGTTCCAGGAAAGAAACAAACAGTAGTATTGTATCGTATTACAGCAGTAATTATATTTGGTTATCTGCAAGTGAAAAGTTGTAAAAGTGTCTAGTGTGTGAATGGATATTAAGCAATTTTTTAATTACCTAGAGGAAACAAAGGCTAATTCTGTTCTAAATTTAAAATATGTTTAAAATCCATGATTGCACAGAATCGAAAAGTAACATATAACAAAAAGTAGGAAAACTAGCCTTCCAATAGGTCAGTCTATCTAGCTTTTTCTGTTATAGGGTGAAAGAAAATTTATCAAGTTGATAGCCCTTGGCAGTTTCAGATAGATAGCTCTAGGTTTTCCTGGCTTTTGTTAGACTCCACAGCACTTAAAACACTTCTGAGAAGTTGTCTTTCTCTCTTCTTGCGTGTTTAAAATGTATAAATACAATCAGGAGAACATCAGTAGAAGGTGCTAAAGTTTCCTCTCAGCCATTCAGTTTTGCTTTGGTAAATAGATAACGAATCAGGATGTTAAACCTGTATTATATTTTTAGGGTCATTTAGGCCTTGAGTGTAAACAAAATCAAATTCCTTTAGCTTGATTCTGCAGTTGCAAAGTGTTCTCATGTCTGTTGTGCATGAGCTAAATTTGTGTGCTTGGACAATTCAGAAGGTGTCTTTTGGGGAGGTATTTTTATTTTTCAAATGAAAGACAACAAGGATCTTTTCCCCCTTTTCCTCGTTCTTTTTTTTTTTTTTTTTTTTTTTTAAATTTCACAATGGTCATTTAGATGCAACAGAAATCTTAGTTGTCTTAGCTTCTTATTCTTGTTGAGCATCTCACCCGTGTTCACAGAGTCAGGACTTCCTTTCTCACAGTTCTGTTTCAGAGCTGTTTGCCAGAAAAGAAAAGTCGATGGAGAGTGGCTAATTAAGGGTTCCCATTTTTGGAGATGCCAGCAGTGCTGGAAATACTGTAGGCAGGTCCTGGATTTTGTGAAAGCCTGTGTACATCACCTTTCAATACTGAGGCTGAGCAGGACCTTTCCCTCTATCCTGGTAAGGGAGTCACTGTGGCTGATTCAGGTCTTAGACTTTGAATGGCTGCTGAGTAAACTTGATTAGTTCAGCCCTGATGGAGTCATGATAGGTCAAAAGTTGGCATCTGATAATGTATTATTTTTATAACTGAGCAGAACTTTGCCTCTCCCAACTGATTTAAAAGTCCAAAGAACTGGTGAAGTACTGCTTACTATACATGTTAGACAAGAAGGCACCATCAGCCACCTTTGGGCCAGCATGGATTGCCATGTAATCTGTAGGAACAAAAAGCAGAGAAAGAAAGAGCCTGTCTTATGTCACTGTGTTGGGAGAGAGACAAACTGTTTCACCCTCCCTTTCTATCCAGTACCAGGTTACTTGCCATTTAAAGCCCTGCTAGCTTTGGTGAGAGGAACCTGAGGGTTTTTGATGACAGGCATTTTCCTCTGGGTTTAGAAGAAAGTTAGTGCTTTTATAAGAGTGAGACTCAGAAGAAGGTAAATATGGACCATGGAGGAGCTTTAATTTTGATTCTCTATGTCTTTTCTGTATGGTTTTCTTTCAGTCTTTTTGAATAACCTAAATAACTTACATAACCATTATTAAACTGTTGCATGTTAGAAAGTGAATGTATACAAGAGAGAAGATGCACAATTGCAATTTGTCTTTTACATTTGTTTAGAGGTGATAAGGGACATTGAAGCTTCCAAACAGACAAGATACTAGTACACTGTGTTTAATTAGTCCTCCACTCTTGAGAGAGAAATAACGTAGGCAAGTATGTTTATTCTCACTTTTCCAGTTGGGAAACTGAAGCAGGAAGGTTTCAAGATGGTTTGGGTCCTAGCCAGAATTCAAACTTGGAAGATATGGCTCATTTCCAGGCCTATGCTTAAATTGCAGACCATCTCTCTTTCTTTCTTATGCAATATTTTTTAATAAAGATAAAACTTTTTGTATCATTACGTATGTGGTTAGAAATAGTTCTTTATGTCCTTGGAGTTGCCTTTTCTCCATGTCTTTTAGTGGAGCATATGTCTGCTTGATCCATGCTCTAGCAAGGATGCAGACTGTTCATAACAAATCTGTCATTTATTCCTGTTTTCTTCCTGCCTGAAGGGGGCTATTCTCTTATGCAGTGGACCATTCAACTTTAGAACCTTAGCAGTTCTGTTACAGTGAATTCAAGATTACAGCACGCTCTGGCAGGCTGTGGAGTTCACCCATCTCGCTCTTAGTTAACTAGCCATGAGCTTCCACCGTAGGTATGACCAAACATCTGTGTCTGTCCTCTTTGTGGCAATACAAGTGAGGCCTGAAATACAAACCCGCTCCTTCTGAGCAGAAGTTAAGAAGACAGAAGTTAAGCTAAATCTCCAGAAACTTTAATTCATTTTGTCCTTGCATTTTTTCCGCATTTGTTTCATCCTGTCTCTCTGTTTTACGACTCAGCAATATATTCTGTCTTGAAAACAACATTAAGTGTAGTTACATGCACACACACTGAGAGGAGAATATCCCCCCACAGTGTTTACAGCAACACCTCTAGGTGACGGCAGGCAGTAAGCTTTCTTTTTATAGAGCTCCAGACTACAGATCATTAGCTTGATATGGTAGCTCAGTGGTGCAAAGTCATTTGAATATTTATTACCCTTCTTAAGACTTTTGCTTTTCAAGTGGGAAATAGATGTGATAAGACCCCTTTTCTGTCCTCTTGCCTGATATGCTAAAGCACAAATATGTGAAATGGATTTTAATTGTATTTCCTTGAATTTCTGTGTTAGAGACAAGCAACTTGGATGTTTTCGAGCAAAAACATGTGTTGAACAACTGCAAAGTTTACTGAGTCTTTTTACAACCTTCCCTCAAAGTTAGGTAGGAAGTTCAGCTCCAAAAACAAGTTGAATTTTCAGAATTTAATATATAAATATTCATGTATAATACACAAAAAGGCAGCTTTATAAACCTATATTTGAATGGGGCACTGTTTCTTAAGTGAAGTACAAATTTAAAGGCCCCTTAAAACTGGACTTTGCCAACAGTCAGAGATTTTTGAGAAAAAGTAACAAACCAAACATTGTGTAAATGGAGGCTTGTGGGGGGAAAAAAGCCAACCCTGTTACAATACCATCATCAAGACATGAAAGCCAGCAGCAGGCAACAGAAAAGCAGAGGCAGGCTCCTGAATATATTTTAAAGGTAGAATGTTGTCAGTGTGTTTTCATTTAGCTATTTTAAGATGTCTATGTTTCACTTGCTACAGTCACAAATTCTAACTGTGAATAATAGGAATCATTATATGGGTGTAAATGGTATATTGACTACATTTTTCAGGCTCAAACACACCTTCCTTGTTGGCAGTGGAAGGCAATGAATGAGGCATTTTATTAAAACTGGTGCTTGTGGTTCTAATCAAAGGTCACTGGTTAGCTCTCACTTTTCAGTCTCAGATTTGTCTAGATGTTTGATCAGGGGGCTGCAGTGAAATTATTATGACAAAGACTTTGTACTAGGCGGTATCTGTCTGCTGAAACTTGAAAGTCTTTGCCACAGTGACGCTGACAGCATGTGAATGCTGAAAGAATGTGCAAGAAATGTTATGTCTTAAAGAAACCTTTACTAAGTATCATCTTCCCTTTGTGTTACGTTTGAAATCATTTCAGTTGCTATTAAGGTACGAATGAAAGGTGTTTCATTGATTAAAGGTGGCGTGTATTTTTTTACAGTGTACTGTATGCTTTAAGACAGTCTTCCCATTACTTACTCTGCTGAGTCCCTGCTGCACACAGCAAGTTCATTAACATGCAGATATGCAGTGATTGAAGTCGGGTTGCCTTTTACATTGGAGTTGTCTTGATATAATGAGTTTCTCTTTAATGTTCAAAAAACTGTTGTTACTTTCTAAAAGGGGTTTGTTTGTGAATTTCATTAAATTTAATTCCGTCTTCAAACAATTTCAGTATTGTTCATTTTACCACAATTAACACGCTTGCTTATATTAAAAACTAATTTTTTTTTTTTTTTTTAAGAGACGTATTTTAACTTTTAGGCTGTGTGTGGTGTGAGGTTGTCATTGATGTTGAATAAGACACTTACTATTTAACTCATAGACTAAATAATTTAGTTGGTGCCCGTGTGCAAAAGTAGTAGAGAAAAGTATGTTAGGATTACTCTGACTGCTTTTTCTCTTGCACTGGCATAGGCAGCATCCAGTCAGGGAGAGCAAAAAACCACTTTCTACACCAGCTTTATTTTCTTTGTTAGAATGGGCTGGACAAATGGAGAAGGAAACACGTCGGTCAGATCTGTCTTTGGTAAATAAAGTATTATAGGACACAAACTTTAAAAGGATGGCTGTAATTTTCTACTCAGTACTTCTAATCTAAAAAGATTTAGTCATTCAGAAAGCATAAAGTAGAAGCTTACTTGCTGTGAGGTCAAAAGACAGCGAGCATCCAGTTGCTAAGATGCTGAGTCTGAGTCTTCAGTGTAGTTTCACAGCTCATTCGATGCCGAAGACTCTTGGAAACAGCCTGTAAAAGAAAATGAGGCATAGCATTTAAGAAGTGATTGGCTTGGTCTGGAAAAATGAAGGTGATATCAGACTGAAGGTGGGGTGGGAAGCAAAACTATGATGGAAATACTTTTACTTTTCAATAAATGCAAGTTCCGCACTTTAAGATACACTATTACTGCCCTGGAAGTCTCTCATGGATTAGGAAATTTCTGATGTTATTTATTTTAAAGAGGAATTATGATATGGAAGCAAACAGAGTTAAAAGTCTTTACCTTCAACAAACCGAGCAGGGGAATAGGGAGTAAGTTTACATCTTGCCACATTAACTTTTTTTTTTTTTTTTTTTTTTATAAACTGGACAATTTCTAAAGCTGTGTTTCTGAAGCTCGCTGTCTGTGAACAGTGTCTGCTTACAAAGTGGTGGCATTTACAGTTGGCCTTGATATGAAGGTAATATTGTCATCTTAATGTTAATGTTCAGCTCTACATAAAGGAGGATTAATTACAGATAACCTAGGCTACTGCGGTCTTGTGAAGAATGCAGAGATACAGAAGTGTTGAATGTGATTTGGACAACAGAAGAAACTCCAGTACTCCCTTCAGAGAGGTACTAGCTCTGAAAATTTTGGATTAATTTCTGGACAAAACTAGCAGAAAGTCTGGTGCAGGTTATAAATGATGGCATTCTGTATGCATACAATTAAAAGTAGCTTGCATTTCTAATAAGGTGGCCTACTACGTTGTTGCTATTTGGAGACTATTGCAATACTATTGTTAAACATTTTTTTTCCCCATTTGTGCTACTGTAACAAATGGAAGTTATTAAAATATTCTACAGATATTAATATAAATGTTTTTCATTATTTCAATACCAAAATATCTTTTTTTTTTTTTTTTAATCACCTTTAGTATATCATTAAACATTCCATAGACTTTTTGGACTTTTACTGCTGTCTCTGGGAAAACATTTCCTCACATTGATGGATTTATTATCAGAATCTGTTTAATTAATATTGAATTCATTTCCTTTAGCTAACTTTTTTCTCCACTGATGAATCTTCAGTAATAATCAGAAAATCCCGTGATGAGAATCTGCATTTAAAACTTAGTGAAAGTGCCAAGACTAACTTCTTTCAAAGTGTAATCCTTAGACTTGTCCAGAATTCTGTTCATTTGTTCTGGATTTGCTTTTTGTATAAATATTCCATTCATCTAACCTGAGATAATTTTTTTTTTCTTGGAGAAGCCTTGTTGTCTCATGAATGAAAACATTCTCTGTGTAGTGTGCAGAGTTTACCTAACTTCAATGCAGAGGAGAGAAAGGCCTCTTATTCACATTGCTTTTAAGATTATGGGTATATTGGTACGTGTATGGAAAGCCCTTGCTCCTAATTTAGGCATTTACACTAGACTTCTGAAGTGAGGTGGTGTGAATTATTCCCTGTTAAGATTTCTCAGTTTATCTGATTTATCAGGGTGTTTTGGAATTACAGAGTGTGAGAGTAGCTTTATTGCTGCCAATGAAGCTGATGCTAAGGAAAATTTCCAGGTTAGTAAGAGTATCAAACCAGGCACCTTAATCATAGAAATTTTATTTCAGTGAAAAATCTCTTGTAAATGAAGGACTCAATCCTCATGAATGTCCTGCTTATAGTTATGGGCTCTTAGGTGCATTATGGAGTCCCATTAAAGTCAAAGAAGACTTTTTTGGGGGCTCATTGGAAGTGTAGTTCAAATTACAAAATCAGATGTTTGAGCTGAGCTTCATTGATTCCTGATTTTCTTTCTTCCCCTCTCCTCTTTTTCTTTCTTTTTTTTCTCTTATTTTCATCCCTTGAAAACAGTTGCTAATACATTGCTCAGATCTGTGTCTTTTTGTTTTGTCTTGCTGGATTATCACCATACTATTAAAGTATTCTTTTTTTTTTTTTTTTTGGTAATAAAAGCATTTAAATACTTGTATATGAAAATTTGATAGAAATAAACTAGAGACTCTAAGTAGACCGGTAGCAGCAAGGGTATACAGTGCCTGCCTGAAATGACTTTTTAGTTTGTTAAAATCAAATGACATTCAGTACGGATACTATGAAGAGAAAAATCAAAATAGACACCTAATTATAATTACTTTTTTTCCTGTCATTATATCCGTACGTGCAGAACAACTGATTTGAAATCACAACAGCTCAATTCGGTAGGTACAAAGGTTTTTCCTTCCTTTTTTTCATCATCCACAGGATGTAATATAATTTCTTAGACTGACCAAAGTCTGAAATTTCCTCAAAACAGTGGGTATGCTACCTGAATTAGTGGAATTAATTAATAGTGTATGACTGCTATCAAGGTTATAGACACTGCAGCTTAATCATACAAATAAAATTGAAAGGTTAAGCCTCTGATTTGGTCTCATTGTTCATAGGTGGCTTTTCCAGCTGGACAAGGTTGTTGTGTTAGCATATACTTTCATCACTTTTGAAGAAATGTATTTGAGACCTAATAACAACACTTAACGGAGGAGGAGGAGGCTACAATTGTGAGATGGGCTTTGCAGTTCTGAAGTGCAGAATGCATCGGCTTTCTTCCAGACTTTGGTGACATTTTTGAAATTTTAGCCCAAACTGCCAGTTCCCTTTGTTAGATGAAAAATAATGTTTATTTCTGAAACTAACTATTCATGCCTGTAGCTCCCAGTGTGATGAGGGGCAGACAAATAAGAACAATACAGAAGCACTTCAGTCTGTGTCTTATATACTACAGATGGACTGAATGCAACAGGTGTCTCTCATCTGTTCTCATGTATTTTTGGAGGGAGTTGGCCTTTCTCCCTACAAAGGGCTATATAATACATATGCATGGAAAATATCTGCATGAGTGCATGCATATTTGTGTGATCCTGGAGGAAGTGCTAGGTTTGTTGTTAGATAATAGCTTGGTTCATAGCTTAGCCAAAAACCCCAAGTAGTGTCAGATCAGAAACATGCTCAATACAGGGGTGTGTAAACTCCTGTATGAAAATAGGGAGGGGTTGGACTGGTGCAGAAATGAGACTGCCATGATATGTATTGATCAGGGAAAGTCTCAGGGGGGAAAGAATCATATGCTGCAAATGCTGGTTAGGGAAGTCTTAATGAAATCATAGAATCATTGAGGTTGGAAAAGACCTGCAAGATCATCAAGTCCAACCTTTGACAAGATGCATGATCCCATGGACACTGGGATAGCGTTTCCAGAGTAGGCATGTCTGAAGTTAGAGTTCTGATTCCCTATAACACTTCAAAGAGTAGATGTGGCAGACTTCTGAAAGTTACTTGCCCCTAGAATCAGAGATGTTTGTCAAACACCTCCAAATCAGGCCAACTTTGACTTGGTGGCTACAATATGAATTTAGGAGTTTTGCTTTAGGTGCTCCCGTTCCAGCTGCTTTACCAGTTATGTTTTAGAAACAGCTCTCATGGGTGCCAGTCTTACCACACCAGTATCTTTAATTCACCATCACTTGCAACAAAGCCGGTCCCTTATGGATTCTCAGGGGAATGTTCCATGTGCAGGTGGGACTGTCCCTGATTAGAAGTTGTTTCTACATAGATCCCCATTTTAACTGTAACATAGATCATGGTTTGATATGAGCCCTGATTAAGATAAATATTCAATTTAGAGTGCTGATACCATGAAAGATGTAGGAATAGCTGAATTGTAAATATTGTAAATATTTCAAAAGACTACCCAGAAATGACTGACATTTTGTAAATCTTATTAATCATGTTATTGGCATTGAAAATTTTCCTCTAATGTTTTTTATTTTTTACAGTAAGTTTTCTTTACAAAATGTCAGCTACATAGAAAGTTTATTTTCATGTTCCCTTAGCTTTACACTTCCCTAGGCTATGGGAGGCAAAAAGTCTTTACCACTTTATCAGTATTGGTTTTAGATAATTTGTCAAAAAGTAACAATTTATTCTAAAGTTAAGAGAGACAATCAGAGGAGGTTATTTTGTTTTATTTTGAATCACATTTCTTTCTGAAAACTATTTTCAGTACAGTGCACACAGAAATGCAAGCAAAAAGTGAAATACAAATTTGGTTATCTAAATTTATTGGAATAATTCCAATAACTCTTTGGAATTTTTAGCTTAAGCAGAAAGAGAATAAAACATGTTCTGTTTGGTTAAACTATGCTTTCAAGATGCATATTTTTCATGACTAAATTATTTACGTGCCACTACTTTTACTTTAGCACCTTCTAGATAAAGATTTTGGCATACCCTGTAAACTGAGGAATACCACACAGTGTGTGTCTGTATCAGATAGGCTGTAACTGAGGACTCTTTTCCTGACCTAAAATGCTTGAGATGCTCTGCACCCTTGCCCTACCTGACATGGAAATATACTTACTGATTTATGTTCCAGGATTTTTAATATTAGCACATCAAGCTGTGAGGGGGGAGGACTAAGGTGTGAAATAGCGTGAAGTTGCAACTCCGTATTTTTGAATCGCGTGAAAGATTTTAAAACCTCTTAAGGAGGCACGTGACAGAAGAGTTGGACAGAAGTGGCAGCAGGTGTGGCTCTGAAAAGAAAGGCATTGTTCTGAAACTGGTAGGACTGGGGGGCTGCGGGGCCTCGCCGCCGGAATGCCGGTCACTCTGCAGACACAACATGCCCCAGGATGAGCTTTGTACAGTCAGGTGACAGACTGATAAGCAGCCTGCTTTTTTGGACCCAAACTCGAAAGCCACTCTCCCAGGGGTATTCTGCGTTTGCAGATATCTATACATTGTTCTATACATTTGCTGTTTCCAATAACACATGTTGCTCTCTGATAACAAGTTACTGCTTTCGAGAACAGGACGACTCTTTGTTGCTGTAATATCAACGGGAAGGCACTGGACTGTTACTACTGATGCCTATAAACCCATGTTATTTTGGGAAATAACGTTTTAGGCAAATACAAGTTTGTTTTAGACTTTTTCGATTTCAGTTCGGTTTCAGGAATAGTCATCGTAAAGTGGGGATACATAGCAGCATGAGAAGGCTTTGGAGAATAGTCTATTTAGAAAAAGCAGGAGAGAAAAGCCAATGTCCTGATTATCGTTCAGCCTAGAAATATTTAGGCATAATTTATAAATAAATAAAAGTAAAATTCAAGTTCAAAATGTATATCCCTGCAAAGAAACAGAAAACATTAACCATTTTCTCTAAAAACGACTGACATTCTTTTAAACACAGGCCTTCTAGAATTTGTATTGAAAGGTATTTAAGATGGATGATATATATATGGGATACCTAAGTGAAAAAATAAAAGATGCTTTCAGTAGGTGCAAGAATATGTTACATTTACTTTAAGCTGTAAGTCTTTGTTGTCCATCTGGTGCTCTGATGAGAGCACAGATGTGTGTGTATGTGTACATACAAGTGTATGTGAGCTGGTCAATCAGTTTATCCTGAAGACTGCTGTGAAAGGATCTAACATGTTTTGACTTTTTTACGCCATGTCTGAGTTATGACTCTACTATAACTTACCATCAGGATTTGAACAAGGTGCCCGACTACTTCTAGGTACCATGATTTGCTATTACACTAATGACAGGAATTACTAAAAATCTTTACTGCCTTATTGACCATTTAAATTACTTAATATTTCTGAGTGAGCTCATGCTTTGACGAGGTTTGTCCAGAAAAACATTTCAAAAGGTGGTTCGAAAGAACAGTGTGGAAATTTGCAAGTCAAATTATGATTTATAATGTTATTTTTTTAAGTAGCAATCGCAGAAATAATCATGCTTCTGGAGCCAACAGCAGTATTTTGAAATTGTAGGATCTAATGTATGAGGTTATTGCATATGAATGGAGAGATATGTTATTGCAATGATATGTTTTATTACTTGCTTCTGTTTTTATTAAGGATAATGAAAACCTTCTGTTTGGCCCTGTGAACAAAAGTAATGTGACCTTTCATGTGACCCACCTGTTGTGCTTTCACAATCGATAATAGTTACCTCATGTTAGGGTGATCTGGAAAATAGCAGTGTGCCAGCACCACAGAAAACAACATTTGTGATTCTGTACTTTGAATTTGTATTTCCCTCAGAACTGAAATTAAGAAAAATATAGGTTATCTAACAAAATGTTTAAAAGGCAAAATATTATTGTAAGACAAAATATTATTGTAAGAGCATTGTCTGTGTTACTAGGAGATGTGTTTTCAAAGGCATTCAGCTGCTGGAGTATAGCTGTAAAGCTGCAGAATTGGCTTAAAATCTGTGATTTACAGTATCAGAGATGGTAGGAAAGTCCAATTAGCTCTTTCAAAAATTAAGAGAGTACAGAAATTAAAGAAGTCGGTCTATACAGACGTAAGGTTTCCCACTTTTTAATTAAAAAAAAAATATTTTTTTCTCCTGTTTCATGTAGTATATAGCATTTATTTATCCTGAGTGGAAAACCTTAAAAAGCTTAATTTTCTAGACATTATTTTTCCAGTTGTATTAGGGTCTTGATTCTGTATAAAAACCGTTGTGCTATTCATGTTAAATGTTCTTTTTCTAGAGGTGCCTTATACATATATCAGACTTGTATTAGGATGACTTCTAGGATGTGGGATAAGGATTTGCAGGATCAGGACCCTAATTCAAAGAGGTTTTCATATGTGGGTTTGAAGTACATGTGCTACTGCTGAATTTGCTCAACAGACCAGAAGGGCTCTTTCCCTTTGGAGCCCTTAGGGTTTATCTGGTCAGTGGCTTGCAAGCTAAGAAGGATTTACACATTGGATCAATGATCCATGAAATAAGGGGGATTTCCACAATGTCTGTCATTGACAAGTTACAGTGTGGCCACACAGTATGCATTTTCAGAATTAGTATGTGTGCAGAAATATGGAACTTTATAAATGATTATTATGTAATACTGCCTAATGGTCAGGGAAGTATATAAATAATGTATTATGTGTATTAGAGGGAGCTTTGTCATTCCTCCATTTCTTTTGTTTGGATTGAGAAATGTGTGTGTAAATTCTGCATTCTGTGGCAACAGTCTATGTGTCTGTACATTCAAAAATTACACCCAGTGAATCTCCAGTGAATACAGGGGGTACTACAGCACTTCTCTTCCCCTCAAGTCGTATCAGTAATTTTTTTCTTTTCTTACTGAGTAAACATTCCAGGTACTGAAGATCAGCAGTTGCTGAAGTTACAAAACAGGGTCAAATGTCCTTAAATCAAAGTGTCCTCTCAGTGGCACCTTTGTGGTTATGCCACAAGACTGTCAGTTTGAGTGCCTTCTGATGGCAACTGCTAAGTTATGACATGGGGAGAGTGGTATCCTACTAAGTAGGCAGGGCTTGATCAAAAGCCCCTTTGAAGTCAATAGAAAGATTCCTATTGACTTAAACAGGCTTTGGAACAAGACCTTAATTATAAGGGCACATAATAAGCTTATTGCCTAATTATGTACAATGGTAACTTTAGACCTGTGACCCTTTTGTAGGTTGGACTTCTTATCTTCCAAAAGCTCCATACTACAAACTGACTCACTAGCAAGAGCAACATCCCAGGTCCTTTTCCTCAGTTCCTTCTCTTGCCTTAAGGATCTAATCCTAAGCTGCAGTCAGCTCTTCTGTTCTGAGTCTTCCAGTGAGCTCATACCTTGTGTTCCATATTATCCTACTGTAAAGAAGAGGAAAGGGACTGCACTGTAGAGTAAACCTCAAATCTTGTCCATAATCCTGGCAAAGCTCTTGGGACCAGCAGCAGCAGACTTAGCGTGGCCATGCAGAAACCTTGTATGTCTGAATGTGATCTCTGTCAGTGTGACTGTTTCAACTCCACTGGCAAGAACAGTTTGTTTTCAATGAGACTTCCTTACAGAGTGGGCTAAAGACGAGTGCAAGTGATGCAGCCTGGAGCTTCATTGGCTTTCATAAAGAGCCTCCATGGGAACATCCTCCAGGGAGGTGAAATGAGCCTGTCTTGGACTTCTCCATCTTCTTCAGTCCATTTGTTGACTGCTTGGTGTTTACAAGAGACCTCCAGGAGGTACATTGCTATGGAGAGCAAACGTTGTTAAGGAAGATTAACATTAAATGATTCTTGACAAACACTTGACAAACAGAGTTTTAGTACAGTCCACCTTGAGCAGTATGTAAAGGATCACTGAGTCTTCCTTGGAAATAACTGTGTTAGCAGTAGGATGGTAAAGTTATAGGTTGAAAAGACAGATTACAGGGTGCTTCACACAGCTGTTTTTGAGTCACCTGGATGTCAGTATTCCTGGTTATTCTTCTGAGATTTATCTTATAAAAATATTTGCTGTTGAGATAATTTACATCATGAACTAGTCAGACGTCTTGCACCTGTGTTTCAATAATGGTTTAGTTCTGTGATTTCATATTAGAATTTGCCATGACTGGTGACAGTAGTGTTTTTCATCACACTGTTAAACAAGTGTGAATTTAGAGATGGCCTGGAAGAGAGGAACATATGAAACAATCCTTTCCAGAAGTTTTTTACGGGCATCTATTTGGTTATATTCTGTCTGCGAGGTTTGAGGTTAAGGTCAGAATAAACAGAGTGCCAGATATTCATACTGCACTTTAACATCTTTCTTTGCTTTTTGTTACTACTTGTCTTACCAAAATTTAATTTAGATTTTGAGTTGCTTAAATTCTAAGCAATCTGTGGCAGGACTTATGTCTTAGATTATTAACAAACAAGCCACCTTCACTCTGCCTTGTGTCTGGGTTACTCAAGGTCAAGACACCTGAAAAGGCCTCATTTTTAAATGCTGATTGGGCAGGGTCTTCTGACACTCTGGTATGTAGAAGGTGTCTTTGTGACATTAGTTGGTTTTTTTGAATGCTGAAAAGACCTGTACGTTTAATTTTTCTTCGACATGCTCAGTACATTTTGAAGATAATTAAAGAGGAGAGTGCAGATTGGCATTTTTATTTAGGACAGATAAGCAACATTAGTTTTTGTGCTTTGAAAAAATAATACTGAGATTTGGTTAAAAAAAACACCAGTGGTTTTCATATACTAGAAATATTTCTGTCAGCCATTCATCTAACATGTGTTATTCTCTTCCCAGATCTTTTCCCTGTTGTGTCCTTATTGCAGCAATCATCAAAACCATTTGAAGAGTTTAATTTAGACTGAAATGATTCTCCATAGAATAAACAGAATATCTCACCTGTGAAGGATGATTACATTTTCTAAATTTGTTTAAAAAGGAAGGACCTTCATAATTCACAAGTGTTCTACTTGCAGTTTTTATGGTAGAGAAATCTTGCACTCTTTAGGTCTCAAAATAAAGCACTCCTGAATTGGACTACTATCAGCAACTTAGTCTTTCATTTTATTGACACTGAAAGAATAAGGATCAGTGTTTTGATTTGAGACATCGCCTCTTATGACATTGCTGGTCTTTTACTGTGAAAATACTTTTTTCCTGGTTATTTGAGTACTCATGATGTGCTGTGTAAATTAAGGGTGTTTCAGATGTCTTTTACAAATTAGACAGTAAAAGGCAGTTGTGGTACAGTTGCAGGTAAGACTAGACAAAACCAGAGGTGCCTTGTGAAAGTATTAGCTTAGAGTTCTGATGCATCTTCCACATGTGTGAGTCCTTCTTGTCTGCTTTTGCACGCAGGTGAGGAGACTGACATGCTGCTTAAGCTTAGTTTGGTGAGTGATTCGTTCAGGCACCTCACTGGTGCAAATCTAGGCAGATGCATTTAAGGATGGAAAGTCAAATTCTTCACCTGCACATATTCTGACTCTTCCCAGCAGCAACACTGGTACAGATTTGCTTTGCAAATAAGATTAGGCTTGCTAGGAGCTGTGTAAATGAGTTTCCATGACATTCCTGGCAAGAACAGAATCAGGATGTACCGTGGTATGTCTCAGCTCTTTCTTCCAGCCTATACAGGAGCACTATGGCTTTGCCAGCTACCAAAGGTTTAGGTCCTCAGAAATGGCTTCTCATCGGGTCTGTGGTCCTGTCAACCCTGTTACTCTGCCAGACCATCCCAAACTGTGCAGCATACACAAACAGCTAATCCATTTATGCAGCAGCATCTGGTTAGTCCAGATTTCCACTAAGAACAGGGTCTTTCAATAAGATTTTGATCTCTCTGTTTTGTTAAGTACCCTTTGCTCTCTCCTCCATAATAAAAGAGATATTTAGATACGGTATTATATATATCTGCATCTGTGTAAAGATATATAGAATATATTTTATATCTGCCTGAATTTGTGAATTTCCATTAATTTTTTTAGAGGATGAAAACCTTTGTTAAGGGCCTGAAACAGGCCAAATATGCTACTATCGATAGCTCTTAGGTTTCTTATATAACTCAACTGTTTTCTTTAGTGTCACTTATGTGTGTTTTTTCCCCTCTTTTTATAAGAGGTTATATTTTTCTCTCTTTAAAGCTATGTTAAAATGGCATATGTGAATTCATTTGCTAGTGGTTGATTGTTCCTTATGACTAGTACCTAGCTTACAAGTTCAGTGAATTTGTTCAGTATATTTCCAGCAGCTCATAAGCTATGAAACGTCAACATTTTCAGTGCAAAAGCAGCTCTGTGTGCTTTTGTTTTTAGGGTTAGACTTGAGACTCTGTTGAACCAGTTTTCGGTACCATCTTTAGGAAAATCAGGGTCATCTCAAGTCTTACAAAATTACTAACTACTGTAAGACCAGGTTTTCTTTAAGTACTCTTAAATAGCTGCTGCAGTTTAGTTCAGTTATGTATAATCTGATTTCATCTTTCTATTCCTTGAAAGACTTGGCCGTCTTTTTCTTTTGCTTATTCAGGATTCCCCATGTCCCTGCTTCTCTTCATTATCTTCCTCCTTATCACAGGAGCAGAGTCCTGTTCATCCTGTCATTTTTGTTCTGTATTAGAAGCAGTATCCAAAAGTCAAATGGGAATTCTGAATGCAGTAGTCTGGCCAAAAACATTTTGATATGACAGGATTTCTATTAATAAAAAGGAGGGAGAAAAAAAAAGGGACAACACCACCCCTCCCACCCCTTTCTCTCCCCGCCCTGGGCTTACATATTACTGTAGGATTTTAAAAGTTGAAGAAAGGTAAATAGTCATGTTCTCATTTTTCTTGAATATCTCTCAATTCAGGAGTGTTTTGTGTGTATCTGTCCAGCTGTGAATGTAAATACATGTGTATAAACATGTTTTATAATTTGAAGTTATATTGTCTGTTAACTAAAATAATGGCCCCAAAAGCAGTTGGCCTGTCATAGATGATATAGCTTAGCTTTTATATCTGCTGTTCATCAAAAGAACCAATGAAAATTTCATTCTAACTGACAAGCCAAGTAGCTAGAAAAATAAACTAAAGACTGCTGATGCCGGAACATGTGCAACACAATAATTTGCTAAGACTAATATGACTGGCTGTAACCTGATCATATATGGATCAATTGATGATATTTTAGATTAATTTGTCATGTGACTGACTTGCAGTTCTAAATCCAGGAAAAAAACTACATGGAGTTCAGTGAAAAATAGCATATGTAGTTCAATACAGACGTTTTTCAGCCAGACAGCGATGGACTCCCTAATAAGTATACAGGAATTTGAGAAACACATATTAGAATAGGATAAATATATTTTGTTACTAGCAGACTTGATGTTATTTTTTTTTGGGGGGGGGGGGATGTTAAAAAAGGCATTGTCTTGTGTAATTTTGTATTATAATTAATTATTAGACAAGGAGCAACTTAAGATGTATTCAGAATTGAACAGAATGAAATAATTATTGACCAGAACTTGAAAAAGATGATGTCTATGGGTTATACTGTTAGGGATTTATTTCCTTATCCTTTCATTCCTTTTTTTCTCTTCTTCCCTGTTCCTTGCCATTAAATGGCAGGATTGTTTTAATTGTTTAAAGGAGAGGGGATTGTGGACGCTGCTGGAGTGTCAGCTTCCATACCTAAGCCTTGCTGGCTTACTGAGCTTTTCCAGTTCACTGATGCAAGTGGAAGCATCGAATGGTTCATATACAGCTCTAATTCCAACTTATTTGGCAGTTATTTCTTGAATGGCCTAATTTTACATATGATTAATTTTAAATTCTTAAATCACAACATAAACTGTGTGTATTATATTACTATAAAAGTATGTTAATACATAGGATATGATTAACTGGAAGTGCAGTTTCTGTTTTTTCCTGGTACACCAGTGTGCAACCACTGTGGCTTCTGTGGGGACTCCTGGTTTGCAGTTGAAGGCAGAATTCATCCTGAAGCGAAAAAAAAGTGATGCAGATTTTTAGGATGTGACAAGAATAACATTACAAGATAGATAACTATAGCAAGGCATAACAAGAAAACTGTGTTTCTGTGAAAAGCAGACTGTAGTTATTTCTGGTCTGATCCTGGTTTCTGATTCACAGTTGTGAAGGCCAAAACATATAGAAATGCATGTATTTGTGCATGGGAAGGACTTGGGAAATCTCTTCTGGTCTCGTTCCTCTTTGGGTAGGTAAGAATAGGGCCAGATGAAATATCTTGCTCTGTTTATATCCACCACCTTCTCACTTGCATTAGAGCGCAGTCGTAGAAACAGCCATGCACTGGGCTCTTGACAAGCTCGTCTGCTTTGCAAAAAATGTCCATTTTTAAAGCTGGCAACTCAGTCTTGACGTGTTCAAGGAATTTAGGTCTACTACTACCTCATGTCTTTGTTTGTGCAGAATTTGCATAAAAAATATGCCAGAATATATCACTTTTATAAATGGTAAACTGATAGTTTTATTAGAAAAGGTAAAGCAAGGGACCTAGCATATAATTATTTTGGTTATTTTTAAAGTGAGATGGAGATGTTAGGGTGCCTCTTTTTTAATGTACGCATTGCATTTAATTACTTTGTATCAAAGCAAATGAAGCTACACTGTTTCTGAGAAATAATAAAACTGAAGTAACACATTAGTGAATCTGCTCCATTGTGTTTGGCCTTTTCTAGATGCTGTAAAATTTAAATCAAAATATTAATTCCACTGGCCTGAAAGCACCAACATCTTTCCCTGTCAGAGCTTTTCTGATGTTGTAGCAGTTGCTCAAGATTCTAAGGTGTAAGTTGAACGATTTCTTTCTTAATTGTTATGCATTTTGATTTGATTTTTCCTTTTGGGGTTGATATATTACCATCACACCTTAGTTGTCACACGTCACTGATGATAGTAGTTGAAATAACAGAGATGCCTCATACTGCTTTTGTAAGCCAGCAGCAATCTGATTAGCCTTCCTTAAAGTAAATACTTTCATTCTTTTCACTTGTTGTTAGAGACTTAAGAATGCCACACTGACACTCAAAATATATGAGACTATGACTTGATGACAATTTGCTACTTGTTACAATATAGTTAGCTGTGATAAAATTAAAGGGGAAAAAAAAGCTCTGAGAAATAAATAACCAGTATTTGTTTTTTAAATCTCTGATGTTAGGGAATCTGTTCTGAAATCTAGTAGAAAAATAAGGATGAGATGCGCAGTTCGTTTTTGCCAACAGGGAGATGTATACTCTTTGGAGTGTCACCCAGTGAGAATGACATTTTATGTAGTCAAATGTTTATTTACTTGCTCATATATAACATTTTGTCTGTCTGGTGGCTTGTCTAATAAGGATAAACACGATTGTGATGACTCAGATTGCCATGTGCACTCATAGATCTCTTCACCAAATTGACTATTTCTAACTTTCATTACTTCCACTGCCTTTTACTATTGTGTGGATATATTTTTCTGTGATTACTTATTTTATCCATATATTTTTTGCATTTTGCTATAATAATTTCATTAGACTTGTTTCATCAGAATGTTGTTTAGTTGAGGGACTAACACTGCAATGTTACTTAGATAATATCTTCTTTAATTTCCACCTAAATTTCCTATACATCTTTCTTCCTAATTTTTTTTTTTTGTAAATTTTTGTTCAGTTCTCTGTGTCTAGAATTATTTAATCTGTTACTCTTTTACCTGTCAATTGTCAATCATTTGTCTTTTATTGGTTATTTCTATTTTTTTGTCAGTCCAATATATAGGTATGAAAAATTTGATGGGCACAAATCCATATTCTGATACGATCATTTGATTTGAAAACCTGTGTTTTCTGGTTTATATGTTCTTGTGGTTTCCATGCCATATGAAGTGCAGAAGCTTATTTGTTTGCTGTGGAACTTGTAGTTGTGATTTGAGATATATTTCTATGCCGAACTATTTTAAAAAATATTTGCTTGTTGTTTTTTGACATATTTTCACTAACTGGGGAGCAGTTGACCCATTTTGACATCAACCAGGTTAATAATATGTATGTTCAAAAAGTAGAAGCCTTTGAGAGAAGCATTTATTTAAATATAGGATAATGTATAAAGTAAATTCCTTAGAGTGTATGTTCCAACAGATTTGCATCATACAGGATACTTATAGGTGAGGGACACTAAACATAGACCTATCCTCAGAATTCCTAGAAGTAGCTGAATTATCTATATTTGAGAATTACTTCAATTGAGCTCTTTGATTTTTTTTTTCATGCTATGCATACTGTCCTGAAAAAGCTGAGAATAATATCATTACTGCATAAAAATTTTCACCTTTTGACACAATTTTTTTCTGTCAGAAATGACTAAAATAAGTGAATTAAAGGCAATCTGAAAAAGACTTATTAATGCTCTTGGAAGTATGTTCAATGTTCTCATTGTATTTTCTTTTATGTAGATCTTGGAAACTAACAGCCAAATGGAAGTCTACTATTATTCAAGAGTAGTCCATATTCCCTTTTCTCCCACTGTTTTTCAGGCTTTCCTACATTTAGAGCTGTGCTCTAAATTACAGTATGTGCAGGCACTGGTGAAAGAGTCTCAGATCATTACTGTGAAATGCCCTTGATTCCTTTTACCTCTATAATTCGATTTCTGTTGGAGCATTAGTTTGATTTCAGAGCCAGGCTTCTTCAAAGAACCTTGTTTTCAAACTAGAGGCAGTTCACTTTACCCTTTATCTGCTAGGCAATGCTTTGAATAATCAATGTATTGAGGTAACATAGAGTAATGAATGTGGTAAGAGGTATTTTGTATGTGAGGGTCAGGACATCAGCTGAAGGTGAAGACATTCCTTCTGTCTATCCTGGTAGAACTTTGTAGCATAGAAGTTAGATTCTGGTGTGTTGAAATTTCCTTTTGAGACCGTGCTTTGGCAAGATGCTGCCTTGTTGCTTATAAAATGACTGAAGTGTCTACCAAATGCAAGTGCCAAGTCAAAATATGTTCTGTATTTTGGTAATTGTGCAGAAAGAACACCAGATGGTTCTGATGATGAAGCGCTTTGGGTGGGATCATCAAGTTTTAATGGATGGCAAACTCCAAAGGCTTAATTATCAACCTCTCTAGCAGCATACTTTTTATTGGAGTGGACAAGTTATTTTTAGACACAGAAAAGAAATAACTGTATATTTCTTTGCATGTAGCTGAATAAAACCCACTTAGCTTCTCTGTAGGAGAAACTCAGAATACTTGGGCCTAATAGAGAGGGTGCCAAATTATGTTTCCAAAGTGGAAAAAATGTATTATGAATAATACTGTTTTTGTTCAAGTAGCTTGATATTTTCCCAGCATGCTTAGTTTTCACAGTGTGCTGTTAATGTGTAATTCTCCTACAATATGAATATATCCTACATTTTGGGTTCAGGTGTATAGCAGTGTTATTTATTTCCCACATCTAGTCTGCAATGGCTCAAGAGTGGTCTGTTCTTTTAGAAAATTTTCCTATTGGAGGATTTTGGACAGGCCACATTTAGAGTAAAGAAACTAAAAAATTAAATAGATCACACAGAACACTTTTTAACTCCTACGGTTGCTTGATTTCATAAAGTAAGTCAATTCAAGTTTGAAGTGTTGATTGATTTGTTTCTGCAATGTTAAAATTTGACTTTTAATTTTAATACCCTCCAGTCAAGCCTAGTAACAGCATAGCAGTAATTTGTGTGCTGTAATCACAGAGGACTTTGTACGTATTTGAATGAAGTATTCTGCCTATGATTTTTTTTTTTTTTTGCATTTGTATATGTTTGCTAAATCCAAGTGATGTTAGAGAATCTAGTGATGGTAATATTTACTTCCAGTTTTTACACAAGAGTACTATTACTCTTGTCTGAAACTCCAGTTGTTATTGTCACTGAAATAATTGAAAGTTTCACCACTGACTGTAGTGTGATTACAGGGTCAGCTTGTTGAAATACATCTTGGATGAGGCATAGTTGAGATAATGAGGCCAAATATAGCCATCACTTATATCATACAAATACTTAGGCTTCTGTAGGATTGGACTGGTGCAATTGTGAAATGCTCTGAAATTCGAGTCTTCTGAAATACAAGAATCCTGCTACTTATATTGCCAAATAACAGTGAATAAAACCAGAAGGGCCTAACTGGTTGTGTTTTCAGACCTCTCTTACTGTGTCTCCAGGAATCAGGTTTTAAAAATTGTTGGGACTTGCTGTAGAGCACAGCTGCTTCTCCAGGTAGGGAGAGATATCAGGAAGAGTATCATATATGATTGATGGGAGACTCTCTTCCTGGCATTGAGCCACTTTGCAAATTTTTTTTATATAATTATCTCTTAATTTTTGTACGTGCACTTAAGCAACTTGTGATTAGTTCATCTAAGAATCAGAGCCAGTATGCTTACACAGAGGATTCATCTGACTTCTGAAAGTAATGTAATTTTTTTACACTTAAAACATTTAATAGCATTTTTTCTGAATTTTGCGAAGCTCTACGTGGTTTAGACTGGGATTCTGCTGTCTCTGATCTTATTGAGTAGAATCTTATTCACTGATCCTCAAAGAGAGAACTTGCTATTAAAGGTGTTGCTTAATTGCACAAATGAACTCAGTATAAGATGTCAGTATTAGAAATATGTGTTCCTAGGTCCTCGAATTATGGCTTGAAAATTCCACAAAGTTTGTGTTGGCACTCTGTACAGAGGAAAATGTCATCGAATTCTAGTATTTTTAAATATTTATTTCCTTGTAAGGTACTTTAAAATTTCATCTGAAAGTGTTATATAGATGCACAATGTATCCTCGTGGTGATTAATAATAGTAGTGTCTGACTTTGCAGCGAATTACCAGGTATTGATAATTCAGCCAAGTTCTGAAAATTTCTAAGAGGTTCATTATCTCAATGGGGTGACAGAATAAAGAGCAAAATCCTACATCCATTAAAATCTTCCTTGTTCTGTGATGAAAAAAGTGCTATGAGGTTTTAACCCTGTGTCCCCAAAATAGCCATGCCTTCCTATGAATTCAGGGGAGTCCCTAGGGTTTGATACATTCCTTTACGGGACCATATTTATTCACATTGAATAGTGTGTCTGCTGATATTTTCAAAACTGTACACTTTTAAGTCCCTCTCTGGCAATTTATGCAGTGCTGAAAACAACGGGATCTTCAACACAGCCACAACCTACAGTACCACCCTAAAGCCCTTAGCTGCAATGAAAGCAGATTAAGTTATTTGGAAGCAAGGAATAGTTAGCAATAAAATAACTGAAAGTATAAATGTGATCATTGGAACTATAAATACCATTTTACGGTTTCCTAAATGAAGAAAGAGAAATATTAGAATTAAAAGTCAGAGATATCTTCTATGAACATGATTTTGGTTCTTGAGAGCAGCACTGTCTAAGATTTTGAACATTTTCTCTTTTTTTGATTTCCCAGAAAATTTTCTTATATGTTTATTTATACATAAGTAGTTAACTTTTCGCTGCATTCCAAAGGGTTCACATGCAGAAAAAGAGGGCAGGGTCGCCTGGAAAAAGAGACATTTCTAGCTCAAAGAAGCAAAGTATGTCGACTTAAAGTAAAATAGAGGAATTGGAAAATGTTACAATAAAAACTAAATAATAAAAAAGAAATCAACCAACATACTTTATAGTTGTCAGGGAGTAGTTATAACTTGTGCTCTAATGATTTCAGATGGATGTTGCTCTAATATTCACTCTGGTGTTCGTTAAAAAGAAAACGGGATAAAACACCACCCTAAAATTCCACAGCAATAACTGCTTCATTCAGCACAAGACAGAAACACATTTGAAGCACTTCCCAAAGAACTTTCTTTTTAAAGACATTTAAGTTATTCTCTGTATATTTTCTTTTCTCCTTCGTTTTGTTTAGTTAAACCAGTGATAAGATCTTGTAATGAGACATGTCAGGAAGATGAGTTAATTTGGTGAAACTTTTAAGTCTGCTATCCAGATTAATGCCAACTTTTTGAGTGTGTTAATTTTTTTTTTTTTTAGTTTCATTTTTGTTTTTGTAAATTAAGATCAGTGTTCCATTTACATTTTTAAAATATCCTATGCAAAGGACCCGTAACCAACCCTCCAGCCATCAGCTTTTCCTTGCTGCCATTTCAGTATCTTGCTGAGGGCAGGTGCAGATAGCCTGGGGCTCATAGATGTTGAGCAATGCTAGTAAATGCCTGGAGATATGGTTTTATATGACTATCTAAAGCGCTAGGAATCATTTTCAGCTCATGAAAAACTGAACCCTTGCCCCAAAATTGCCTTTAAATTTGTAGCTTGGGACAGTCTGTCCTAACGTGCAGGGTAACTCTGAGTTTGATAATATGTGATTCCTATGCACAATACAAAAGACAGGCTATGAACATAAGACTGGTCTTTATAGACTGATAGAAACCAGTGCTTTAGCATTTTGACCTGCTTGACTTTAGTACCCAGGATTGGGCTTAACACAAATTGGAGTAGAGGTTGTCATATCGTTTATTTGATGGGCAGTACTGGCTGCAAGGATTTCTATCTGTAGGGAACATATTTCAGTTCTCATTTCAAAATATCTTGCAGAGGTGGATGTTGCAGAAAAATTCAGGAAATCAGTATCTCTAAATGAGGGGCAACAAATACTGTTCAAAAATCTGAAATCAGATTTTGACAGAGATGTCATAGGTGAAAAAGCAGAAGAAACTAGGGCTGCACCTGGTTAAGTCTCCAAAGCTTGAAATCGTACCAAATTGATAGCTTTACCATTGAAGGCAAATTTCTTTTTTAAGGCATACTCTTTCATTAATTCAACACAACTTTTTTTCTTGCTCTTTAAACTAATGAAGTAGTCATCCTTTAGAAGAGACTGAAAGGAGGCCAAAAGGTTTTTATTTTGAGGGCTTGGTGAGTTAATGTGATTCTCACTTTTTTGTGTGATTTATTTGTCCAGCAAGTGAGAGTTAATTATCTTTAGGACTGATAATCACACATAGAATGGTCTTTTGGGAAGAATACAAGGCAGTATCCTTGCTGGTGGCACTCTGTACCACGTGCTTGGGAACCATTTTTTCACAGAGGATATATATGTAAGATGGGATCCTAATTGACTGAACAGATCCTTGAAGAAAGAAGTTTTATTTACTTATGGTTTTTCTTAAATGGAAGGCAAATGAGAGCACCTGGGCCTCCTTTTCTCTGGTCTTAGTGTCAGGATAAATGGATTTCAAAAATTGGAGTTGAGAAGGGAAGTTAATATATGACTAACTGAAAAAAAAAGGACTTTAGCTATAATTATTATATTTCAGGGTTTCAGGGAAAAAAACCTCCAAGTTATGTAGTAAGGAGGTTTTGTCCCTCAGGGAATCCAGGGAAGTAGACCTGAAGGCAAACATTCTTAAGGCCTTCTAATTGATTTTTATGTCCTACTTAACTAGCTTTGAAAATCTGGGCTTCAGTTATATGGAACTCTCCGATACAGAATCTCAATATTTTTTCTGGATTAATACTAATTTCAATGTGAAAAAATGGCACACTTATATTGTAATATTACAAAATAGATGTGTCAGGAAAAAAAATGTAAATTTGTACGCAGCTGACTTAACTCCTGACTGTTTGTCTCACAAACCTGCTTTTGTTAAATTCTGAACATAATTTTTCTTTTTCTCTTCCTTTTTCATTTTTCTTTTTTTCCATTTTCTTTTTTTTTTTCCTTTTTCCTCTTTCTATTCTTTATCATTTTCCTCCTTTTTTTTTTTTTTTAAATTTAATTGAAACAACCAATGTCTATTATTTTTTTTTTTTTGTTTAAGTGCACCACAGTTGTGAGAGGTTGAATTTCCAATTGTCAGGGAACTTTTAAATCCAGGTGCTATATGGTATAGTTATGCTGGGATTGTAAATATGGTCATGTGTTCCCGTGCACTAGTATTATTTTTGATATCTCTAAAATATCAGCTAGACATTTCAGCTGTCTTACCATTTGTAACTCTTGGAAATAATGGTGAAATGGTAAAACTGGGCTTTCAGAAGTAACACTTTCCCCTGCCCCCCATATATATATATACATATATCCTTGCTCTAAGGCTTTAGTTTCCTGTTACTATTCCAAGCCTTGTCTATGCATATGTAGGTGTTACACTATAAAAAAATCGTACCAAGGAGTTTGTATCTGGTGAATGTAGCACAAGTACAATTTAGTAGGTGTTCAAGTCAAAGTGCAGTGAAAGAACCTGATAAAGATGCATCCTAAACCCTTTCCGTGGTCTGTGTGCAACGGCTTCAGACTTTGAGCAGTGATGTACAATGACTCAAAGCCTCCCATGTTATTTAAGTCTTTTCAACTTTACATAATCCTTGATGCTTTGTCTAGCAAGAAAAATACAGTCTTGGAATTTGTTTTTGCTTTTCTTTCCAAAAAGAGCTTCTTTCCAAGAAGAGGTCAGCAATTGTAGATAAAATATAAAAATATACATAGATATTAGATATAAAAACCTGAGCATAAAATGAATATGTACCTGTAAATACAGACAGTTGATTTGAATCACAGATTAATGTAATTCCATTCTGTTGTGTAACTGAATTTTATTTTAATCCAATCCAGAGCTCATGAAGCTCATTAAAGAGACTTAACTGCATGGTAAATTACAGTTTGAATAAAAATTTATACTTTTTATACTGTTCCTTTCAGTCATATAACTGAGCTGAAAGAACATACCCTCTTTTAAACACAGAAAGACGATTCTTCAGGAAAATTCCTTTAAACATTAGTCTGAATACGAAAGAGCAGGGAACCTGACACATTATATATTCACGTTATAAAGGGCGCCAAAAATTACTGACAGTATTAATTTTAGTACAATTTGTCAAGAAAAAAATACATCAAAGTGGTAGACTAACAGCTCCTGATATGTGTATTGTTGCATAAAGATAATATCATATAACAAACAAAAATATTGTTATTATTTTGTATTAAAGTTGCATCCAGAGAACCCTTGTGAGACTGTATTACAGTCCTGCCAGGAGACCTTGTTACAGCTCCAAGTTCCTTTGCAGTCATAAAAAAAGATTAAAAAGCTATAATTCCAAATGATGAGAGTACAGTTGAGGCACAGAGAGAGAGAGAGAAAAAAAAAGACCAAATATTATGATGCGTGCCAATGCCAGTGCTGTCATATCGGTCTTTGCCTGGCCGATTTCCCTGGTTTTGTGACAAAAATGAGTCTCTGAAGGGTGACCCTGGGTGTCACTTCCAAGCCACCCACTTCTGCTGTTCTAGGTGTAGAGTGCAACTTTCAAAGTGAAGCTGTAAAACTCTCTCTGTACCCGACACATCCTTCTAACAGTACGACGTCCTGGAAGGGTTTCTGGTGTTTGGAACACTGGTCATGCTTGCCCCTCGTAATGCTGTAACTTTTCCTTCTGGGCATAATTTTCCTTGTAGTGCCTTCAGTGCATGGATCTGTATATATAAATGCTACAGAAATGTGCCCCCTTTGAAAGCTTTATCTGTTTTCTTTAATTCAGCCATAACGATTAGGGACGGCCCAGCCTGTGGCTGTTAAAACGATGTCTGGCTCACAAGGAGTTCGGAAGGGTTTTTTCTGTCATAGCACACTGTGTGAGTGGCAGTGGGCTGGTGCAGGAACCCCTGGGAAATTTGAGTCCCTTGATGTGGGAGCAGGGAGCCAACAGCATTTACCACCTTATCCCGGGCAACTGAGGTGGCTTTTGCTGTCTCCAACTGAGGAGTTATAACTGGAGTCCCTCCTCTCCCTTCAGCCTTCCAAGCAGCGTGGTGTATGTCTTGTGGTTCTTATCTGCTTGAAAGTATGCATACAGAGCTTATCAGATCTGGAATGCTAACACTTTGCCTTTTACATGAAAGAATAAATACATATTTAGGTATTTCTTTCATCTGCACGGTGAATTAGACTTTTTGGTGTTTTCAAGTGTAGTTTTATTGGCAGGTGTAATAATACATTTAAATCAGTTGTTGGACATATGCAATACTTTTTTTCATCAAAATCCTTTTTAGTCTCAAGCTGATGCTACGCTATGAAGTGATACTACATCCGTTTTGTATTCTGTGCTCACGTCCTGTAATGATTGGATGCTTTATAAATCTGCAGGCAGACAGCAGAGAAACCTTCACAAGTTGCTTGTTGAAGACATAATGCAATTATTTGTTACAGAAGGGATCATAAGGAGCTCTTAGAGTCAGTTATACAATGTGATGCTGCCAGGTAGCGTGCCGCTACCGAGTGATACCCACTTGGGAAAGGCAGGGAGCCACTGCCTGTGCAGTTTGGCAAAAGTGGTGATGCTTATGGGGTTCCTTTTTTTTAAGAGGTAGTTTACAGAAACACCATCGTTGTATGTGTATGTCAACATGCTTTTTGTAGGCAGATGTGAGGTTGCTCTAAACTGGAAGTCATGTAGTTTACGTAAGTGCTAACCATAGCTAAACTGGATGAGAGTGGGTTTGTGGCCAGTCATCTCCGAGTGTGGGCAGAGTGAGCTCATATCTCCCTGCAAAACTCCGTGGAGATGTATCCTATTTTAGGTGTTTTTTTGAGCCTCGTTTCTGTAATAACGACATCACATCTTCTGGGGTGTGGAATTGTAAAACATCACTGCTACAGAAGAAAGAAATAGTAGCTCCTTTTTGGGAATAAAGAACTAAGAAGCACAAAGAAACTTTTGCTGAAGGTTGGGCAGAAAATCTGTAGCAGAGGCCATGACTGAGAGCTTTGGAAGCCAGTTTTTACACTGTCTGCACTGTGGTGTCATTCTTACCTCACTGTGATGCAAACATGTTTTAAAATGACCACTTGTGTAACAGGTGATTTGCTCTGATTCCTCCTTTGGTAGATCATTTTACTGTAATCTCTGTTAGTGAGTACAGAAATCCAAATGAAGATCATTGCAGAAGGACTATTCTGCAATTCAATTTCATTTTCAAAATGAAAAGCAGAAGAGAAAGAACGTAGTGGTTGCTTTGGTTTGTTTGGTTTTTTTAGTTGTTTATTTGTTGGTTTTGTTGGGTTTTGTTAATGCATAGAACCAAAGAGAGTCAAGATGTTAAGAAACAAGCCAGTAAAGGCAGTAAAATACAATCCTTGGGCCGTTGAACAGAAGTAACACAAAGGGAAGATACCAGGAATTTCCTAATCTGTTTTGTGAGAAGTCTTATCTATAGGAGTTAATTACTGTGTTTGCTTTCCTGTTTCAAAATGATCATGTACAAAGAGGTTTCCAGGTGTAAGTAAAACATTTTTCATTGAACCGTCTTGAAACTGTGTCCTTTACCTGAATTAAGTAAGATTTTTAGAAATCCAGTTCAAAGGTTCTCATCATAATCAGACTGATGCCTCCTTAACTTTTATGATTGTGGCTAGGGGCTTACAGGTCATTAATATTGCTTTAACTGAGAAATTTTGCACATTTCAGGGTGTGAAATTGCTATGTGATTCAGGCCCTAAATATATAGTTTCATGTCTGTATTATTCCTTTTTCTTATTTCACATCATGCTATAATTCTGAAAATAGCTTTTTAACAGTTTTTGTATGATACATATTTTAGTCCCAGCAGCCCACAATGATAGGCCACATTCTCAAATGATATAACATGATGCCATGCTTTTTACTAAATAACTACTTCCATTTTTTACTTGCGGGCTTCCTTCATGCTCACTGGTGACTGTGCAGAGAAAACACAAACTACCTGTAAAGGCTTGTCTTAGAAGAATCAGAATATTTTAATTAAAGATTTTTTAAAACGAGTAAATTTTTTTCTGCTTTCCAGAAGTGGTGAAATGTTTTGTTCCGAGAACTAAGGCCTACTGGAATTATTAAGAGCCGACTGGGTGAAAAGAGGACAATTTGATAAGTGACATTCAGCTATTTATGGAATTTTCTTTGGTTCATAACACATAGGGTAAACAAGATTGTACTGTCATTTAGTGGTGTCCATAGTGGTGTCCATAATTTGTTTTATGTCCAGTGTTCCCTTGGTGTCAATATGAGCTTGCAAGACAAGCAAAAGCTTAGCTTTTTAAAAATTGAGTTATTTTGAAAGATTCTGCTAAATTGTTGGATGATTGTACATTTTTCTTAGGCAGGTCAATGAGAAATGGTTACCTTTATTAACTTTTCTGTTAAATCAGGCCTGTGACTTTTGGGTATTTGCAGAAATGCCCTTGATCTTATTTCATATTATCTGATGTTAGGATACCTTTTTGTGTTTGGAAAAAAAACAACCCTGAACAAACAAACAGTCAAACCTATGAAAACTTTTTGAGCAAACCTTTTCATTTAAAATGTGCTGTTTTTTTCTGGTTTTCTAAAATGGAATTTTTTAGGCAAACAAGTTGATAGTGAACCTTTGCTGTTTTCATTGCAAGTGGGTTGCCTGAATCCTTAGGTCCTTCTTTAAATCTGTCTTAATAGTTTCTTGCTTCTGTGGTGTTGGCAGTTTTTGTTGTTTGGGTATTTCATTCTGCTTTCCAAGGCTTGATGGGGTCCATCCTATATTGCCTCTGTTTTTGACTCAGTTTCCCTCCTTGCAGCCACGCTTTAGCTTCTAGGTTGAAATGGTATTTAGTACTAGAGCACTGGAGTCACTGGTACACAGATTTAGCTCTTTATACTGTTTTTTGTCTGACATTAAGTATGTTGGCATTTTCACAGAATGAAACAAAAAGTCAGCTATAGAACAGGAAAAGTAAAACATAGCCTTTTTTTTTTTTTTTTCCAAGTGTGAAATATCTTTTAGCAAAGGTACCTGAAATCAAAGCATAAGTTGCTCTTACAGCTTTATTTTTCCCTTTTCATAGTGGGACTGTAAGAGCAAGTCTTTGACAAGGATGGCAGCAACTTTCCAAACATGCAGAAATTGCAGGTATTCAGAATGTTTTGAGAACATCTCAACTGCAAAATATCTGAGTCAAGTTTCTGGTGGAAATTGTAGGCATTAAACCATTGGAATACTTTAAAGACAACTTTGTTCTTGTATATGTTTATGCAACAATTATTCACCTGTGTAGTCACCTGGAGTTCAACTCAAGACAACTAAAATAAAAGCATAAATACTTTGAGCTGATAGAATAAGGGTTAGTTTTTTCTTCCCAAAATCAATGGGAGCTGCCTTCATAGACACTTTTAAACCATGACAAAAGTATTTTCTTGATTAAAGAAGTACAAAAGTCTACATGGAGCAACTATTGACCTGTACAGTGTTAGTCTTTGGTCTATTTTATTTAGGTAATAAATCTATATTTAATGATACAATTTTTCTAGGATATACCAGATAGAAATTTTGTATTAAAATTGTGATGTTAATATTTGATGGACAGAAAGTTTTCTTAGGTAAAGGTAAGAAAAGAGATTTTTTATTTTATTTTAAAAAAAATCACTTGGAGAACTGAAAAAAAAGTGATGGAGGCTATAGAATATCGAAATGTAGGTGTAATAGAGGAAAAATATTTAGCAATACTTCATCTAATTAAGTCATATGGTTTACTTTTGTATGTTTGTGTGTTAGCTATGTTGTCTATCTTTTGAACAATTAACTGTAGAAGGTAAAAATGAGTCAAGGCAGTAAGAAATAGGTATCATTTTCTTCCATATAAACCCCAGGTACCTCATACTTGAATTTTCACTGTGCATAACTATTTTTGGCTGATTAGACTGTTTTTCAGCCTTTTGCTTGTACTCTGGTTGTGTTGGTAGACTATAGCTACTACTGAACATTTACTTGATTGCACTGTTTTATTAAATTTACTAAGGGAAAGTGGCTGAAGGAAAACTGCAGCTGATTCACAGTTCTGAGGTATTATCTGAGCAACAAGCCTTCATTCACTCAGGATCACTGGGTATGGTTAGCCCTGTTCTGCCTTCTCCCTCACTTACACTGTCACTGTAAGAATCGAAGCTTGACAGACATATTATTCTGTAGGATTTCTTACCAAACTGAACTTTATTCCTGATAGATTACCAGAGTGATAAAGCTAAGTTTTAAATTTTGTGTGTTTAGCCTTTCCCCCTAATTGCTTGCCCAGAATAAAGGTTTGGTGCTTTGTTCCTAAATTCTCTACATGAGGTGGTGTGCATTAAAGTGTATTTACACCCTTTCAGATTAATTAACTGCAACCTTATGAACCACTGTCCTTGTTTAATTGGTGGCTCCAAAGCACATTAATGGCATAAATCAGTTGATAATGAGATTCAGACTTGCTTTTAAAATATATAATAACACTGCATTGATATAGCAAATGAGATTTGTTGACTCTCTGTTGGTATTGCAGGAGAGAAGACACAATTAAATGTGTACTTTCAGGATGGGGGAGGGCTTGGCTGGAATGAATAATATGCACTTCAGGGTGGGTGTATGAAATAAGGAGGATATTCTGCATCAAGATAAGTTTGGTATTCTCTCCTTGTCTCTAGGCACTGTGCAGTACTGGCTGGTGCACTTTAGGATACAGAAATGTTGTGGGAAGGTGTTTCTTAAAGATTACTGGGGGCTAACAAAAATGATGATTTCATCTTAAATATAGTTACATGTTTTTAAACTGAGCTTACACCCACTGTTTTATGAACTGCAAATTAATCAGATAGCTCCCAGAGAACAAAAAGGTTTTGACCTAAACTAGTTGCCCAGGCTCCATTACTATTTTCAGTTTAATGTTACCCATATCCATCCTCACATTTTGGAAAGAAAACAAGGGCTGTGCAACAAAGTTTCTTTGTTTTCCTAAGAACTAAAAATGTGCTGTATGTAGACCAAACAATAAAAATAAACTACTGAACTACCTTCTAATGCATGGGGGTTCTGGAGAGAGGAAACCATGGATATTTAGAGGCATAAAGTGAGTCATTGTGCTAGTTAAAGAATTTTATAAGGCAAGCTCTGTGGGTTTGAGTTGCATCTGTTACCTTTCCAGCTAGAACTGAGGGGTATGCAGGAAAAAGAATGTTGGATTTAATCATGCCTTATAGTGACTGCATTGTACTTAAGCTAAGCTTCTAACCAGGATCTAGACCACAGGAGAACAAAATTGTTAGTCTTTCTTTTTGTTTCAATTTTGCCTTAGATGGTTCCAGTTAAATGCACCTAAACAATAATTTTACACCAGGCACGTTGCAAAACGCTGTTAATAAAATATTTACCAAAAAAAAGTAATAAATGTTCTGTAGCACTTGAGAACAACAACGACAACAAAAAAACCGAGCAAAACCCCCAATAAACAAAAATCCCCTCACAGCTATTTTCCTTATTAAAAGATAACCATGCTTGCATTTATGACAGTTCTTAGAAGCTGTAATGGACTGGGTTGCTATGGTGTGAGATGCAGAACAATGAAATAATTGTTTCTTTTGGTACTGGCTTCCTGGAAACAAATTCTGTGTAAATTACTTGGCTGAAAGCGTGACAACAGTCTTGTGTTCTGTTTTATTCTGTTCATGGTGAAAAATCATAACTATTTTATAATAATAAAAAAGTAACATCAGTTCAGGGCTCTCTTTTGTTTCAACCTTTTTTTCCCTTTTATATTTTCAGATCAGTTTCATGAATTCAAAAGCAATTTACCAGTGATTTCTGGGAGCTGGGGCTGATTTTCTTGTGTATTTGTAAGTATTTATTAATTTCCCTGTTATGTGTATCTTTCTGATACTCTTTTGACATGGAGAATGGAAACTACTTTAAAATGTCTCTTTCATCTCACAGGTTTAGTGTGTTCTTTTAGTAGGAATTTTACCTAACTACTTACAAACTTAAATAGTGTTTTTGCTCCCAACTTCACTTATTCAGAAGGGTTACAAATGCTGAATTAACTGTGACTATTTCTGTTATTTCAAGATTTACTTCTGTTTCCATTATAATAAAAATAATGAGAGAACAGTGTTTCTTGCAGTTACACATCAGTTGTGGCACTTGCTAATGGCACCAGTGCATCGGGCTGTCGTAATGAAAATAATTTCTAGAAAAGAATTGGGGCTGTGATTCAAGACTGACAGGACTTTTAGAGGAAAGGCTGCCTGGGTTTATTGAGGAAGAACTAGTATGACCAGCATCTGCAGAACTAGGAATATATTTTTATATGCCTTGGAGAAAGCTGACCTTTATGGTTGCAGCAAAAGAGCTGAGACTGTGGTCATTTAGGCCATAGCTCAAGAACATGTTTCAGGGTATGCCCAAGTTCAAATACAGCAAATGGGACTACACCTGAATGCTTTGAGACAGGGAAAGCTAGAGGAGAGGATCTGGGAGTAAGATAGATATTTATGCAACAAATAGAAAGCTTTCAGAACTGCTGTTTTAGATAGTCCTCAGCTTTAGTCAAGTATAATAAGGAAAATCTAATGGGATTTAGACTTGGCATGATATAAATTACTGCAATACCTCTTGTATGATGTAGTATAAATGAAACCAATCTATGCAGCTTGTTCTCTTAAGTCACAAATATAGTTTATGAATAAATATTTATTCAATCATTTGTGGAAAAAGATATTCACAAAACTACATACATGAGAGAAAAAATATGGCTGGTCTCCTCTCAATATGGAAATGTGTTCAATTTGTAGTAACCCATCCTCTTTACAAATGTTCATTTTCACATATGGTTTTGCTATTATATTTGCACTTTCATTCATTTACAGGTCAGCATTTTTTTAACGAGCATTGTCAGTCATATATAAAAAAAAAAATATCAAATAAAAGAAACAACTTAAAAACAAGTATTACCATTGAAAAATCATTTTGAGATGGCAGTTGTAAGTCCTTCTAGCTTTGCTGCTGCATGTTTGGTTTTTTTTTCCGGCAATCAGTTTCTTTGCTTCATTTTTCTCTTCTGTAAATGGAAATAGTAATATATCAGTCTATACAAACAGTACCTCTTTATACCTCAATATGCAGTACACTTTCCAAGCAAAGCAATGGAATAAATTCAATGGTAGTTTCATGTTGAACTTTTTGCGTACCAGGCTAATTGGGTGAGAAGTTGTAAGTAACGTTTAGTTCATGTTAATGTAGTATTATGAACATAAAAAGGGCTTTAGTAATTATATTGTGGACTGCTGGTCTGAGTCCTGCTCTTCTTGGCTGACATCAACAAAAAGCTGTGGTAAACAAAAGTGACATAAAAAAGCACTTTGAAAACAATGTTTGTGTTTAGTTCAATCAAGTAAGTTCTTAAACTTTCATGAGATGTATGGACTGTTATTATCACACAACTGCATGCTGGCTTTTGCAGAAAAGTTGTTGATAAATTGAGAATCCTAACAGTATTGTGGCCACGAGAGCTGGAACATGGTTCAGCAACCTGGGCAATGAAGTTGAGTAAAAGGCTGTGTGAAATGATTGTACAAAATGAACCTCAGTCTCAGTTGTGATATGTGTCAGACTTCAGTTACATTGACATGAATATCTGGAGAAGCTAACACTATGCTGACTGCTTAAAGGACTTATTTTAGTGTTTAACACTATGTATCTAGAAATGTAAGCAAACCTCGAGTTCACATAAACTGAAAATAAAATAAAATGTAGGATGTGAAACTGATGGATTCAGCCCTGTGTTTCCTCACATACTGAAAACAGGATTGAAGTTACCTCTACAGTAATACAGGTTTAGGTCTTCTTAAGTCATCTCTTTTTTACCCCTCCAAGCTAAAAAGATATTCTGTGGCAGATACATGAATTAGGCAGATACAGACTCTTACAATTCAGTAACAGGAATATGTATGGTGTCATAAATTAGACTAATAAAATAGACTAATAAAACAGGTTGTGACCTCAGGTATCTTGCAGTGTAAAGTCTTGATTTCTTCCAATACTTATGGCTGTGAGGTGACCATGGAAGCTGACGGAATTGGGATAAGGACCTGAGGCTGAACAATAGGACCTAAGCAAAGGATAAGATGGAAGTTCTGGGGCTTGGCGTGGAAGACAAAAAGTTTACATATACAAGCAGTTTTGAGAAGCAGCATTTAAAAAACGCTAATGAGGAGAGTATACCTTTTTCATGTTATGCTATATTTGCCATGTTTTTATAGTGTGCTTGTTTGATCTGTACTCCAAAGGGAAGGAGTGCAGATCAGTGTTAGGAAGATTGATCATTGAAACTGTGCATATTTTTAATATGGGAATACAGCAAGATCAGCTAAATACTGCTATAAGGTCTATACCAAAGCTATTTCAACCAGGGACTATAAAAACTTTTTCCTCAAATTTTTGAAAGTTTTGTCATAGATGCATTCTGCTGTAACATGTAATTACTTGGATCATCCAGTTCAGACAATTTTGGGATTTTTTTTGTCATGTTTGGCTGGTTTATTCAGGAGAAAACAGGATTGATGATTCATACAAAAGTAAACTTCATGGAAATTATGACATTTGTGCTATTGTTTTATACCCACAGAGTAATTGTTTTAACTAAAGGTTACTTTTTTTTCCTTCAAGAATGTCATCTTAACATGGTTTAATTTATTTAATTGTTCTTCTCAAGTAAGTTTGTTCAGTAGTAAACTGCAGTAGTTATTAAAAAATACAGACAGAACAAAATAAATGTCCTCTAATAACACAGCATTTAAAACCAATTTTGCTTGTACATCAGCAGTTAGACATACCTTTTTACTAGCAGTTCAGTTTCCGTGTAAACATTTTATTGTGACCTGACTACACTGTGAACACAATGACAGAGGGAGGAAAAACCCCTGAAATGAAGGGTATTAAAGCACATGAAACTTCAGTGTCTTGAGAGAACAGCTCTACAGTGAAAAACCCATATTGAAAATAGGGTGAAAATAATATAACTGGATTTGGGAATAAAATTAAATTTCTTTAAAAACAAACAGCAGGATTTTTTTTTTTTTTCAAAGCAGGTTTGAAAACAAAAGTAGAAACACAGCGGGCACACACACACATGCACACACATTATAACACAACAAAACTGACATTGGGGGTAGGTAAACTTCACTTTTTCAAACACTTATTCTGATCAAGATATCAGTAAGAGTATGCTTTGCTTCAAACCCAGTATTTATTACTTTTTCCTCAATCTTATTTTTAAGGCAATTTTTATGCTTGCTTTGTTTAATTTGGACTGTTTTATTTATACCATGGAGCATTTGACCAAATAGATTTTTACTTTGTATTTATACTGGCTTATTTAAAAGGAGAAAATTATTTAGTTTTTACTATTTATGTCATAAAATCAAAGAAAGCACAGCTTATTTTATAAATGGTGAATATAAAATCGAATTCTACTGGAACACTATCTTGCTGTTCTTACGCAATGCTTGCAATATAATAGCACACCAATTTTCTAATAAGAAACAAAATTCCAGTATATAACATGCTGGATAAATAAATATAAAAGAGGGCACCTGCCTTGAAGAGTTTCCCTGTCTGAGAAATCTTTACTACATACACATTTTTTAGATGCTCTTAAGAGAGAATAAGTTGAGCAGAAACAAAATGGAAGGGGAGAAAGCATTTCTGTGCACTCAGCTGGTACCCAAGCACATCTGCCAGTGCAGACCTGATAGATGCATAGTTACATCTATCCAGAGATTTATCGTTGTATGGGAAGAGAGGAAGGTGTGGGAAAAAAAACACTGAAGGAGAGAGAAAGGTGCCTGGGCCACTCATCTGCTAAGAACAGGGCAGAACTCTAATCAAAGCTACAAAAAGTTCCATTTGTTTTTCAGTGCCTCAAGTTCTCTCTCCCCATCCTGTACTTGTAGCTGGGATGTCTGATGGACTCCCTTGAGTGATTTTATGTGTGGTTGTGGGAGGTCACCTAGGGACTTCTAGTTCTAATAGAGGGAATGGCTGTTGCATGATGCTGGCACAGAAACATGTTCCTATCTGAGTTCCCGTTTACCTTCTGCGGGCAGCAGACATTATTTTGGCTGCTTCTCTATTGACCATGCAGGCTGTTCCTTGGTAGTAAGTAAATAAATTAATACATACACAGAGTGCTCATATTGTAGAAGCATTGTATTCATTTTAGACAGTTTTTCTAATAATGAACAAATAGTACACTTAAACTGTTTTTTGGATTTTGACATTTAATGTAGCACAGAAATCTCCTTCAATTCTCTATGAAGAATGAAATGTATGGCACAAGAGAAAATAGACAAAATAACAGTTTTCATTCATATGAACCCAAAGGGTTTCTCTCTATAAGACTCCTTATCTGTTACTGAAATGAGGACACCACTATGGGCAAGAGCAGTACCCAACCAGCTTCTGACACATTACACAAAGACAGAGGACACAGATGTGATCTTTGCTAACTTTTTGATGAAGTTGAAACATTTAGTGAGGAAATGCTTTTTTTTCAAAGGATTTTCATGCTCTCTATATGAATGAGGGCTTCCTTGCTCTACTGCTGCTCCATATGTGTGCTGGCTGAGATCCATGTAATGCACTAGATCCATCTGCTGTCTAAAAACTTCTTTGCAAAAGTACTAAGCAATGAAATGGAAATCCTCATCCAAACAATTTTATATGCTGTTGAAGTTGCAAGCAATGCTTGGGAGAGAGGAATAGGAAATATTTGTGTTAAGAAGCCCAATTAAGAACATGGAAGCAAAGCATTCATACAGGTCCATACCTGGACAGTTTTTCAGCAAGGGATTTGCATTTGCAAAGCCAAAATACTTTTAAAAGAAACGGTTGTTCATCACAAACCCAAAGCTTCAGGTCATTTGATAACTACAATGCAGTATCTTAGGAAAGCTGTAAAGAGAATTTTCTTTAAGCCACCCTGTGAGTGGTTTTATACTTAGAGTATTTCTCACTTTAAATAAATAACACAGAGAATATCTTATCCTACAGTATGGATGAACAATACCAACCGTTGATGTCAGCATTAACTTTTCAAATCGTATTACTTAAACGGGCAAGGGTTATAAAGTGTCCACAGACAGCTTCATTTTCTCTCTGTCTTCCTATTGCACATATACCAATGACTGTTTGATTCATTTATTGACATAAAACAGAATTGCTTAGAACTAACCACTCATTCATCATAATCACTGTTACAAGGGAGTTCAGGGTAAGAGGTTAACTGCTTGCTAGATGTATCAAGATCTTTGGTATATACTTGATAGAAATCTGATAATGGTCTGTTGAAGGTAAAACAAGTGTTAATAGCCAAATAAAAAAAAATTGATAAAGACTGTGTTGTAAAATGCTTACATTTATAAAGTTAATTAAAAAGAGCAGATCAAAGTGAATCCTCCATTAAAAATGTTACTTTAAGATATTAAAGATAAGATAAAGCATAAAGGTAATTTTTAAAAATAAGTGCCTATTTTTTAAATTTTCCATCAATTATTTTTTTCTTCTTGGCAGTGATTTCATTAATAATTAAAATATAAATAACGCAAAAATGCTAATTTTTTTACTTTTAGTAGTTAAAGTTCATGCACAGTGATGATGAATTGATATTTTCAGGTATCTGCATTAGCAAGATACTGAACAAAATCAATTTGAAGTTAAGAACAGTAAGCTTCTGTTCTTAATATATGCTTATGATGGATTCAGTACTATGCACATAAACTATTCAAAGGCTACACGTAATTGTGTAAATACCATATTATCTTTATGGGTTTATTAGAGATTACTGTATAATCCTGGCTCTGAAACTTGGTCTCCAAGATGCTTCCTGCAGGATCCAAGAAGCCCCGGGGAGTAATTAATCCAATTCTCCAATGCTAAAACAAAACAGGTTATCTGAGTTTTTGAAATTTCACCTCTGCCTTCTGCATTTCCCAGTGAAACAGTTTACAAAGTGTAAGTCTTCATTTAAAGTTCTTATTTTCAGGAGCTGCAACATGGGTTGTGCAGATCTAAAGTACTGTAGGGCACCAGAGTGAAGATGGATGAGTAGCTAGAAAACTGGCTGTGTATATGGAATTCCTACTTCTTTAGTACATCTTTTCTACTGAAATGATTGGATACATAACACTTTTCTTTTAAAGAATTGCCTAGTCACTGATATGACACTGAACTACAGTTAGATCTGCTGAAGTGATCAGGGTAAAGCTCAGGAACCTGAAGCCAAGCTTAGTATGGTGAAACTGAAGTAAAATTTCGCTCCCCCAAACCTCCTAACTAACTACCTAAATCTTGAGAGGTGTTTCTGAAGCAGACACGAGGGCTCAGAGTGTGTGATAATACTCCTTGGTCCTATTTCAGCCAAAGTTCTGTGAACATCAAATTTGCCCTAAAAAGCATACTGAATCTCCACCATGCCCCATATCCACTGAAGACCAGTTACTAGAACCCTTGTCCTGTCTTGCTTGGGCAACTTTATATCATTGCTAGGTTACTGGCCTTTTAAACTGATTATATATTAAGGTAGCATCCCACCCTGGCAAATAGTTCATATACTTCCTTACTGCATTCATTAAAGCCTTACAGTGCATCTGGGTTGTCAAGAAGTTGAAAGGATTTGAAAGGAATCTTTTGCCGAAAGATTTGTTTGGTACAAATTGAGGAGTATTCACTCACCTCTGAAATACCAGATATTGGTTGCTATCCACTCCAAGATTTTTCTGATCCAGTGTGGGAACCTAATATGTTCTTAAATTTTCAGATCTTGAAATATGATAAAGGAACAAACAGGCTGCATTTCTGATCCTTCACAGCCCCAGTCCTACATAATCAGAGCTGGGAGGTGACTATTACCACGACATCTATGTATAACTTTTCTAATAGTTACTTGTCATTTTAATCTCTTGTTGTTAAAGGTGGTTTTTTATGGACATAACTGTAACTTTCAGAGAATGATGAGGGGAGCATAACCACACACACAAATTATCTTATTTTTGCTGTATTCCTCTAGACAGTTGCAAGACCTGTATAATCTTACTCCAGATTCCAAATTTGTACATGAGGTACCATACATGCATCCTCTTCTCAGTTCAACTTGAATAATTATATAATCATTGAAAAATAACAATTTCTCCTCCTGTAATTTTTAATTGAATTTATACATTCTGATTTCCACAGTTTGCATTATAGTTTCATATTGCACATTATTGAGCAGTAAGCTATAGTAATAATCAATGTTGTGTTCTGCTTAGACAGAGTTCATGTATTCAAAGAGAGCTGTATTTTTAAGATCATATAGATTCTTGTACTTTAGCTCAGAAACATGCTAACCTAGACCTTTTTTTTTTCTCCCCTCTCTTATTAACTCTGGTGATTTGTTTTTGTGTGTGAATAAACTCCTTCATTCTTCCAAAGCAGCCATCCCTTCGAGATGTCTGTTGTTTATGGGTTTTAGCTCACCCACCCACCTGCCATTAACTATTTGGTTACCACTTGAAATACTTCATCATCGAGATTCAAATCCATTGTCCCGTGGCCATTGTTGCTTAGCAGAACACCCATGCTTGCTTTCTACACAAACACACACACAAATTAATAACTGAGTGGAACTCCTCCTCCTCTGTGCTCCAGAAGGAGCTGCTCCAAAAAGAAGCCATTTATAGTATCAATAAGCTGCTTCTCCAAACCATGTACAGATGTGTTATTCAACCAGTTAATATTGGGGTAGTTAAAATCACCCATTATTATTTTTCTGGCAGATTTTGCCACTTCATTAATATCTTTCAACATACTGAGTTGCTTGGCTGTTCCTTCTTTTACATGGCTTATATCATATCATGCCATCACAGCATATTCTGTAGTTTCGAGTTAATTGCCCAATTAACAGTGGTATTCATGAAGTGCTAGGAAAATTCCACAACTAATGATTTGGACAATTTCAAAATAGGTTGGTATTTCATAGTTTAAAATGTCAAACATGCCAATAGCTGCAAGCTTAAGACTGTGCAGGCTTAGAACCCAATAGCTCAAAAATTCTGTATCTCAAAAATCATAATTCAGCCCTCATAAACATGTTTCCCAGACCCCAGTATTTCCATGTAGAGAAGTTTTGCACTACCTAAATTTCTTCTTAGACCAGTGAGGTGGGAGAATGAAATAGGACCTCCTTGGCTTATCTGTATTTTGTGAAAATATGGGATAAACACCTTTTGGCAGTGGTGAATTCACCCCCAATCTGGCCCCACATGATGTTTATGGCAGCCCTGGGGAAGCTGCTTAATAATGATTGTGTATATGCTCACCAGACTCAGGAAAATGAAGATATAAGTGGTTGGAAAGTTGAAGGATTTGCTACTGGACTTTGTACGTTTCTTTCCCGTTGCCTGGATTAGGTAGGGATATTAACAATGCGTAGTTAGCTTTGATGGGTCATTGTTCCCAGATGCAACTGAGAGTTGCCAATAGACTCTCTAGGCAGTGATCTGATTTTTTTTGTTTTGTCTCAGCAGCTGCCACGCAGAGATGCCAGGGGATGCACTGCCTACCCTTTCTGCCTTTTCTCTGTACCTTCTGTGCCATTTATGAGTTGTAGGACTGAGGTCATGCCATGAACTTAGTCTACAGAGTCTGGGGAAGGGTTGGGGCTGTAAAATAATTTCATTATCACCACCCAAGAAAGTAATAATTTTCAGCCTTGAAATTCAAGGTCAGAAGCATGGGTATGATAAAGGAGACAGGCCACCTCCTCAAACCTAAAGGATCACAGACTCAGGGGTCATTTCTTGCATTTTACATGGAATCACACAAAATCCTGAGTTGGAAGGGATCCACAAGGATCACTGAGTCCAACTCCTGGCCCTGCACAAGGCAAATCACATGCACAAATATCACGTCATGTGCCTCAGAACATTGTCCAGATGCTTCTCGAGCTTGGGCAGGTTTGGAGATGTGACCACTTCCCTGGGGAGCCTGTTCCAGTGTTTGATCACCCTCTAGGTGAAGAACCTTCTCCTAATATCTTATCTAACTTAAACTTCCCCTGACACTGTTAGAGCATTTTGAATTTCCCTACTTGTCCAGTCTGTTCAGACTGTATTGGTGATCTAATGCAACTGCGCAGAGGTATATACAGATGTTGTTAAGACCTCAGTTCAGCAAGGTGCTTTAAGTACTTTGAGGTACTTCATTGCAGTGGACAGGGCTTTACAGGAGTTGAAATCCTGTGAATACTGAGATCTTTCCTGGGACTGTATTCATTATGTAAGTATGGCTGCTGGATAGCTCTTTTTAAAAATTAAATTACTGACATACTGTGTTGTTTGGATCTTCCTTTTAGTCCTTCTTGGAGCTGTGGCAGATTCTTAAGGGTGTTATAATTTACATTTTATAACAAAACTATAGTGAACTGCCTTATTTCTCTTGGCAACTCAGCAAACTATCATTAACATTTTTCATCAGTATTCTGTTTAGAGTTTTCTAAACTGAACAGTATAGTGGCAACAGCTCATTTTTAGATGCTGCTACAGTTCTTTCACATCTTTATAGTACTGTAGTAAAGCTGAATTTACTAGCTACCTTGAAAGTAGAGTAAGGCAGCATTAGAATCTACATTAAAGTGATTCAATACTCTTTAGAGAAAAGCCTTCTTAACATGAGATCAGATGCAAACAGTATGTGTTTTGGGGGTAGTTTTACAAGGACTGCCAATAAACTTGAATGCTACCAACAACAGCTGCTTTTGAAATATTGTTCTGTCCAGCCCAATGAAATTTAGGGGAATTTTCTTTGCTTTGTAAGCACATGTGATTGACATTAGCATTCAGGGGAGCTGCACCTGCAAATGGAAGGGAGGCTAAATCCTGGAGACTAATGGTTTAAATTGGTAAAGATGGGAAGGATCAACTTTCACCCTCTTGTTCCTCCTTGAGAGTTGGTGCCAGTCTCCAGTCTCTTATGTAAGTACCACACTGATATATTTTTCCTAAATGTTCTCTTGATGGCCATTCAGTTTCTTTCCAGTTTGGGTGTAGAGAGAAGATACTTGTTTTTGTAAGTGTTCATGAGCTAAGAAAATGCAAACTCTTCAAGGTCATTCAGTGTTTGTATCTAGTCAGGTTGACCTGTAATAAGCCCAATGGTTAATGTTCCTGGTTTTATGGCTCTGAGCAGTTCACTTTGTTTCCTTTCTTAATCTTTGATTATAGTATAATGGATGGCAAAGTCTGGTGCCCAAAAGAGGGATTAGCCACAAATGGCTGTAACACTGATTTCAATTATTACAATTATAGATACAGTAGTGATAGGAGTAGTAACAACTGCTGCTACCTGTAGTACAGTTCAGTAGGTGCAATTTTAAACTACTGAGATATTAATAACTGTAAAGCTAGCCACAACCAATAGGAAATGTCTTAGTGCTTTTAAAGGGTATAGGGTTCTGCATGTTCTAATTTACACAGAAGTTGTACATGTTTCTTACGTTTTTACAATTTTTAATGAATTTGAACCAAAGGCTTATTTTCAGATTAAGCTTCAGGTGCAGAAATAACTCTTGGCCAATCATAATTTTAGAGAATTTTGCATCTATATAGCTATGAAAAAACATTTTTCAACGTTTTTTTTTTGGTGTTAGAGATGGTCATACATTTCCCATGTAGCACAATAGAGCATTTAGTGTTCATCAAAGAAACACTTTCACTACTTCGAATGCAGCAGTTCAATGGTATTTCTTTTAAAATGTGACAGCTTTTTAAAATTTTTTTTAAGGTCAGATTTAGTAAGTTAATTATGCTGAAGACTTAATAAATTTTGAGAATATGACCAATGAATGCCAACATCAAATATAAAAATATTAAAAATAAGAGTAAAAGCTTTTTAAAATGGTTGTTTCTGAATCCATTAAAATTTTTGTTTTATTCCGAAGTAAGAACTATAAAATTAAGTGAACACTGAAAGAAGTTCCTTCTGCTAATAATTAGTTGCACTGATTCTACGAATTGAGAAACAGCAGGGATGTAAAAACTGATGGACCTTTCATTGTTAATATAATAACAGTGTTACCATTAATGACCATAGTGACAAATGCAGTATTACATACTGAACAGAATGGGAAAGGATGATTTTTGCAGTTAAAAAATAAAATTGGCAATTGAAAGTTGACTTATTAAATTAAAATAGAATGGTGACTGAACATAGATATAAGTAATATAATTTAAGTTACAAGAACTAGAAATATTGTGTGCTTTATCCAGCTGCAAATTAAAACTTTATCTTGAGGAAAATGGTATTTATAGTAAATATGTTAAACTTCGTCAACAATGAATATTTAAACTATAATGCTCAAACACTTTGGGAACTGGTGTTTAACCTTCAGGTAAGGAGTTCCTTACCTGAAATAATTGGCTAAAGCCATTAAAACAGGTATTTTTACCCTCCCAGTAATGTATATAAAAACTCACTGAAATATGTCATAAATATGTACTTCTGTCTAGGGAAGGTATAAGTGATATTACTAGAAGGAATAGTTTTAGCCTTTAGCTCTTTGCATGGCAAACTCGATTACTTAGCTGAGTCAAACTTGCTCTTGAATTTCTCTGCCAAATTTGACCAGCCTAAAGATGTCTTGGGTGGTGTTGCAAAAGTATGTTTGCAAAACCACTTTCTAAGCCTAATAGACAATGCTGAAAGAGGTCTTGAATTCTGCTACCCTAAAGTGTCCTTTCCTTCTTTCTTCAAAGATGTAGGATTACAATTTTTGGTATTTTTTTAAGTGAGGGGAGAAGTTATCTGGTATTAGCACAGTTTTGTTTGCTTGGTTTTTTTTAAAGAAAGAACAGTCTTGTGGAATAGTCTCTTATGCAGTGTTTAAAGCCAGTACATTTGTAACAATAATTCTAAAACCAGAGAGAAAATAAATAAAAGGATGATTCTTGCAGCTATTTACTGGACAGTTTTTCTGTTTTGCTGTGAAGATTTGAAAAAACCAAGGAGTTTACAAACTTTAAACTCTAAAGGTGATCCCAGACACATCCTGTCCTTGGTTAAAGGTTCTGCTATATTGCTGCTAGGACAAAAAAGTGAAGTGCCTCTCCACCAGCTGCAGAGAAAGAAGGTGATTTGAATGTTAATGAAGGACAGAAGTTTCATAGTAACAGAAAAACAGAGGCTCTATAGATAAGAGAATATTTTCCCAGGACGTCTCAGTCTGCAGTTGTTGTAACCGGAGGAAGTAATATTACTAAGGAAGTATTTAAATGTCTTTAACAGATATTAGATGATGAAGTGGAACAGTCATTATATTCCTATCCAAGCTCCAGTGCCTGAGAGGTCTATTGAAATACAGTCTTTTGAGAATATCCACTTAGTCCTGTTTCTAGACTCCCAGATCTGTTTGGCCATCCTATTAATCTGCAGAGTTCCAAACACAAAAGATTTCTCAGAGAAGTTACTAAAGTTTTGTTTAATATGGCAATAAAGATCATAAGGTTCACTGTCTTTATAAATTTATATACTCACACTCCCCTCTGCCCCAGTTTGAAAAAAAATCCTTGATCCAACAGCACTGAAATTCTTTCCTGATATTTGCACATTAGGTTTTTAACATCTCTTTTACCTGACAATTCCCTTGAATTGTTCACAGCTCTCAATGCAAACATAATTCTTTTTTACTTCTGCTTTCTCTTTAGTTTTGATCATTCATTGTTTCCTGAGCCCTATGACACAATCCATTTTTTTAAATTGTCCTATCCATTCACAAACATAAACTGGCATTCAGGGCCTTCCTTGCCATTCCTGTTTAAAAAAAAAAAAAAAGGCAAAAAAAAAAAATCTGTGTTTTTTTCTTTTAAATTTTCAGTCAACCTGCTTACACTTTACAGTATTCAAATAAGAGAATTGTTTGAATTAGAAGGGACCTTAAAGATCATCTAGTTCCAACCCCCGGCTGCGTGCAGGGACAGCTTTCACTACACCAGGTGGTTCAGAGCCCTAATCAGCCTGGCCATGAACACTTCCAGGGATAGGGCATCCACAGCTTCTCTAAGCAAACTCTTACAGTGTCTCACCTGCCTCATGGTGGAATTTCTTCCTAACATCTAATCTACATCTCTCCTTAAGTTTAAAGCCATTTCCCTTTGTCTTATCACTACATGCCCCTGTAAAAGGGCCCCTCTCATCTTTCTTGTAGCCCCCATTTAGATACTCTGAGGTCTCTGCATAATGTTTGGTGATTACTAAAAGCACTTAGTATCCTCAGCAGTTATTTTCTAATGTTAAAGTGTTTTGTTTCTGATTTTGTTTGTTTGGTTGGTTTTTTTTTTAAGGCAAATTAACAGAAAAGTAGCAACGAGTTCACAGTAGTACCACTGAATTGCTCAAACCCTGAGACCTTCAGAGATGGGCTGTGAGCCTATAAAGGTACAGCATTTGTCATCCTGATAGATGACTTTTCCTGCCCATAAAATAAGGGAAGTAATCCGTCCTCATTCTGCTTAGTTCTCTCTAAGCAGAGACATATATTTGGTTGCCAAACTCTCCTTTCCATTCTTCAGCTAATCCCAGGGAAAAATGGAAATATGTTGAAAAGCCTGTGACACATGGTGGATGACTAGTTTTTGCTCCCAGAGCACTCATATGTAGTGCTTGACAACCCTATGCTTTTTCTTGCTCCTATTTAGTATCTTGATGGAATTGCTGTGGGATCCATTAAGATTAAATTTCTGCCATACGTAGGAGATGTGTGGCTTTCTGGAATGATAAAACCCAGTTCTGGCTCTCTGAATACCCAGTAGAGAGTAGAATGAAGACCAACTGGCTTAAGCTAAAACATGTAACAAGGGATCTAACAAGGGGTGTCCCTCCAAAACATCTTTCTCTGTTGGCCTCTGTTGAATCTATCTCACATTTACCTGATAGATTTGAGATAAATATGAGTAATACTCAGATTGCAGGACAAAAAAGGGAACTCCATACCTGAGTGTTATTTCAAAATATTGATTAGTGGAGGAAAGTGAAACAATGAATTCTCATGGAATTTGGTTTTGGTTTTTTTTTTCCTCACACCTTCACCTTGTGATTTTTTCTGTGTGAGACAACTCTCTGAGAAGCACTAATGCAACAGTCCATAAGCTATTTAATTTTCTTGTTAACTATCTTTGGGTACCTACTGTTGCCATCATCACCATGATATCTGAGTATCTTCCAGTAATTTTTATTACTTTGGAACAATGTTAACTTTAAAAGAAGGAGAGAAATGACAGCTTTACTCACAGTTCCCAGTCAGGAATGGAAAATCAAGGTTTTGAGAATCCTGTCTTGCATCTTAGGTCAAAATAGTGTCAACTATGCAGAAATGACAGGTTAGCTTATTTTTTATTTTTTTTTTGTTGGTTGGTTGGTGTTTGTTGTTTTTATATTTTTTTTTTTGTTTTTCTTTCTCACCAGGATACATCTGTATTGGACAAACAGGGTAAATTAATTGCTGCTGTGGGGCGGTTTGGTATTACCAGTACAAGTTCAATAGAATCAGTTTAATATGGCTAGTCTAAATTTTGCTTTATACCTCTAAACTATATCAAACTGATTTTGTGTAGTCACCCTTTCATCTCACAAATTTGGTAAAATGTCAGTGGTGTCATGAGGTAGAATATGCAGATGCTCCTTCTTTTTCCTGTGTTTATACTTGCACAGGGAGTTGCTTAAGATTAATTTCAGATGGATATTAGAAGCTAAATGACAAAGTAACATGAAGAGTTCTGGAAGCTTTGACATGTCATCCTGGTTCTTTAAATATAATGCAGTCTGTTGTCATGTGCTAGTACCGTCAAATATCATCTGAGCATTCTTTGGACTATTTGTCTCCCCGTGCTAATGGCACACGCACATGTTTCTGTCCATGTTTTAACGGTACGTACCGGACTTATTCCTGTGTTGATGTTGCTTCCATCAGTCCTGAATGAAAACCAGCTCTGCCAGCAGGAGAATTTTGTATCTGTTCCATGGCTTAGTGTCATGACGACTTAAAAGGCCACTCCTTAATTGCTTCCAGCTAAGGTTTCTTCTCTTATTCTATGTTACAGTGTGAAGGTGTCTAGCCACAGAAACCCACTACAGAGGCAACTAATTTAAAACTGTTTTGCATCTTTGATTTGTTCTGTCAAGTGGTATTGGATGCACAAAAGCCAGAAAGTTCTCTGGTACAACCTTTAGCAATGCTTCTGTGCAATTACTGAGGTAGGAAAAAAAGGAAAGGGTAATAATTCTTGATGCTTGTTTTCTTACAATAGAAGGTATGTGTGTAAATCAGATATGGACTATAAATCAGGGTTATTTTCATTAATTCGCTAGTTAATGCTTTGTTCATATTTACATCTTGGAAAGATCTGATTTTGAAGAACAGCTGAGTAGGAGGATTCTTCTCTGTACTCAGCTCTGACTGATAGCTTTGAAGTGATCTCCTTTTCTGCTGCAAAAACATTTCATTCTACAGTAGATGGGATTCGCTGGACATGCTCTTGAAGAAGCGGACAAGTTAGCAACATTTTCCACTGGCAAAACTCCAGGGAAAAATATTTGTTATAGTTCGTGTATATCTTTATGCTTTATGTGCATGCTTTAATTTTTGTGTCTTAGTAACCTGCTTATAGGGTAGAAGTAGCTGCACAGTTAAAAGGGCCTGAGCTTTTGACCACAGAAGTATATTATTCCAGAGCTCTTCTAAAGTATTTGGAGACTTAATAACCACAGTATCAATTTCAAAATACCAGTTTGACTGTGCATATCTAGGATTCAGATACCTGCTTCAGACACGCTTGACAGTAGACCCTGGCAGGACTCTCTGTGATCAGCAGTTTCTGCCAGAAATCTCAGCAGATTTCTGTCAGAGTTTTGCTTTTGGTTTGGCAAAAGTTTGAAGATGGCATGGTAGCTCTAAGTTGGTTTATGGAATGCTGGAGTATCTGAAAAATTCCACTCTGCTTAATTCAGGCGTCTAAATCCTTCTGCAAGTTTGTAATAGTGATGCTTCTAAATGTCCAAGTCACTTGTTTTAAAACTCGAGTGAGAATTTTTGTTTGTTGGTACATTTGAAATTTTTCTTTAGGATCTTTTAAAATACTTTACAGTTTCTGTTGAAAATGGGACGAACAGAGCTTTTCTAGCTGCCTAATTAAATGTTTAATAGCTAACTGTTCTTTTTGTGTAGTCTTTCTGAAGCCTAGTGCTTCAGTAAAGATCAGATGTCTCTTTAAAAATCCCTTTATGCAATGATTCTATTTCCTCCTTTTAACTGTTTTGAGTACAGTTTCAGTGTGCTATGGTGACAGGGAGAGGGGTGGAGCTGCCTCACCCTCTGAGCAAATATCTGAATCCAGGAAATGTAGTCCTTGGTAATAAGCCCTTGGTAATAAGTCCTTCCCTTGTGGAAAGGGATCAAAAGTGTTCTGGAGGATAATAAAGTTAGGGAAAGCTGATATATTCTTCCATTTTTGAAAGCTGAAGATTTACCTTTTCGATAGCTTGTTCCTTGAAACTCTGAGCTGGGTGGCAAGTTGCCACTTGTTTGTTTGTCCTGTCATGTGCTCTTAAAACCTTTGGGATATTAGTTTCTGACAATTTTAAATGCTACTCTGTACTATTGCACCTAAACACTAAGTCTCTTTCAGTAGAATAAATGCATATGACAGAGAAGCACAAAAAATACATTGAAAAAGTGAACCGGATAATGAAATTCATTGTGTTTAGAAAATATTCTAATAAGTAAGAACATCAGATATGTGTTTGCCATCTGCTATCAAATATTGACCTACTGTGAGATTTTTTTCATTGAGTATCAAAGATAGAAAAACACCCACAACCTGCCTTTTGCCACTGCCATGGATTTGCCATTGACTTTCATTTATTGACTCAAGCAAAGCTGCTTTATTTGACTGAACTTATTCTTTGACTTCTTGAAGAAAATGAAACTTTTAATTGTGAATACTTCCAGGATATCATCAAGAAAACTTGTTTTAGTTCATACTTTGTTGCTTCTTTGTTTGTTCTGCAGTGTACTGACATTTTTATATCAGGAGTGTGGAGCAAAATGTAATTGAGCCAGACAGGAACAGGGGAGCACATATATGGTAGCATTTTGGAAGCTGAATGTAAAACATGAAAGTCCAGTCATGTTATCCTTCTTCACAATTCAGTTAGCTACAAATAAAGTTTACTACATTTTAGTAATTTTATGCCTTTACACATCTGCAGTCTGCTAAATTATGAAGCCAGAGAATGGTTAATGAAACAGGAAGTGTCTTCTGAAGGAAGACCAGAGAGCCTGTCAGACAGCACTAAAATACATAGGTAGAGCTGTTAGCAAATAAGAGGAACCGTTCTAAGCACTGATTGTCGCATCGTGTATGCAAGTTTGGTTGTTTTTTTAAAATCAAGGTTCTTTCAAATGTGTTACTCAAGTAGTTGTATATAAAAAGCTTAAACTCAATTAGAAAGCAGAACAGGAAGACTGATTCTATGGATGCAAGACAGGTCTGACCCTAAATGACATATTGAGTTCCATCTTTAATAAATCAAATGAGGCTTGTAGTCCTAAAGTAGGATATGCTATCCCGGAGCATGACTCCGCACAGAATAAGTAGGAATTGGTAGTCTTGGGCTTCTAAATGATATGTTTATGTTCATCAGTCCAATTGAAGTTTGATAATTAACTTATGCTGAAGTGTTATAGTGAATCAGTAAGAAGTCAAAGTATTCAAAGCATATGCTCTGCTGTAGAACTCTAAATAAAGGCGTTGTACTTCTGTTGATACACATGCTCAGAAAAGATGAGCATATGTTAGTGACCTGAGGTTAATACCTATCATGAGCAACTTGTGTTGTGTGGATCTTTTGGTTCTTGTTTTCCTTGATTTTTATTGGATAGACCTTTCATATTTTGAAGTTTTGGTGTAAGAATTGAAAAGACAGAGCCAGAACAAGGAAATGGATCCTTATCTAAATCTGATAAATAAGAACCGAATGGTTTTAAAGTAGCAGGACACCTCAGGTGAGTCCGTGGGAGTCACTGCGCAGCAGATGGTGAAAGTTTTACAAATGACACAAGCATACAGACAGTTCAGTAGTTTGTTTCAGCACCCTGTACAAAGCATAGCACATCTGGATGAGCGATCTGATTTTCTTTTACCCTGTGAAGTCATAAAGTCCAGCTTGGCTTTCTGATGTGGACTAAGCTAGGTGGATGAGGTATAGACGCTCTTAAGAGGAAAAATGAACACTTGGCAAACCTAGCCGATATTTTGGCACACTCTTGGAGCTGATAAGAGTAATCATAAATTTAAATATTACCTTGCCTTGTGCAGAAAGCTGACTTAATAAATGGCTTTGAATTTTTCATGATTTACTGATCATCCTGTTTTATTAAGACGACCAATGTTTTTGGGTGGGGGAACTGGGAGGAACAGGACTATGAAGGATGCTATAAGGCTACTGATGGAGTGTCATATAATTTTACTAGTTGCATAACTGCTTTTAACTACTAAATTCTCTCTGATTAAAATAACAATCGAGCTTGTAATTTTTCTGAACAGCTGCTGCTACAGGGGGTCATTACCTTGGAGAGCTTTGAAATAATCGTACTCCTAATACATGAGTTATGTAGTCTTATGTTTTACAGCAATGCACAAAGTTTAAAGTCTATAGTAGAATGTTATTTGAAAGCTGTCAAACCATGTTAAAAAAGACTGCATCGTCAAAGGCCCTTGTGGCCAGGATTCAACATGTAGCCTTGTCTTACTCATTATAAAATGCATGTTTATAAAGTTCCACAGAGCATCCAATTCCCAATTCACTTATATCAGCAAGACTTAACTTGCTCATTAATCTAAATTCTTTTGCAACTTTAATCTACATGTTTAATTAATCATAAAATGAGGCGGTAAGTAATTTCAGCAATGTGTGGCTTGTTATCAGATGCATTTAATCACTCTTCTGTGAGCTCATTTGGAAACACCTGAAGATGTCGAGAGCAGTTTGAATAAGCATAAATTATTCTTTGTCAGTGTACTTCACTCAACTAATAAGACATTAATTTAAAAGGCACTGTTCGTCATTTTTAGATCTTCACCAATATTTTTAGCTTGGCAGTATAAATCTAATTGTACATACTGTATGATTCCCAACATAGTGCCCAGCATTGAAAAGGGTAAGAGTTATATTGAATTCATTTTTCTTATTTACATGTAATTATATCATGTAATCGTAATTTTAATGAGGATTAACCATAGGTATCAAATCTGTTAACTATTCAAATGTTTTTGGAATAAGCTGCTAATTACTTGAAATGCTAAAGAATATTAGATGGTACAAAGTTATAGATTCTGCTTTTTCTTTACAGATAATAGCTCTTGTCATATTTGGAACACTTTTCACATAGTAACTTGCTATAGATATGTCTGAGTAGCTCAAAGGTAGGTAGGATGGGCTTTTTAAAATACAGAAACAAAGCCTGCAATATTGCTGGGCACATGACATGAATAGCTTTCATATACTTACTCAGGATTACATTGAAGATAATATTCCGACTTTTCCCACTTACTTAACTATTATGCAGTCAGGGATGGCATTCTAAAAAAAAAAAAAAAAAGAGACATGACCTCCGAGCATGAACATGTATTTCAAAGGAGCTAAGTAAGTTATAAATCTCTTCATGTCAAGAAAATGGGAATGAAAATCACATTTTATTGAATGTCATCACCTGTCTCTCTATGCTGTGAGAGAGGGTGACATTCTATAAGAATAATTATTTCACTGGAAACAAATTTATTTGCTTGCCGTGGAGCATCTCAGTTAATCTTAAGTTTGAGCAGTGGACCACAGTCAATGGTTGTCTGGTATGTTCCAATGTGGAAAGGGGAGGATATAGCATTTTCCCATGAAGTACAAATCACTTCCCCACATTTTTTTTTTCTTCTGTATTTAATGTCTGTGAATGAACTCTTGTTTTATCTGACAGTGCAGTGCTCTAATAAGAATAATATTGCTGTAAGTGCCCTGCCATGTTCGAGTTGCCGCACCATTTATACTATAGCAATAAATTGTGGCAGTTGATCCTTTCCCTTTTCCTGCCTAAGTGTTCCTTTCTACTACAGTTTAGTTTTTATTTTTATTCAGCTGCCTTTTGTAGATGGAACTGATTGTTTGTTTCTAGAGCACTAAGAGTTTGAGAACAGTAAAACCTTTTGCAACATCGTATAGTACCTATCACCAGGCTGGACAGTTTAACAACATTTTATGAAACCACAAAAAACTATGTACAGATTACATTTAGGGTCTGACTAAAACACATAGAAACAAGGACATATGAGCTCTTTCTAGGCCTTCCTCCATGTAAACGTTTATTCCGACTTATTTACTCTATAGACCATAATGAATCCTTCACATGTGTTACTTGGCTCATTTTTTGTCTGCAAAATGTCTTTTGAAACATCTGTTGTCAAGTTTCAAGATTAAAAAAAAAAAAGCAGACTCAGTTCAGTAAACTGAAAAATAACATGTTCAATTTTTCTGTAATTGCTCCTAAGTTATAGAGTGTTATCAATGTTTAAAAGTAAATATTTCAGTGTGGATGGATGAAGGGTTTTCAGAAATCTTTCAACCTGTTGTTGTGTCCCTAGTTTGAACCATTGTTACCTATGTTCAAGTAGTTAATCATCTTCTTTTTTATTTATTTATTTTTATTATATCATAGACAACCAGAACTAAAATGTGAGGATGTTGTAAAAGATTCTAGAACAAAAGGCATCATTAAAATCTTTGCTTTCATAGATACCTAACATACTACTTTTGATGGCTCTAAGCAAAAAAGTACATGTACTTCATTAGGCAGTAGGTGAATTTATGAAGTTTTTCTGCTAATCACATTGGCCTTTGAAGGAAACCTTCTAGTCTAGTTTATAGCAAAATTGCAGAGAGTTCATGCTGAAAACATCCAATTTGTGTAATATAGTTTGGCCTTTTCTAATTGTTTGGATGTATCTGTCATCTGCTTCAAGCCAAAAATATTTACTGGCTTTATGGACTCACATGGAATGTTTTAAATAGGGATTCTTCATAAAGATACATATTTTAAATTTGCAAAAGCCTTTTAGTGTTTGTTTTGCTGGTGAGAGAGTCCAGTCTTTGACAAGAAAAACTTGCATGCCTTAAGTTCCAAGGTTGCCTATGGCAAGTGTTAAAAACTTGAATGAACATTCCTCCCTCAAAGAAGTAAAACAAAGCAAAGGAATTATAATTTTGGTCTCATTCAATGTGCACCTTTAAAGTTTGCATATCCAAATGTTTCTGTGACTGTTAGATGTTTGCAAAAATGTACACGAGATGAGATTCTCATGCTCTAACATTACTCTAACAGCTTTAGTTCTTAACAAAAAACCCCACCCCAAACCCCAAAATTCCTACATTTGTAAAAGTCCTGTAAGAGGTGGCATCGTGGTATTCTGCCATAAAGCTGAACTTCTAGAAATAGTGAGACACCACAACAGAACAGGTGGTTGTATTAGAGCACCTGATTCATTGTACTTAAATATTCCAAGGCAGAGAACAAAGTTCTCAAAGAAAAAGATAAAATTGCTCAGCCGTGGTTACTTCATATCATTTTAGCTCATAGTACAAATTCAAGTAGCTACGTGGAATAGTCATGTCTAAAAGCAATATATATGTCAGCAAACAAGTAACTAAATAAAATAGCCAATTTTTTTTCCCCTCAGAAATAGAGAAATAAGAAGTAGTTGCTATAGAAATGAGAATTAATCTGTAGAATTAATCTGCAAGGCCACACCTACGATGGACAAGGTACTGAAAAGCTAGTAATGGCTTGGAAAACAAGTGTGTTTATTAGCTGAACACCTTCCTAAAAGGAAGGAAACACAATAACAATTATCTCAAAATTTTATTTGTTCTGATAAACACTAGTGTGAAATATTTCATTTTGAAAATGTCCAATTGGAGGAAACTGCTAATCTATGGTTTCCAGAAAAGTGCTCACGGCTTTTCAGCTACTATTGACTGGTTAGGATTCGTCATTTTTAGAAAGCAAAGAATCTGACAGCCGAACACAAATTCCTGTTTTTAAATAAAACTTCAAAAGGTAAATCGCTTAGCTGGGGGCTGAGACATTGCACATTTTTGCTAGCTACATGTCTAAGAGACTGTTCCCTATTTTACCAAAATGTGATTGTGACTCTTCTGCTTGTGTCAAAATATTAATTTAAATTAATGACATTTTCCTGAAGTGCCCCAAACTGTTCAACTTCATTCCTTGTGGGATGAGAAACTTCCGTCTGTGGCATGAAAAATAGATCTGAAGTTCACTATTATGTGAACTTATAAGATTTTAATGTTGAAATTGGTCACTTGGACCAAAATGCAAGTGCAGTAGTAGTAGTGTACTACAGCTTGCCCTGGTCTCTTATTTAGTGTGTATATATATGTTAATCACAGTTGTTGAAGATGATTATGTTGCAAAGGATCCACATAAATGAGTAATGACATAAGATAGAGTCCTGAGTTTCTTGAGGTATTGCATTTGAGCAGTAGATTTTTTTTTTTTTAACACAAAGTTAGTTTAGTGTAAGAGTAATTCTTGCATCACAAAATGCAGCTTGTGAACATCACATTCTGCAGGATGTCCCGAGAAGGGAAATACAGCCGATTATCAGAGGAAATTATAAACTTCCTGCAATTTCCTAGACATTAAACAGGAGAATTCTTAGTACTATCAAATCAGGCTTTATTACATTTAGGTGATTGAAAAGCGCAAAATTTACACAAAGAAAGTAAAAAAAGAAAGATATTGTATTTCATTACCTTTAGATGTGTAAAGGAGGAACCCCCAGAGACATCTACTAATGCTCTGGGAGTTCTGAAACAGGCAATATCTTTCTAAGAAACATGTGACAGCCCTCAAGTTTCTTTCAGAGACTATATCTGATGAAAACAAACGATTGAGAGCAGTAAACTTTTAAAACACTGGCTATTTACCATTGAGGACATCATTAGTCAACAGCGATGTGGCTAATTTGGAAAGAAAGAAATCTTGAAAAGTCCAGGAAAATATTTCTGTGAATTTTGTACCAGCATTTTGGAGCAGCAGCACTACAAAGTTGATATGCCAAATAACTTAATGCAAGACCCTCTGCTTGATTCGCAATCAGACCTGTGTTTTGAAGAAACGTAACTTGATAAATAAAAGCCTGTCATTGTGCCCAAGAACATTTTGATCCCATGAAAACTAAAAAATTGAGTTCTTTGTATTATAGATAACTACATCTATAATTTTACATGTGCCTATAAAATATAGAAATAGCGTAATAAAAAACCCCTCACAAACCCCAAAATAAACCAGGGAGTAATAAAAACAGCAGAGGGGAAAGCCACCATCAGAAAAAATATCCTGGACTTCCACTAAAAAATTCAAGTCCATTTTGTAACAATAGTAAACTTTTTTATATAATTTATTTTTTTGAAAACAGGCTCTTCTCCGAAGTAAAAGAACCTATTTTTTCACTTAAAACTCAGTTTGACAGATTTTTCAACAACCCATGGTAGAATATATTTAAAAGTCTCTCAAAGGGAAAGTGGGTGCTATTTTATAAGCAGCCTGCTGAGTAGTGGGACCCTAATACCTCATACCAGTGAATTATCTCTTATATTACTTAATTATGTTGTAGTTTTTAATGAACTTTTAAAAATCAGTATGACCTATCAAATACAAGGCAGGCTTTGGGAGGTCTGAAACACATCGGTAAGTGTATGTGGTGTTAAGGTTTGGTTTTCATGCCCCACAGATATCTGTGGTGGAACTCCAGCAAAACAAGGAATTTGGTGCTCAATGACAGGTCAGCAGGGCTCATATACTGCTGTTCTTCAGCAACTGGAAGAATGCCTTGAGAGTTTTCCCTGGTTATTTTTTTAGGAGTTGAAAATAGATGCAAATTATGATCTTTAGTTTACTGATATGTTCTATGGCTCTGATATTCTTTCTGCTTGGACAACTGGCCATTGCATCCTGTGATTAAAATACCCATATAAAACTAGGCATTTTTTTTCTGAGCTGTCTTTGTTAAAATTGTCCTTTCATCTCCATGGTATCGAAAGGGTACTTTGTACAACAATAAGGGAAGGCATTACCTTTAAAATAATCTTGACTTTTAATTAACCAAATGTATCCATTGTGGGTTTTATTCCTTTATTTCTGAGTTCTGAGGTAACTGAGAGCCTGTTTTCTATGACACAGATTTTTTTTTTTTGTGTGCCTTAATGATATGTGCCAAATGATAACATGTCTTATTTGAAGTGGAAATTGCATTCTGAGTTATATCATGTCCTTCAAATCATCCTCACTTTGTAAGGAGGGGAGCCTGCTTGGTCTAAATTTTTTCTATAGGGAAAATTTCAGGCCCAAAAGGCTGAGAGAAGTTGATAGTCTGGACTATACATCAATTTATATAATGCTAAAAGAAAGCAGCCTATTTAAAAATAAGATTGTGAAGGTTCATTGGTGCTACAGATATTAAAAGAAACGTAAAACAGTGTGAGATAAAAGAAAAATAGAGAGAAGAAAGAAGACATGAGAACTTGTGGGAGGAACTTTGTTTTACTAGATAAGATTAGGCCCAGCAGTAATTTCTGGATTTAAATTTTTTTATTGCTTTATTTTCAGTTATAAAATATATTCTCTACTTGGTACCTGATGTAAGAAAGATAGTAAACACTGCTCTAAAATAATAAAACTCCCAAACTGATCTGTTTAAAATCAAATCAAAGTAATAACAGCAAATAACAAAAAAGGTCCCCCCTCCCAGCGCCCCTCATCCCATTTCTCTAAACTATCATGAAGTACCTCTTTGATCCTTACTAAAGATTCAAAGGCCATGATGGGAGTAAGGAAGACATGGTGTCACTTTAGGACTGTAAAGTGTCTGAACTAGCATAGCTATATAGACACTGTAACCCCCCTACCCCAGCAGGCAATTCCAGGTGTGCAAGTGAAGAATTGCTTTCTGCTATTTCCACTGGTTGTCAGAGAATTTATGCTTCTACTTCAGATATCTACTTAGCTGCCTTGGTGCTTTTTTGTTTTCTCTTACATTCTTGTTTGTTGGTCAGATCAGCCCTCTGGGCTTGATTTTTGCCATAAAGGCAAAGCTGATTCATCTTTACAAAATTCTTTGAGAACCACAAATGAAAACTGGGTCTCAGGTGAGCGCAAATGTCATTGTTCTTTATCCTCTCCTATTCAAAGTTTGAGAGTTTTATGGTTAGAGAGTGAAATATAGTATTTATAGCAAAGCAGAAAATGCCTTAACAGCATCTTTGTAGATGTTGTTTGTAATAACTGAAGACAGAGCTCATCCCAGAGAAATTCTGTAGATCTTTTTTGAAGAATTTTTCTTCATTTCAGTTCACAGAGGGGAAAAAGCCAGAGTTCTTACACTGTAAGAAATTCCTTTTACCCCATCAACAAAAATGCCTCAGACTATAAAAACTGGTATTAGTACAGCTGATTTAGAGCTGAGTGTAGTGAATGGGAAACAGTAATCCCTGAAGCTTTACAACAACTCCCAAACCTGTAGGAGGCTGTATGTGAAAGACTTGTAAGTTTTTCTAATGGTAGAATATCTGAGGTTGGTGTGCTGACTGAATAAGATATATATTAAATGCGTTTGAAAAATTGCTATTGGTTTCTCAAGAAAAAGCTGGCAAACATTTGTGATCCATACTGGAACGGGAAGTGTCATCTCCTAGGCCCTTAAGGCTGTTGCAATACAGCTGAATTTCTCATCTGTCAAGAGAGGGAAGATGTCCAAGAGAAAATCTGTGGTAGGGGCTCCAACTAGCAAAGAGAGAGGGAGGGTGGTATGTGAGAGATTCCTTTTCAGCTCTGACAGTACTAGGTCTTCCCAATATCTCTGGCAGTTCAGCTATTTAATTTGGAGCCGTGCTCATATTTACAGGAGCTGGAACATCTGGACGATTACACAGCCAATCAGTGAATTAATTGTAAAGCATAGTGAACCATTTCTTCATGTTATTTTTCCTTCTCTGCTGTGGACCTTCAGGTAAGGAGGGAACCAACATTTGAGGTCAAATACTTGAATACCTGATCTTTTGTCTCTGAAGGTTGTAGTTTGATTGAGATTGTACTTGTACTTTAGATTTTCAGAGACTCATGTGAGTTGGCAGGAATTCTTGCTGCATAGCACATTAGTTTCCAAGATGGTTGAGTTCCCCATCCATGTCTGCTTCTCTTGAGGCTTCAAGTTCCTTTATTCTCTCCAGAGATGATTAGGCAAGAAGTGCTCCCTGTTGTTGTCAGGAAAGAGCAATCTAGGTTTTTCCAAAGCAGTAAGTATAAGGACAGCTCACTTTTCCTTGGATTTGAAAATATTTCATAAGGCTGCATAGATATGGATTTGAGTCAGATCAAAATAGAGTTACTCATGTTCAAATATGTTCAAAATAGAATAACTCATGTTCAAATATATACTTAATGTTTCTAATAGGGTCCTGAGAGATGATCTGATGAGTATTTAGGAATGGATTCACAACATTACCAGTCCATCTGAATCACCAAAAGGGTATCTGATTCACGTAATATTTTCTACTTCCTATTCTCCTTCAGAGCCTGTTAGGTAGTATGTTTAGAAAGTAATTTATTGATAAAAAGAAAAGGAGGAAGATGATGAAGGTTAAATAACTAGGACTGCTGATTAATTGCTCTAAAGTAATTGATACCCTTTAGTCTGCTGAATAGTTCGAAAACTTGTCTAATGAAAACAAAAGGTATAAATGTATACACATGATTTGAAAACATGGTAGGTCCTCTGATTTTAGATCCTAAATGTGAAAACTTAAAAATGAGTTCTTAGTGATGGTAGCTTAAAGCGAAGGCAAGTACAAAACCTAATTTCTTTATTTTTAACTATAATTCTCAATAATTTTTTAAATTTTTATTTATTAGTATCTAATTACTCCTTTTCTGAAAATACTTCATTTTAGTTTAATGTGTTTAGGATAAATGAAGTCCCTATGATGATTGAAGAAGGGGGGTTTGGCTTTGTTTATAGGATCGTGAGTTAGAAACTAATTGTTCTAAATTCTGAAACACAGTTTGTGGCATTTGTCAGAGGAGGTGAAGTAATATTTTTGAAAATTGGTTTCACTTACTACAAAGAATATTTCTTACCTATTGTTTTAAAAGTACTATTTACTATACTGAATAAAATCAGATATACTGTTTCTAGTGCTTAAAAACATCTATAACAATATTGAAATACAACATGGCCTAAATTTGGTTCAGCAGACTTGAAAGCAGGACTTTGAAATTAGCCCCATGTTGGCTTTCATGTGTCATCGAGTGAGCTGTTTAACACATATTGTCTTAGTTTCCATATCAGTAAATGTGCACGAAATGTCCACTTTACTGTTATAATAGAAGAATGAAGAACTGCAAAGTGGTTTCCCCAAAGGTGCTAGAAATTACTTAAATGGGCATAATTGGATTGCTATTCTTTCTATTTATATTACTGTATGTAAAACCTTGCATTAAAATAGAGCTCCCCTGAACTGAAGGTGTCTGCTACTAAGTTTACTTTCTAAACGGACAATGCAGGTAAAAGTTAGAGGACTGAAAAATATTTAATCCTTGTGCACTGATAATAAATTTAGATAAAAGTCATCCAGACTGATTACTATGTTAAATCAGTCTCTCTGGTTATTACAAACTGTGGACTTGTAAAGGTTTAGACGTCCACCCTTCAGGAAAACCTAATCAAAGTAGCTTTGAGTATCTGAATATGGGCCAGAGATTAATTGCAGTGTCTCCCTGAGTGCTTGCATTAAAGTCCAGTGGTGAAAGTCCACATGCATGTTTGAAAACCTCCAGCTTTAATAGGTTGATAACTTTTAAGACTATAGGGTCGGTAGCAATTATTTAGTGTGACTTGCATAATGCAGGCGTAGAACTGTCCCTAAAGTCCCCTAGCTATGGCTAGGCCAGAGGAATATACCTTTGTGGGACTGACTGGAAAAATTTACAGTGACAGCAGTTGTACCGGAGTCTTTTGTTAATTTGTTTTAGTGTTTAATTTATCTCACTTATTAAGCTGTGTGCCATAATTCTAGTTGGAATTGGTTTAATCTATGTTTACAGCCATGGTTGTCTGTATGGTTAAAAATACTCTGTTATCATATTTTCTCTCCCATGTGCATACTGCTAGTTTCTGATCATCAAATTTGATGGACTAAGCCACTTGGCTGCCTCACTGCAGAATGCGTTTTCCATTATTGTAATCTTTCTCATGATTTTGTATTAGTCTTTTGTAATTGTAGAGGAATTCTTTACCATTGTAGAGGTAGTAGTACTTCTGTTGTCACCAAGTTGATTCTACTGAAAACCTTCCCATTTTGCAAATGCTTCTCCTCCTATAAAGCTGATGCGTTTCTTATGTAAGTGCTGCAGCCTTGTTACATATTAGTTATTAGCTAAGTTAGAAGCAAGCAAATTCAATAATTTGAGGTCCTGGTTATGTTGTTTTTTCTGTAAAACATATTTGATCCTTTTTAAAATACAATTATTTTTATTGTTTGCTAAGTCCAAAAGAATGCAGGTTACTACATAATATCTGGTGTTGCAAAGTCATAGTTGATTCTTCCTGACAGTATCTGAGTTTTTTCTTCTTGTATTAAAATTGAATATAATAGTATTGAGCATTTTGAGTTTAAAATAGTTATAAAAGGTTGTGAAAGTAATGTGCTTCACAAACTGAAAAGTTTTCCACCAAGAAGAGAAAACTGCCAGAGAAACAACTAATTGATCTCTGCTCCTTTACAGCTGTGTAATGCTATGCATTACTAAAAGCTCCTGTTAAATTAATTAATGATTTCAATTATGAACTTTTCTCCAAAATGTTATGATTCGTATCAAGCTGATAATGCAGTGACCTGGGAGTGTGAAATCTGTGCTATGTAGAGAGTTGCCAGTTAATTGATTCACAAATTATTTAAAGTTTGTTACACCCAGGGGAGTGTTCAGATCCATGACAGCTATTTCTTAAAGTGTGCAAACTCCCTTTTCTTTTAAGATTGTGTTGAGCTAACAAGCATGATAAAATGGTTGCAAGCCCGATATTGGCAGTTTGTAGTGCACCACTTAATATATTCAAAGAATTTCTCTAAGGGTTTTTTGCCTATATGATGCTATAGAAAAAGAAATTTTACAGGTATCAACAAGAAAAAGATAATGTCTTGTCCAGAAAATAACTTTAGTCTATATTTTTATACGAATTGCTTTTGCCATCTTTAATTTTTCTGTTAACTTTTCTTATCACCTGTTATTACAACTTTAATTTTTGATAATTGCAGAGTAACTTCTTTCCTGTTAAGGGAAATACAGTGAGTGTTTCGGAAAAATCTCTTGGTGTTTAAATGAAGATTATTTCATACAATACTGAGTTAGGCTTCAGTTTTGCAGTATGGATGAGCAATAATTACACCAACTTGTATTCCAGAATTTATTGTTATCAAATCCTGTATTTCTTTGACTTCGTCATGCTTTTATTGTGCAGAAGATTGAACAAGAAGTCTTCTTACTTGCTACAGATGCATAGAGACAGGAGGGAATGTTCAGCGTAATTCTGTCTGATTTTAACATCTTAGTTCACGAGTTTCACAACAATTAAAAATTGAAATGTACAAAGAATAATATAGAAGGAGGTATTAAAATAAGTTAAAGTATAGTTAATATTTTATAAACCTTTATTAAATTTTTATAAATGTTATTAAATGCAGTTCGGTTGACTTCAGAGTTGTATAAAACGACCACCTTCACAAATCCTGCTACGAGTGCCAATTCTTTACTAAAGGGACAAAATTACTTCATAGGACTCCCCCGGTGTGAGGAGAGACCTAGAAATTTGCAACGTGTTAGGAGAGGTATGTTTTGCTCTGGAGTTCATGTGATTTGGAGTATTAACAAGCAGTAATATTGCTCTGATTTTTTTTTTTTTTGTACTATTAAATCATTTTGGCTTAGGTGAACATAGAACATTATTTTAGATGCTAACAGTTAAACAGCAAATAAAATCATCATGGTAACAGGCTATTCCCATAATCTTTCTCACTCTGGGAATATTCTGCTGACCCAAAGATTTAGTTCTTTCGATTACCAGTCACTTTTTCCTTTTTTTTTTTCCCCCCTTATATTGTCTCTCCATTACTAAGACCAAAGAAAACAGTTACAAATACAAGTGCATCTTGTGTTATGAAGTTGTACATTGCTGCAGGGCCGTCAGAAGCTGCCTTGAAAGGGAGCAACTTAAAACCAATATCTGTATTGTAGAAAAAAAACAAACCACATTTCAAATACTGAGTGACTGCTTCTGTTTCCTAAAATTAAGGAGCCTATAATCTCAGCACCATTAACAAGTGCTGTCATTCAGATACACAGTGTCTGGCTGATTTAAATAAAATGAAATGAAGATAGTTGTTTCTGGTCCCTTGGCTTCACTCATTGCCATAAACATATGCTCTGCGTCCCGCTTCTTTCCATCTTATTTATGACTTTAATTTGTTGTGTGGGCTGCGCTAGAAATTAAATTTAATACAATTCTCCAAGGGACCCTGTCATATAATAACATGGTAATTTCTGTGTATCCTTTTGAAAAATGAGGAAATTAATTCTTCCTGACATGTTCTAATTATTCCAGTGTGAACAGCAAATCCGTTTTTCCCAGCCCCTGAAGTGTTATAGGCAAATGGCTGCTGTTCAAAGCTGAGGTGCTAATGCTGACCAGCAGTGCGTTTAATTTGAAACATGAGCAGACACCTTTCAACACACCTTTGTAATATTGGAGTACTTTACAGAAATTAATTCACTACTTATTTGGCAGCTTAGCCTGGGGGTTATAGTTCTTATTCATCAATACTATAGTCGTGTTAGCACAATGTTTCCTGCTTCCTCTAGTGCTCTGTGACTGTGAAGCAAAATACAAACTGAGAAAGGAGCAATGGTTAGTTTTAATGTACACATTTTTAACGTGGGGACGTGGGTACCACAGAACTAACGATTCAGTGTTGCGGCGTATTTACAGTTTGGAGACAGGTATTGTCAGGTCTTCAGTGCTGACAGCGGTGGACACTTTGAACTGAAATTATAGGGGAAAAAATTATTTTAACCAACTTCCTCTGAAAGCGATCTTCCACTCGAATGCTGGCCTCTGTTGTCACAGTCCAATGCCTGCTTCCACTTCTACTGCATTGTTGAGTTCTAAGTAAAACCAGAATGCATATGCTGTAAATTTAGGATTCCATAATGTACTTGGCATTGGTAGATTTTTGCTAAGGAGAAGGCAACAAATTATCAGTATAGGTGCTGAAACTTGCACAAGTGATTCTGGGCATTTATGACTTTTGATATATTGCCTTTGGGAATTTCTATTTTAGTGTGCTCATTTTGTGCAGGACTGCCAAGTGAAGTCCTTCAAGAGTCCCAGCTTTGTAATACACAGATGTTGTCTTTGTTAAGTGTTCTTTCAGAATTCAAATGCATGGAATTATAAAAGAAATTTCAACTATTCCAAGAAACAGAATTTGACAGAAGGCACGAAGAAGAAGATTCTGGAATAGTTAAAACTTCATTTACAGCTTTTCAGCCATAGATATAAAGAAGAAAGGACAGTTTTCAGATACGTTGTTGAAGAACAGGAATGGAGAATTATCTTAAAAACCTTTCTAACTGCCTAACTATAGGGAAAATGGTGCTGGAGTTTGTGGAGGGGTCAGTTAAGGCAGTAAGGGTATGAGATCCACCAGGCTCAGCCAGAGGTAAAGAACTGGAATCTGAGTTTGTGACAAAGAGGGGAATGGATAGAAGTAGTAGGTCTATAAAAGGTGAAAAGCAATAGTGGTTTCCTGAAAGGGGGTGGAGAACTGTGAGCAAAGTGTATCAGTTACAGCTAGAGAAGATCAGATCAGGTTGAAGGTCATTGTGTATTTGAGTGGAGCAGTTGCAGCAGATGAAAGGGATATAAATGACATTTTAATATCTTAAAATATTAGAACAGATACCAAAGGTAGAGTTATTGAGAAGCCTTGTAAGTATAAAGAAGATTAACTAATTGATTATTGAGTCAGAGAAAACGTACAGGAACAAGAAAGGTTTGTTTTATGGCAACACCACCAAATGCTAAAGTAAAAAATTAATCTTCTCTTTGCACATGGGATTAGTTTTTTCTAACAAGACAAGGAGTCAGTGTTAGAGCAATGATTAGAACTACTGGACCACACCTCAGTGTGAAAGTCTTTATATAAAGTCCTTTCTGTAATAAATAATTAACTGAAGAATGTGTTCTTCTCACTCAGAGTAGTTATTTACATTGAAGTCTCTGAATACAGAATGAGAAGAAAGAAATCTCACATATTACGTTCATAAAGAGAGGTTTTAAGGCATAGTTGAAATTTCCTTTTGACCAATTCAGAAGAGGTTTGAATTTCTTGAGGAGATCCTATTAGTGATGTATTGTCATAAATACTCCATGCATCTTTGCTCAACAGACTTCACTGAAGGATGTTTAAAATGCAATCTAAATAGTTTGACTACTGGATCTAGCTTTAATTTGAAAAAGTAAATTTTGGCATTAGGGTTTTCACTATAAAGGCTAAGTTCTCCCTGAGGATCTCTGCAATGGAAGAAGAAATTACTTCCAAAAGACTGGCAGTCTTGTGAATAACTCCAGTGGTAAAATATGTAAGATGGTGGTCTGAGTGCCTGAATAGCAAAATGGAAGGAGGGTATGGCTCCATTAAAAAAAAAAAAGGGATGAGCTCATAAAACTCAGGTGTTGTTTCTGGTCACTCAGTCACTGAGATGTATTTTGTTACCCAAAAATCAGTAGGTAGAGGGCAGAAAACATAAGGTAACACAAACTATGGATATAGCAGCAGTAGTCCTCAGAGGAGTGTTACTGATTCAGTGGAGCTGGTGTGTTGATAGCAGTCACATAGAGTGTGAGGGACATTGGCTTAGTTTCAAGGATTGTTACTGCTGTATCCTTTTCATGTGCTAAAAGATGCTCAACATGAAGGTGCCTTCTTTTCCCAGAACCAGAGAGATCTCACGGATATTTAGAGATCTTGCAATACCACCCAGATCTCATTTCCACAGCTTGCCTTTGTGTAGCTGCTGCAAGCACGGCAGTGGAAGCTGTGGCCAGCTGTCTGAAATCTTGTAACATCTGTTGGTGCCTGAAAGCCTAGTTCAGATTCCAGTCTATACACCAGGATTCACTACTCATCATTCAGTGTACTCTGAACTCTTACTCATCATTCAGTGTACTCTCCTGTGTTATTCTCCCTGTCTTCACAAATTTAATTTGTCCACTGTCACAGTGGCAATATCCACAGTACTCTGTGCAGAACTTCGGAATAAAAAGCCTTGTAATTCAGATGTGCCTTGGCTGCTCAGTGTTCAATGTTTTGTGTGTTGTAATGTTTTTCAGTCACATTTGTGTGATACTTCCCTTAAGATGAAGATCACTGGATAATTCAGTGTGGAGGTCTCTTGTCCAAGGTCCTGCTCACAGCAGGGTCAGCTGTGAGGTCTGACAGGTTACTCAGGGCTTTATCCAAGTGGGCTTTGACGAACCTCCAAAGATAGGGTCAGCACAACCTCCCTGGGCAGCCTCCCCCACTGCTTGTCTTTGAAACTTAGAAGAGGCACAGAACTGGTTATTTAGGCAGTAATGTATGAGAGTTCTTTTAAAAACTGGTTGCCTTAGTGACCAACAATATGTAACAACTTCTCTGTTGCCCTTTCTGCCTTAGCTTTTTTCATTGATACCTCTAGGTAAAGCTGGTCTAATCTCTCTCTTCAGCTGAGCTCACTTTTCAGTGGGGAAACCCCTCAGTTTGAATCCTGCAGTAAACATTTTGGTTTCCACTAAAAGTGCATGTCATTAACAGTAAAAAGACAAACTAAGTTCCAATAGTGAGCAACAGATGCTTAGCAACAAAACTTAGCTTGGGAGTGTGGTGCAGTTGAAAGTTAGCCTCTGAAGGGTAATTCTCTTCCTACTACACTTCATGGTAAGGCGTTCAGTGTTGTATTAAACACAAAAATAAGTGTTTCTGTTCGGTCTGGGCTCTGACCTTCAGTTTTAAGCCCTGTTCTCTCTCTCTACTAGTAAATGTTGATTTTATAATTTGTTAGGGTTTTGGTCTTTTTCCCTACTCCTGGGACTCAATTGCAAAGGAAAGATTTAATTAGAAATGGAACCTGTCATCCCAAAGGTTTCTGATTTGAACCCAGCCAAGTAGATAATAGCATGTATTTGTTACAGTTTGACAATTAGTTTCTCTGTATTGTGCTAACTGGTGGTTCAAATCCACAAAGGTATCCACAGGGCCCATGGTTGTCAGCACTGCTTGATGGTTTTTTTGGCAGGTTCAGGGGTTGTATGAGGCTTGGACTGGAAATAACACTTGATCTATCTGCCCACTCCTGACATGGGCTCCTTCTGGGTCAGGGTCAGTGCAGATTGGTGGGGTAATGTGAAGAGGCCAGTGTGCCCAGTGGAGTGTCTGTTCTCTGCATAAATGGAGCCCTTTCAGTTTCGGAGCCTGTCAACCTGGCGAGAGCAATAAATTTGCTTGTGGGCAGAAAACAGAAAAGAAAGCAAGACTACCGCATCTGTGTTGAAAGCTCTCTTGTTCATCAGAAGAAGGAAGCAATGTAGGAAATAGAGGAGGCAAGGTCTGAATAATTGGTTTTTCTGGGCTAGAAATGCAGTAACTTCTCCAGCAGATGAATGAAGAGTTGTTTGTCGCTTTTTGCCCCTAATTATCTTGAGTTCATTGTAGATATTTTCTGTGGCAAACCTTCTTTCTGTTTATCCAAAAGACATCACTGACTGAATAATCAATAAGCCTTTTTCTCCTTCATCTATTCAAGCATAAGACTGGGATTATTGAGTGAAAGAAGAGGGGGTTACCATCACAAATATTTTAGGACAATTAACAGTCTTTCTTTACTAGGTACTCGAGGGGGAAAAATTCTCGAAGGTCTTCTGATATTCTCTTAATGATTAATACTTTTGATGATATAGGTTTATAAACATGCTTTGTATACACTGTAGAACTAAGGCACCCAGAACATCACTACCAAAATGTCAGAATTAAAACTGATATATTCTAAAACATAAATATACACTTATCCCTTGCTTTATTCCTCCTTGGTCTTAAATTATCTTCCTTCTTATTCTACCACAGTCTGTATTCCTCCTGTGTTTTTATTTGATTTGGTTCATCTCTTAAATGGATACAGGGGATTTATAAACAAAATTGGACAAAAATAGTCTAATAGCACTTTGAAGCACTTCAAGCATGTCTGAGATTGTGAGTCTTTTGTTAAAAGAATATATATTTTACAAATTGGAACACTGTTATAAATTCTAAATATGTTCTTACTTTTAAATCCATCTTTACATTATATTGACAGATATTGCAAGAAGTGAAGCTCAAATGTAGAAAATTTAAATAGAAAATTATTTGTTTTTTTTTTTCAGAGAGCACTGAGAAAATTTTTCGAGTAGCTATCATTTTTCCTATCACTTCAGTCCTTGCAGCCTTTTTTTAAAACAGTATTATTTAAAGTAATACTGGCATTTTATTCTGTGAAAAACTATGCATTTTTTGCACATTTTCAGTATAAAAATGTCTACATACAAAGTTACGAAAATCAGATGGAAGTAGAAACATTACTTGCTACTTGGCAAGCTGCTCTTTCTCTTGAAGCAAGATGGAAAAGTGGATGCACTGGTGTTTATGATATATTGCTCTTGCTAACTTTTGTCCTGTTTCTGAGAGTTTCAGTTCCCCCATTCTTGCAGCTTCTGTGATGCCCAGTCTGACAGTGCTTTTAATAGTTTTCTGCTGCAGTTGCTGGAACTTTGTTATTGCCCAGTCTTTGCCTGTGGATGACCAAGTGCCCTTTCTTACTGTGTGGGCTTGATGTCCCAAACTCACCTCTCACTAAATTCGCACTGCCTTTTCACTGTTCCCCTCTGGTTACTGAGCTGTACTCTTCCCTGAGTCTGGATGGACATGACCTTTCCCTTAAATCTGTATCATAATACTGTGTTATTTCTCTGCACTTTTTTAGCAAAGAATTTGTTATTGAATTTGTGCCACTGGCAACCCTGACCTTACTGGTGATTGAGTATGCTGAAGATATTTTCAAAGCCACTGAAACAGGACAAACAAAAAACCCCCTGTGCAATGGCATAGTAGAAATACGAGCTGCAGAATACATTACTTTCAGATCATATCTATTTGCTGAATGGATAGTGCAGAAGTGACTTCACATTTTGTGCTGTTGATTTAAAAACACACTCCTGCTGCAAATAACTAAATAGTCATATGGAGTTCATTTGGTTACTGTGGCAAGAGGTATAAAGTAGGAAGAATGGATGTAAAAGTGTTAGGTAAGGGTTCATAATATTATGACAAGACCCGACACATAATTATCTTCCGCATACCTTGTTCTTAGAGAATAACTAATTCCACAATTTCTGAGAGAACTTAATCTTGTCAGAATAATTTTATGGCATACTAAAATTATCCTAACAGAAATGATTGTCAGAATACATTGGATGAATGCTTATGGTTATTAGTGTTTATTGTTATGGATAAAAAAGAAGTTAATATAGAAACTGTTAGAATAGCAGGGGAAATTCAGGGAAATTCAGCTTGGTGCTGAACCAAGCTAGGATTGGATAAGTATGTGGCTGGAGCTATGAAAGGCCTTGCAGTGTGACTTTCTTGGCCTCTGCCTGACTCAGTCTGCTGTTGAGGAACATATTGCAAAGAGAAGGGGAAAGTCAGGGAGAGAAAACCGTCCATGGCTCTTTTTTCCATAAGCTGCTTCAGCCTGAGTGCCCTTTCTGCCTGTCAGCTACTGTGTGGGAGAGAAGTGGTGCAAATCCCAAGTGAGTTAGAGCCTGAGATCACATTTTAAATCAATAATCTACAGGAAATTGGATGCTCTTTAAAATCCAACTGAGAAATAGATAGCAGTGCTTTTCATAAGCATTACTAAATTGTGGCCATTTTACATTTGTGCACACACACACACACCTGAGAATGTGCCATGAATCATTTGTGACCCCTTTGGAAATGTGTTAGTAGTGACAAGGTCACAGTAAAACAAGTTACATTGTTAGTAATAACAAGGTCATGGCAAAGCAAGTTGCTTAAACAGACCAACAGTATGATAATGTGTATAGAACACACCTGTAGCATAGCTGCTCACGCAGGTACGGGAACATGCACTAAACAGCATGTACGAAAAGAAGTAGTAACTCCAGGGAGAGCATATGTGACACTGTTACAGTGTTTGCTTAGCTATGGAAACGTCTATATTTGAATTGGCAGAAATCTTGCAGAAATCTCCCAAACAAGTAACCTAGTCAAGAGCAATAACCCGAAAGTAAGTAGGAGGACTGTAAAATAACATGATTGTTTAGTTAATGTAGTTTTTAGTATAAATAGGGTTTCCAGTCAGCATGACTTTAATGTTGACCCTCCCAGTACATTTAAAAGAAAAAAAAAAAAAAGAAACAGCACTTGAAACTAACAGCATGTTAGCAGCTAATTCGTGCATTATTTCAGTATCATTCATAAATTACTTTTGAATCCTTTGACTTAAGAAAAAGAAAATCCCACAAATCCTACTTTTGGTCAAAGCATAAGACCATAATTAACTCGGCATGTGCTTTTGAATTAAGAACAGAGTGTTCTGAGCTTTCTTAAAAAGCTTTTAAAAATGTTGGGGGAATACTTCCATAGAGCTTTATTGACTGAGCAGAGTTTAAGATTTGTCACATATGAAGTGATGTTAATTAAATATTGTTATTCCCTTCTGTCAATCAAGGAAGGTTAAGCTTTTTTTGTTACTTGAACAAATAGGGAAGTGAAACAGGTGAAAATATATAGAACAGTTGTGAGTAAAACGGGAGGAATAACATCTTAGAAGTTTAATTATTCAGAATTTTTGGGCGATGTAGGATGTAAAGCATTGCATTTTTTGCAGTCCTAATGTCATTTGAGTATTTTTGGGTTTTTTGGCTATACTTAACGAATGTAGAAAATAAATGTAGTGGCAGAAGACCAGTTTTTGACATACACATATGCTTTGTTTAAGGGAATATATGCAACTTGATGTTTAATATAGCTGTCATTGAAACCTTTTCTTTATTAATGCAAAATGTCATTAATCAGAATCTCATTTAATGAAACCTCAGCTCTTTCAAATGTTATGGGCATATTTTTAAGACAAATGAGTTATAGTGTGCATTAGGTATTTAAGTGTTGTTGATAACGTCTCCCAAAACCATGAATTTTAAAATGATGTATTTTTATATCCTTTTGCTTCTGTTAATGTGCCTAAACCTATGGGTGTGTAGTATGTGCAAGGACATCTTCAGGACAAGCTTTTCTAGAACTTTGCTTTGTTGAAGAAAGGAAAAATGGGGGTCTAATTACACAACTTGAAATGCTGGTACCTAAAATCCATCAACAAACATCATATGATCTTCTGTATAGCTATTAAAATTGACAATTTTAAGGACAAAATGAACCAGCAGCTATGGACCTATATAATAATAGCAAAGTTATATTGTTTCATTGGTGTATTAAGCTTGGACACTATTATTTCTGTTGGTATTAAAACCTTTGAAGGCATGAAAAGCACCCAGGAAGAAACGTGGAGCTTGTTTTATAGTTTCTTCTTGTTTTCCACTTACTGGGAGAGAAACTTCTGTGTGGACAGAATTAAACTAATGTGGGAAATTCTGTGCCTAAATCCTTCGCTCATCATGTTTTCTTTGGGTCTTTGGAAACAGTGTGGCCCACAATGACCCAGAATCATGAAAGGCTCCTTCGAGAATTTCAGTGCCTTTGAAATTCTGTAGGTGCTGAGGTAGTATTTAATGAAATTAATCTCTGCTGTAACTCCACCTTGGAATACTGGGAAGTCTGTAGCAAAATTATGCCTGTAGTTAGTTTTTTAACTTCATCCTGGATAACTGAGGAAATATGGATGATTTGAACAGGAACTATGTTTGTTTAATTAAATAAATACCAGTTATTAAAAAAAAAGTATAAAATCCCCCAATTTTGATCTGGCACGTTTTAAAGCAACATGGTTTGCATTGAAAAAGTCATGTTTTAAATACTCAGTATGTTTTCCATTACTTAGATATATATTTTTTTTTTCTAGTACAGTATTTAGGTTTTCTTTACCTGAGCAACCTGAGCTGCTGTGAGCTGGAGGCCTGCAGAGGCCTCTGCCAAGCTACATGATTCTGTGGGGCTTCACCACCTTGACCAAACCTTGTGGACTGAACTGTTTGAGCAAAAGAGAAGAAATGTCTGTAGGTTGAATTAAAGAGCCAGGATTTTAGAGTGAAGGGCTCAATGGACTGGGTAGGAAAGGACACAGAGTAGGTATTGAGCATTGGTACTTTACTTTGAGGAAACAAAACATTTTGCTTATAATCAGTTTTTTGTTTATTGTAAGCTTCACTTTCTGGATCTTGTACACTTGAACAGGTAAAATAATGAATCATTCTAGTTTTTTTATTTTATTATAGAAAATAACTAAAATATTACTATCCTTGAGCATTTCTAAGGGCTCTGAATTTTGGAACTAGGATTTCTTCACGTCCCTTTGGGATTGGGAAAGCTATGTGTTAAGTGCAGCATCTCTAGCACTTCAGAAAATCTGGAAGAGGAGAAAGCTACTCAAACCTGAAGCTGCTTTGTTTCACGCTACAAGATATTACCAATTAGCAATTAAATTAATCAATTTGCCTTGCGTTAGCTATTAGTTTTGATACTGACTGGTAACTAATGTACTATGCATCTTTGAAAAAGTCAGTTATACTTTGATCTGCAAATATTTTATTAACAGAGGCTATAAACCACAATGAGTGGCTTAGTTGTGGGTGGTTTTTTCAAGCTTATTTTGATGATATAGCAGTATCTTGGGATGACATACTGTAGTGAGTGAGGATAAATATGTGTTGCCAAGGTCTAAACAGCAGCAATATGGAAGTAATTCAGCAGTCAGTTTCACTCAGAGTTTGAAATCTGTGCTGTATTAGAGGTACGCATAGAAGCTGTGTTAATTGCTAGCTTGTTTTCCATATGGTTCTGTTTTAATGGAGCACATTTGTTGCAGATGGTTGGAAAGTGGGTTGGACAGTGCCTAAACTGGCTATGACTAATTCATACAGTGATTATACTATACTTTAATGTTTAACAGTCGTCTTTGTATACTTCTTTCATTCACAGTTCCCTTGCCATTGAAATGTGGTCCAAGATAACTGAAAAGTATTCTTCTTTATTTAAACTTGGACTTAGAGAAGAGCAAGAACGTGGGGTGTGTAGTCATCTTTTCCCTGATTCAAATTCAAAACCACACCTCAAGCTGGGTTCTTCAGATGGGTTATCTCCATTATTATTATGGTTTGGTGAGAGTATTTAGCTGAGGTAATGGGCTCTAAGAAGAACTGGAGTGACCTTAACAAATGCTAAAACTGGCTTTCTTCACACCACAGTTCTTTCACCTCTTCGTTGGTTTGCAGCTGTGTATAGCCATTTTTGATATTACTAGCCATTTCTCATTTGAAGGTTTTAATATTGCTAACTCTGACTGGAGGAGACTAAACACGTTATGTTGAGGTGAAGCTGAAGGTACAATTCTGGCAACATGGGATCATAGTATCATTAAGGATGTTGCAGATCAATTCAGTGATGACAGGCATGACAAGAATCTTTCATATAATAGCTGGAGTTTTAACGGATTATCTATGAATTCATGCCAAACTCATAGAGGAAAATAAAATACAGAAGATTGCCTAGTATTGATGCAGTTGATTCTTATAATAGTTAATTTGGATCTCGTGTGACAAAGCTTGTACGACTGACTTTCCCCTTGCTGAAGACTACAGTGAATGTCATAGTCAAACTCCTGCTGATGGTTCTTTGTAAAGAAAAAAAAAAGTGCTACGGTTCAGTGGGTTTCTCTACCATTTTTACTGTTGTTTTCTCACATTGTCACTAAAATATTCTCTTTGTTATCTGAATGGGACATCTGCTGACTGGCCTAGCTCTCTTTACCTGATTGTGTGAAAAGTCTTGGTTAAATCTGTGAGGCCTTGGAGGCCCAGTAACCTGCTAAGTGCTATAGAGCCTGAAAGACATTATGTCCTTGGACTAACTTGTCTCTTCTACTTACAGCTGTATATGATAGATAAAAAACAAACTTCCATATAAAAGACTGGGGAAAATGTAATTTTAATACACTTGTGGAGATGCTAATGAGTAGCTTACCCTAAAGTGTATAAAGATCCATGCAGAATTAGGTGTATTTTATAGTAGGGGAGAAAAACAGAACAGGCAAGCTTTAAAAGAAAGCCTTTTTCTCTGGCTCCATCACAAACCTGCTCAATTGGAATTGATAATTTGTTTGAAGTGGTCAGAAATCCACTTACTCGGGCTAACAACGTAGAATAATGCAGACAGTTTGGCAGTTAGCACTAGGATGTCTAAACCACAGCTTTGATGCAATAATACTATAACTTGAAGATTTATCTAATTTATAATTTTTCTCAAGGCTTTCACCTGCTCTGCACCGCTGTCTGGCATGGTGATTTGTCTGTGCTATCTGGAGTTTAGTTTGAAACACGTTTGCATTTGATTGGGGTTTTTAGATTTTGATAGCTGCTAGTTCCTCTCCACAGAAGTAACCTTTTAAAATGTCAGTTTTAATGTACAAATTTTATGAGAATAAAAAGACTTTTAAAAATACTAATTTTAGATTTCTCTGCTGAGCTTGTAGTCAGCTGCTGTTGTCTCAGGCTGAATCTTGGAAAATTAAGTCAGTGCTCACTATAATAAAATGTGTACTCTGGACTTCATGTGGAGAAAAAAAAAAACAACTTTCCTTTTGAATTCTTTTTTTGTAACTGTTGCACAACTGCCAAAGTAATCCTCTGTCCTTTTACTTGTTGATATTTACTCTTCTTCCTTCTTTCCATTCATCCTTCTGTCTGTCTGTGTTTAACGTGTGCTGCATTTCCTGCATGAGGGAATTCCTCTCCTCTCATTCAATAGTCCTTTCTGAGAGGAGTAATGGCAGGTCCATAGCATTTCACCTTGTTCTCTGTAACAGAAGAGCCTTACAAACTGTACAGTTTATCAAATATTTCATGTAAAATATGATTTAAAGAGTTTTCCCTCTGAAGGTGGCACAATACTAAATTGCTGCTAAAAGATCAGATAATTTTCTATAATTTTAATTGCTGCACCTATTCCTGTAATTTGTCATATTGGCTAGGTTGCTGTTTCATATGCTCCATTATGGAGGTGACACTGAAATTCAAAAGCAATGGAAGCTTAAGATTTTCCCCCTGCCTTCCAATGTTGCTTGTTCTAAATCAGAAAAGCAGCACTTGTTTTGGCTGCAGGGAGCTGTATGTTCAAGCTCACAGCTGGAGGTATGGTGCTGCAGTGATGGTCACCAGTGATGGGGAAGGAGGAGTATAATGAATTAAAAAAAACCAAAAAAAACCACAACAAAAACAACACCATACAAAACCCCCTCAGGATTAAAGGCAAGCGCTTCGTTCTTTTCTTTCTCAGAGCTCCTGTATAAATTGTGCACACAGATGAAAGAATTACAGAAGGGAATATGTTCAGATTTATTCTTCAAGGTGTATTTGGTTAGGATATTGCCTCATAAGGAAGTAGTGAGATTTTCTTTATCATTTTCCAGTTATGTTTCCTAAAATTGTGTCTTTTTGGTCATGATTCTTTTCAAAGAGGTATCAGAGCTAAGACTTTTCATTTAATTGTAGTAAAATGTTGCCCTAAAGTGGAATAAAAAAATTATTTTCTTTACTCGTTGATATAGAAAAACATATAAAGGTAGTAATATTTTAACTATAGTTTGTATAGATCTCTCCCATTTAAACTCTATGCAAATGTTTCATACTGCAGGGCAGACAACTGTGAGGCTGTAATGGGCTCTGTAGCAAGCATAGACCATAAATTTGATAATCATATTTGGGAGTTCTTCATATTTCATACAAAAAGAATTTTGAAGAATAAAAATTGAAGAAAAAGAGCACTGAATGGAATTGTGAATATGTGTAAAATAAGGAAAGATTACCTTGGTCTTCTGTACTTGCCTGTGCTAAAACTGTGATGCCAAATGCTGATCAGATGCTCTGAGTTACAGTGGAATGTGGGAATATTATGGAATCAGGATTCCTTTCAGATGTGCTCCATTATTTCTGAAGTCCTATTAATTCCCCATGTGTTCTGGCTAATGAAATAAGGAAAGGACCCTTTTAATGGGGGCAAGAGGAGACTTTCCTGCTCAGCTTGTACATATTATCCAGCTGGACTGATGGGCCACTGTTTAGAGAAACATGGGTGGGAGGCTATTTTATAAGAAGATGAAAAAACATTTGTTTAACTGCATGGCAGCACAAATATTTTACCAACTGAAGGCTGACTATGCATTTCATCATGACAAAAGGTGCAGTCTTGAGGGGAAAAAAATAAAGCAAAACACTATCTTTCTAGGATTAAAAGTAATCACTCCATATAGGATTATCTTAAACCTCTCTATAAATTTCTGTATCTAACTCTTGAATTTCCCCCATCCCTTTTCTAATCTGAAGTAATCTGTTGGAAGGAGGTGCTTGCCAATGTTTGCTATCAAATGCAGATGCTAGGCAGAAGTTCCTGGGGTTTTGTAGGGAGTCAATGAGCTCTTCCAAGCCATTGCCATTCTCATTCTCCTCTCCTTAGTTCTGCTCTCTCTCCTCTTGCTGAGGCATCTGTTCCCTGAGGCTGCTCACCTGCAACACCTGCTCTGTCCTGCACCTTGTGATGTTCTCTCTTAGGTACCAGAGCAGAGAAATGGTTTCATAGTTCCATCTGCTCTGTCTGGTGGGGTTTGAAGAGAAGGCTGAAAACAAAACCTAATGATTTTACCTAAGTGTAACCGTACATGTAGGTATATATACTAGAGTTTGCACACACATGTGCACATACATATATACATATTTAAATTATATATATATATGAAAAGTCATAAAAACTTTTTTTTTCAAAGCCCATTTGAGATAATCAAATTTTCCACAAATGTTGGAGAAACTAGGCAGTTGTACAGTTCATTCTTTGTGGTTACTAGCAAAACTTTTATAGACACGTTAACTTAGCTTGGTGGAATGTGAAATTAATTACAGTAATTAAAAAATGTAGCTGGTTTTACTTATTTGTATCACCTTGCTTACTGAACTGCTTTAATTTCCATGACTATGGTAGAGTTTCCAGCTGTGCCAGCAGTAGAAATTTCGTAAAGATTTAGATATACCCCAAAATATTAATACATACCAAGCCTAACAATTTTTTGAAATCTGTTACCCTAAGATCTCTGAGAGTGAACTATGAATGAGCCTCTATATTGTAGTTAGGACTATCCTCTTTCTAATAGATTATATTTTTTACTTCTACTCTTTAGAAAAGAAAGAGTTAAAATCCTGATAATTATACAGGCAGAAAAAAATGACGGCCCAAAGATTGGATGGTGCATATCATTAGACTGTGACAGGTATACCTTCTGAGGGATGTTGAATGTGTGAAACTTTAATAGAGGGGGTTTTGAGATGTGTAGTGAAAGTGCCTGCTTGCAGCACCTTCCAGGTCTGAAGCACTGTGTGGCACAACTTCAAAAAGATTTTTCAGCCTGAAAGCTGTTGCAGCTGGAGCTGGGTTTCAGTCTGAACCTAGGACAGAAATGTACAGGATATAGCATGTAAACAAAGTGCACTCACTGTCCTGTCTTGATTAATTTGTCTGTTCTGTTTCACTTTGTGATAAAACAATGCAGTGGTATGACTGGCTGATTGGGTATTGAAAGCTCCAACATTAGAGAAAGAAAAGAAAAATCAAGCAGCCTCCCAAACCTTTATGTTCATTTGTTTGGTTTCACTTTGAAGTGATCCCTGTTTCATACTGCTTAGAGATTCAGTTTCCCTCATTCCTCTAGTTATCAGCAGATCTCAAAGCAGTATTGAAAGGTGATTTATAAAGATTTTGTTTCTCCTGTCCTACACATGGGTAAACCTGTGCATAAAAAGGTAATTAGTGTGGCAGATACCGAGCCAAAAATTGGCCTTTCTCTTCTGTGTGCCCCCTTCACTAGGCAATATGAATTGGGAAATTTTGACTAGTGGGGACAATTGTAGGCCAAATACTAAATGTTGCCCAGTGAATCATTTTTTTGAGGAGGTATCAAAGTTCACCACATGGCTATCTTCTCTGTGTAAGTCTGACACTGTAATTGTATGTGCAAGGTGCCTTTCTGTGTCTGAGCTATGTGGGGTTCACCAGCAAATTGAAATCTCTTTACAGATACTTTTTGGCCCAGTGTCTCTTGAGACCTAACCTGTGTTTCTGAACTGAGATGCAAGTCAAATATGTGTATGGATAATGTACATTTCACTTGATTGGGGTGAAATTTTCACATAATTTTTACAGGCTACTTTTGCATTCTAGAATGCAAAAATATTTTTTTTAAATGCTCATTGAGTATATTATGTGCACTTGCAAGTACATAAGTAGTTTTTCTATTACGCATAATGTGAAATAGTTTATCAACCTTATTTCTGAACTCACTATAAAATCAGTGATGAATTGCATAGATCAGTATTCTTTTGCAGAAGACAGTTTGGAATATAATAGCCCTATAACTTACTGAAATCAAGTGTTAATACTCAGAAGAGAGGCGCTGACTATGATTTTTGTTCCATCATTTATCTAGTTTATCTTCAGAGCTTAAAAAATTAGTAGATGTGAAAACATGAAGACTCCAATTGTGAAGAGAGTTTAAGATGTTGGGTGAAAAGTTCGGTTCATAGGGGTAACAGTTCCAAAACCAAATAAGAAATTTCTAAAGGATTTGAACATTGGTTTTGTACATTGTATAGCAAATCAGATGGAAGTGGAGTTTTGGAATGAGATGGGATATCTAGGATTACAAAGTAATAAGAATTTATTGTGGTGAATATGGTAATGTAACTTGAATTCAAATATCTAAGTTGCTGGACTCTGTAGTTCTTTTGGAAACTCTGCAGTCTTTTTGAAACCCAAGGAGCAGACAGTTCTGCTTTTTCTCATCTGACAGACATACAAAGCTGTGCATACAGAGATACTGGTATGGACTGACCAGGTAGACTAGGATGCCGAAAACCTATAGAGAGGGATACATGCAGAAGACTGAGATAGGCTGTGCATAACGGGGCAAACCCAAAGAGCAGCTTCTGGTGCTCAGAGATAAGAACTATTCTTTCATGGTACATGAAGATAGAGAAAAATTGCTGTTCTGTGCTAGTGATTGGGGGCACAGGCTGGTAATTTGGACAACAGAATTGGGTTCCATTTTATGACTCTTATATGGATTCCATTAGGTATATATATTTCCATATTATACTGGTTCAATTATATATATGTGTATATATACACACACATATAGATAAACACACACTAATCTAGGGGGCTACTTGAGTAAAGAAACATAGAAGGACTTTTCTTTATGTCTTTGGGTCAAATCTGCTACACCTTATGCATGAAATCTCAATGACTTCATGATTAATTTTTTCCCCTGGAAATACATTTGATTCTGCTTTGCATCAGTGCAGAGCGTGTTGTTACTTTTGCTTGGCTGTATGATAGTGATGTTCATAAAGTGAGAAAGTAGATTGTCTTTGCTCACTATTGGCCACCAGAGTTTCCAAGATCAACATAACAGAGTAGTATAGTTACTCAGAGGTCTACTTTAATGGAGCCAGTTGAACTTGTAATGTGTCAAAGCCCAATCAGTGCCTTATTCTGCACCAAAGCAGCACGATTTTGACTGCTTTACTAGTGTATCTACTGTGCTATGCCACTGGCTGCTGCTGTGACACCCTCACTCCTGTCAGATTCCCACACTGAATTCTTAGATTACTGGATTACTGTTGTTCTTTCACATGTATTTCCATGTACTGTATGGATATTCAGCAAAAACCACAGGACACAAAGTACTGTATTCATAGAAGAACTGATTATTCTGATGCTGACTGTACACAGACTGTACCTGGACAGGTCTCTAGCTACTAAATGTGAAATGATGCAGATAATTTGCTATCTAAGCAGCTCTGATCTTAAACTGTGAATTCACATTCTGTATAGGATACTAATGCAGGTTTTATTACTTATTCACTAAAGTAGTATTGGCATACTTAATATAATTTAAGGAACAAATAGAAATGTTGGGAAACAGTGTATTTGCATTGTGCATATCAGTGTAATAGCCATCCTAAGATGCCTTTAAAATATACCATTAGGCTGAATTCTACAAACATAGTATGTGCACAGCAACAAATGAAAATAACGAGAATTTCCTGACTCTGAGTTGTAAAGGATAAAGCCACCTACCACTTCGCACAAAGTCTGTTTTACATTAGATGTTAGCATATTTTTTTATAAATAAACTTAGCACTGTGTTTTCTGTTTTACAAAGGTGGTTTATTCAGGAAAAAAACCCAACAACTAAGAGGCAGCCAAAGAACACTAGTGGATGATACATGTGTCTGTGAAAACAGGTTCTCGTATCTTAAGATGTGATTATCTTGGCTGAGCAGAAGTTTAAACAAACAAGTAAATAAATGGCAGTACTGGCTGATGACAGTGATATTTGAAAGTTGGAGAAGACTACTGTGAAGTTCAGCCTATTTGTAACCAGATAGAGTACTACTACTTAGCTAATTCTATTAACATTTGGTTTGCCACTTTTTAAGCAGTTCAGGTATTTGAATATTAAGTAAATTGAAATTACTATATCTGATAATAAGTGTAGTTTCCCTTTTTATGTAGGTCTTCTAAGTGACTTACATGTAATCACGCTAATACTTTCAAGTGCAAGTTGTCAGGTTTTTCTTTCAGGATAGGGACTAGATTGTGAGGGAGAATAGTGGCAGCAAGGTGGCAGAACCTGTAAAATGGAGACAAGCAAAACAGAGTGTTGACATGAGTTTGAGATTAAACCATATGCATGGTCCTTTATATATTATGATTTGCTTAATCTGACTGCTTTGTTATTTACCTGGAGAGGAACTGAATTGGGCTTTTCATTGAGTAGCAGTTTTGGGGACATTAGGATTCGAATCACGCAGTACCTTCTGTATGACCTGATGAACTTACAAGTAAAATATAACGCAGTAAGGGATTAAAAATGGCTGAAAATACCCTTTGCAGTCATTTTTGTCCCTTAATGGTCAGTTAGGGATCTCTTGAAAGGTAGGACACTTCTGCGAATGAACAGACATCGAGGCCAGCATAGCTGTGCAACATCATGTCCAACTTCCTACTACCCTGACCTCCGAAGAACGCTGTCAACGCTGTGCTGGTATGTCTGGAAGGGGTTGGACAGGGATCTTCATGGCAAGGATGTCAAGTTACAGAGAAAGTAGTTTTTTCTTAACTGCTGGTAAGAAACAGGTCAAGTGGGGTTAATCTTCACTGCTAACGATTCTTGCCCTTTCAGGATGGTATTATTTGTGGTGCTGAACAGCTGCCTCTACTGCTGCTGTTTGGACCCAGTGTTGGCACTGCCAGCAAAGCTTTGCTTCTTTGTTGGTATTAGGTTGTGTTTGTGTTCCTCTAGGTGCTGTGTGACATTTCAGCTTGCCAGAGATGTGGACTGTGTGACAGGAGAAGGTTTGGATCTGAGTATAGTTTTGGCGGCACAAAAGACTTATGAACATTTTTTTTTTAGCTACGGTTTCAAAAAAAGGAAGTCACTTCAGCTACATTTTCTCACTGGGACATGAGAGCTCTTTTCTTTTGAAATTTTGTGTGAAGTAAGTTTGCTAAAAATATTCAAAAACCTAGAGCTTCAGGTGCCATGAGGTTTAAGAAAATGTTTTCTATTTGGTTTGAGTCTTGGAAGACACATGATCAGACTTTCTCCTGTAGCATATTTTAAGAAAATATCATGATTTAATTTTGTGTGTTGAATGAGCTTGTTGCAATGAACAGTAAACTGGGGAAGGAAAAAAAATATACCTGTATTTGGGGTCTTCTCATGCGTTGCTGCCCTTTTGTGAGAAAAACAGAAGTAGAATTCATCACAGCAAGCTGGGGCTGTCTGCTTTGAGATTTACAGAAGTGTATCTGTAGTTTCTGTCCAAGAGAGTAAGAATTTTCCGTTCCGTGCTTTTCTCTGTGCCTGGTCCAAGTATCGCCCGGCCCGTGGTGGTTTCAGATGTTTTTCTCCTGCCTTGCAGTGTCTGAAATGGCACAGACTTCTTTCCAGTTAACATACAACAATCTCTTGTGCTGACTACTGAACTCTGATCTTTGGCTGGATGCGTGCTTGTTTCTTTAAGCACATGTGGTGCAGAGTAGGCCTGGAGTTGAGTAATTCATAAGAGCTGGGTATTATTAGTATTACTACTATTTGAGTGACTCTGTATTATTTTGCACAGCAGTGTGGTCACCTGGCAGCAGGTCATTAGCATTTTAGGTTTCTTTCCTTCACAACAATGCACAACATGCTAATTAGAGGATTTTGAAAGCTGAGCAACCTGTTTTAAAATCAGACATTTTAATTTGCGGCTTTAATGGCTGTATTATAATAACTGGCTTGGCTCAGGGGAGAAGGGGAGAGAAACACTTCTCATGTTCCAGTAGCAAGGCCCAATATAACAGAGGCTGACAAAATTAAAAACCTCATAATTTGACCTTTGCCTGGGATAAAAGGCTGTTTCATAACAATTTCCTTTTGTTCTTTGTTTAAGCCATTACTCCAAAAGGAGCCTCCGATTAATCTAAGTAAATGCATCATTACAGTCCTAATCCATGTCCTTCTGTCAGTGTCTGTTTTAATTAAATAAGAAACACTAGCAGAAAGATATCACGCACAAAGCTGTGATTGGAGAAAGAGGGTTGTTTGATCAGAGTGAGATTAAAAAAGGCTTTGCTGTTTTGTCCTTTTGCTCCAGATGCCATAATGTAGGTTACAGGAAGAAAACTTGACTAATAGTTTAGCACATTGCTCCCCATTACAGCATCTAACTAACCAGATTTACCAATGAAACTGTCCCAGGCAATTAATTATATACAGAACATTCAGAAAGAAATGATATGGCAACTTGGTTTGAGTAATTTGACACATTAATATGTTTGGGATTGTATACAACATTGCCCAGAAATTTCATTCAAGTTGCAGGTTTTTTAGAATAAATAAAGCATCGATTAAAAGTATAGATGAATGTAGCTACTTTCCTGTTTTTTTTAGTACCTGTGGCTCACAAATTGTAAACATGATCTATTGCAAGTCCCTGATTTTTTAAAAAAATATTTTAATTTCTCACAAAATCAGGACAATTATTTTAAAGCGGTGAAGGATCCACTAAATAAATGTTGTAATATCTAGCTAGTTAGTATCGCTAAAGCAATACATATGTAAGAGACTCTTCCTCAAGGTAGTGTTTCAAGATCCCCGTGGTGAGGGTTTTCTCCCATATCCAGGCCATTATTTGATGTAATGAAAAGAGAAAGTGTGCAACACAGAGATTGTTAATTAATTTAGCCTAACAAGATGAAGATAAATGGAGCACAGCATGGACTGAATGAAGCAAGAGGTCTTATTTACAATTTAATACTGCTTTATATTGGGCATTTTTCAATTTACAAAAGAAAAGAGTTTAAAGAGAAAAGGTGTACTGTGAGTGCATGCAAGACAACTTTACATTATGTGAGCTGTTCTAAGAACTGCTGAAAATACCTTTTAGGCTAACCTTTAAGTTTGGTTTTTTTTTTTCCTTCCCTTTTCACAATTATTTTTCTCATTCTGATTTACAATATGTTGATAAGAATAAGAAAAATTAAAACCTAAACTTTTTCCTATTGAAGTAAATAGCAAATTACCAGTGGATACTCTTGCAAGCCCAAATTCTGTTTCTCACTATCTATGTGAACATAGAGTCATTGTGTGTTTTTTGAGAAATTTTTGTGTAGAAAGATGTATTAAGAGATGTAACTATAAAAATACAGTAAGGCATGATTTTAATTTCTGTGTAAATCTATTGTTGCTTATAAGCTTTTACTGCAATAGAATAGTGAAAACAAAGAGAGAAATCTAGGATAGTGTTAATTAACTACAATTTTGTCATAAAACTATGATTTTTGATTTGGGAGAATATTTCTTTCTCAAGACCATGATTGATTTAAACATCTTGTTAAAAGCTGTAGATTCTAATTTTTTATCAATTACAAAAACCTCAAGATTAAAAGGCACGCCAGAGATTTTATGTATCTCTTCTTCCCAGTCCCAAATTTAAATAAAGAATATACAAATCTAACCATAAGTTACAACTGGCATCAGCTGAGTCACTGCATCTCAAGGCGTATATTATTCAGCATTTCAATGACCAAGTTTAGTGTATTATTCTACAGAAGAGGGGAAGGAAAAAAATAAGGTCTGTCATTTTTAGTGTCTAACAAACTAATAAAAAAAAAGGTCCTGTGACCAACTTAGGGATACCTTTATCAGTTTGTCTGAATCGTAAATGATGCCCAAATATATTAGGTAATACTTTTTTTTTTTTTTTTTAATAAAACATCTTCCATTATACAGATGAATTGGGTCTGTCTACTATTTGACCTTTTGCCATGATTTCTGTCTGCAAAGGAAATGCCTTCCTTCCTTTTGCAATAGCTAGACAGGACAGTGTTATCTAGTGTCACTACAAGAAGTGGTCGTCACAAATAGCATTATTATGGTCTCTATGTTTTTATCTTGGGGGTCATAAACAAATCCATGCAACTGCTTCTAAAGATTTCAATAAATAGGACTTTTTATCCAGACAATTGGCTTTTATATTACTTTTAAACAAAACTACTAGTCCATCAAGAGTTTCAAAAGGAAAACAATTCTACAGAGTGCTGGTATGGCAGCACAGACCAATCATTATGGCACCCATTCTCCAGTCCTTTATTTTTCAAGTCCACAACAATAGGTTGTTGATTCAATGGACAAGACCAGAACAATTAAGTTCTCTGTTTAGCAGCAGTGCAGCATTTTAATGCCCTCCTCTAATAATGGTCTCATTATTGTTATTCTAAGACTGGGCCTCAGGAGGAGGAATATTTGCTGGAGGTACGTCATTATTTTGCAAATTTCGATTAGCTCATCATGTTGTCTGTACTGTGAAAATCGTAGCTAATTAGGGCAGTCAGTTAGACTACCAGCTTTTGAGCTTATGAGTTAAAAGGTAGCACACTTGATAGGCCAGTGATGTGAAAAAGGTGGTAAAAAGGGGGATTAGGGCTGTTGCCTTAGTAACTCTAACTTCCATCTGTGAGGGAACAATGGACCTGTGTTTCTCCTCCACCTTGGTGTAAAAATTGGTTTTGTTTCGAAGGGACGGGGCTTTTTATGACAATCTGGAATTCAGCCTAACAGGGTGTAGTTTTAGTTGTTAGGAGAGACCATTGGAGGATAGGAAAGATGAAAGGTCATGGCGAGCTCCAAAGACGTGAAAGGTCATTGTCTTTTGTAACAATAGTAGATTGTTTTGTCCCATTATTTCCAGCCAACTACTCAGTCAGGTGATAGAAAAGATACTACCAGTTTAGTCAGGTGGAACAGGAGAGAAAGATAATGCACCTTCTACAGAACAAAAGGTAACTATAATTCGCCTTTATTAAACAAAGTTGCACTTATTTGTGGCCATTCTCTGAAAAGGGTTGTTTACTGACTTACTATTCCAGCTTGCTTTGTTCAGCACTGCCTCTGTAGGCCATCACATCTCTGGGAAGCAATCCAATGTGTTAGAAAATGTTGTTTAAGCTTTCTTCTCATGAAGAAGAGCCCCCAGGAGTACCACTGATGCGATACTTAACAATAAATTTAGTTGTTGTAGCTTTCTCACATTATTGGCGTTCTTAAAAGGTTTTCCTTCAAACACAGAGAGAATAAAATTAACTATAAATATGAAATAAATTTGCTTCAAGACTTTATAGCATTTTATCATAAATTCTACAGCACATACTGTAGGAAGTTTACAGCAGACTGTATTAGGTGCTACTGAATAGAGAGCAGAGAACTACAGTTGTGTAAAAGTAGATTAGCTATAGGACTACTCTTACTCAATGGGAAATAGATAAAGTCTCATCTGTGCTATGCAGAAGCTTTTGGACACTCTGTGCCTTTGTCTTAAGGAAAAAAACAGAACTTCTGTGGTATTATTTAACAAAACAGCTATAGCACAGTTCACCAGGAAAGCATTTCTGTTAGTGAATAGAATTCTCACCTCTAATATTTTTTTTCAGAGAATCCAAAAAGCCCAATTCACTTTTTTTTTCTTATTATTTTGCTATTTTTACAGCATTATGCCTCAGTCATCTATGCAACAAGTTTATTTTTCTCTTCCTTGTACCTCTGTCCACATCCCAAGGTCCATCTGATATCCCTCAAAGACTAGTTTCTTTAGGTCACCATTTCCAGAGTGTTTCACCCTCTTATATGAGATCTTTATACCCTTTTACCAGGTTGTTTTATAATCTTTTTACTCATTTCACAACAAAACTGACAAAATATATTGAATTTTTATGAAACTAATGAAGTACATGTAATTTGCTACTATTACTCTTGAAAAATAAAATTACATATAATTTCTAGGTATCCCATTTTAAACTGTTCTGACCTCATTTGAACTCCCCTTTTTAGCTATTCTGGGCCTCTCTTATCTCATTTTTACTCCTGGCCACTCTTGCTCTTGCTTTCTGAGAACACAGATGGGTGGCCTTGCACAAACTGATAACTGTGGTAATTTCTCAGCACACTATCCAATAATAAAAGATGTTATGTTCAGAATTAAGCAGGCATGTGTCATATTTACACATTTGCTGAAGATGAGAGGTCGAGCGGTAGCTTCATGGGAGTGTGCAGTCATATGAGCCATTGGACTTTACAAACTTCCAGTTTGTTGATGCATTGTTTCACTGGCTCTTAGGTTTAGTAAGTAGTCCTTCAGAGAAAGCCTGGTTTTAAGTATTTATAAGCTTTTAGTTTTTTAAGATTATCTATTCTTATTTTTTCTCTTTATTTTGCTATTTCTCATGTAGGTACTATCATGTGTTTTGTTTTTTTTGTCTTAAAATGAACTGAACAGTGTAGGGCGCTTAGTTCAAAATGGGAGCCCTGCAAAGGGTTAACCAGCAGAGAATTACAAATGAACTATCAGGAAAGTTGATTATTAATCCAGCAAGAGAGAAAATATCCTTCCAGTTAGCAAGAATTAGTACCTGAAGAGCTGATAATATTGTTCGGGCTGTCGGTGTGGAATGGCAAAACCAGGTAAGCTAATCATCTTCTCAAAGGAATAAAATATTTTCTTTCTGTTTTTCATTACAAGAGAGTTTAGTTTTTAAAGTAATCTTTGTTATTTTACTAAAGTATCAGCATGTGAAACAGCATATGTTGATCCTCAGTTTCCTCAAATGAATGAAAGAAATTAGACTTGTGTTTAACTTTGGTAAGAAGATATATTTCTAAGCTACGCAACGTATGTAACTGTGAAATATCATAACAGTTCTTTTCTGGTTTGTGGTTAAGTGTGAGAACTGATTACAAAACCTGAAGAGTCCTTTGCAATTGCGAGCTAATGTATTACGTAAGTCTGTCTTTAGTTGTGCCTGAACATATTGCGGAGGTTTACGGGAACTTTCGTGTTGCAGAGCTCTTTCATTCTAAGTTATTAGATTTCAATTTTCACACAGTCTGAATGATTTATTCACGTTTGTTTTGATATTGTGAACACAACTGTGTTCATTTAAAAACCCCTTTTTGTTTTGTGGGATTTCAAAAATCTGTGATCTAAGGTTAGAAGGAAATGGATGTTTGGTAAACATACCACTATGTTTATACAGAAAATGCAAACCAAACCATTAGGTCAGTTGAACATAATCTTATATATTTGGTAATTTTTTTAAAAACTCAAAACCCTGTCTTGGGTCAACTGTCCGTTATATTTGTGCCCCTGATACTAATGAATAGGTATGATAAGCATTTATTGTTTTCAGTGTATTCTCTACTCTTTAATGTATTATGAGGGTTGTGCAAAATCTTTTAAACGATGGTCTGTTACTGTGGAGACTAGAACGTCTATATACAGCATTTAATAACTTTTACTGCATTGTGTGCTGTTACTTAAATTAGCAGAATTAAAAAAAAAATCCTTATTTGTGTGTAGAAAGGAATTCAGTATGAATGTGATGTAACTACAGTATCTGTCTCAGTGAAAAAGAGTTTATCATCTTCAGACTTTACCCTATTATGTATGAAATAGCCTGAAAGCTATATGAAAGAGTGACACAAGAATGAAAATAAAGATAAAAACTGAAAGTATTCCAACTTTGAAGACTGAGCCCCTGTAGCAATGTAGTTCTATGTGGCAACCTTTCATGAGCCACAGAGAAAGGAAGAAACCTTTTAATTTGGGGAATGGGATTAAGATATGACCTCGGGCAAAGGAGAAATAGAAAGGAAGAACAGGCAGTGAAACAGAGGAAAGTGAAACAGAGAAGTGGCGTTTGTCTGACAAGCGTCATTGTTTTGCGTGTGACTTTGGCCTCCTCGAGCAGAGAGACAGCTGGTGGCCAATTTCTCTGAAGGGCATCTCATCATGTTAGAGTAAATTAAAATCCTAGAATTTGCTGATGATGGAGCTATCAGGGCAACAAATGGTGGCATTTTGGAAGCTATGCTAAATATTCAGATAGACATAGAGGCAAATAGCTTTTCGTGGCACATTTTAGCTGAGTTTTTTTTTTTTTAAGGAGAGTGGGGACAACATAAATAAGCTGCATTTTTCTGAGTTTGAACACCAGCATCTAGGAAATATATAAAGCGCAAGAAACCCAATGATGAAAAAATTATCACACAGGAAATGATATACGTAGAAAAAACAAGATTGTAATTAGTGGAGGAAAGTAAGAAACTGATTAGAGAAATGAAGTTTCCCAGATGTTTAAGGAAAAAATGAAAGTTAAATTAGATAAGCTCTTTTAACTAGTATTGGAGAGGAACGCTTGCTTCAGAATGGGAAAACTAAACTTAAAATTAGAAAAGAGCTGGCAACTTGAGTTTAACTCAACTGTTTTCCTGCACGAGTGACTCTTTGGAATGCTCTGCTTGGAACATCATCAGGAACAACTAGTAAAGTGCTGCTGGGGAAAAAAAAAAAAAAACAAAACCCAAAATGAAACTCACTGTGTGCATATTTGGAATGATTAAGGTGATTATATTACTTATGTGTGTACTAACCCGCAAATTAGACAAATTGGTTGGATTTTGAAGTAGTATTTCAGGATTTATGGTATTTTGTGTTTATATATGTAGTTGACAGTTGAGCTTTAGCACTGTGCTGGTTTAACAGACAGAATTTAATAACCATTTTAGAATTAGAAATATAAAATTGAGGAGAAACAGTCTTGACCCCCTGCAACAGTAAACCAGCATAAATTAGATGTTATTTAATTATTATTATTTGTAACAACTGGGATAAAAGTAATATCCTTAAATAAAAAATGGAAACAAAAGATATCAAGCAGAAACTGTCTTTTTTTGTGCCCATTCCAGTGACTCATTTCAAATTCAACAGCATGGTAATGTAACCTGTGAAAAATGTCCCCCTACAAGTCAGTTTAGCATGGCTGACATGATCTTTGCTTTTTTAGCCAGTTGTAGCTGTTCTCAGTTGTGTATCACAGAAAAAAAAAAAAAGACAGAAAAGAAACTAAAAAAAGTTAGACATGTCTGGAATGGGTTGATAAGACATCATCTGATTTAGTGGAACTAGTTTGACCGAGCAGGGTTTTCAAGTTAAGTGAAATGGTTGCATTTTTTTCAATGCAGACCTCATAGCTCTCAACTTGTTTAAAGACTTAAGTTTGAGGAGAGATGAAGTTCCAGAGGTCTCTGACTAACTAGACACACATCTGGAAATACAGCTGCATTCAGTGGAGGCTGCTGAAGCAGTTAGCCTGCAGTAAGCCATTCCTGTCACTACATGGTTGGGGCACTAAGATGAGATGATAGGTAGGGTGGAGCATAAATATCTGTATGTTGCTTGATTCTCTTGGGCCAGATTATTTTTGTTCCTTGGACCACACCTTGTCTGTGATGACAGTACTGGAGAGAGAATGTGTTTCAGTTCATTAGACGCTCAGTGAAGCTATATGAGTAACACTGAAGTATTTTATAAGATTCAGTGTAAAGCTGCATAGTTCAAGGAAGCTCATGTCTTATTAGCTGTGGCTAAGGTCAGTTATCCACACAATGAGGGGGAAACTCTTTCATAAACAAGTAGATAAATATGGTGCAGCTGGTGCTTAGCCTTGCTTCAGGCTTAATATTACCAAAAATCCTCATGAACAACTCTAGCTTTTACAGAGTCCTTACGGAGCATCAGCAGCTTAGAGTGGTCAGACATAAAATTACAAGGTTGTGTCATGAAAAAGGACAAATTCAGGGCGATCTTACGGCTTTGCATATGGATGTCTATCTCTACAAGATATTAGAGAGAATATAGAATCATTAGAACTCTCCTAGAAGAAAATACGTTGTAAAATCTTGGAGCTGAAAAAAAAAATTAAACTTACCTAGTCTAAACACCAACATGTTTCAGCTGTAGTAAAAACCCAACAAAAACAACTAACCAAGGCAAAACCCACAGGAAATTTGCTCTAACTATATTCACCCACATCTGTGAGAGCCAAAGGACAGTAGATTGAGTGTTGTCCCACAAATGGGTCTGTTTTACTAATCAGACTGATGAGGTTGTGATGTGCAGGTGTTCAGTGTAAGAGGCAAACAATGATGTTCAGAACAGAGGGGAGATTTGTCAGGGTGCTTCTGCTTAAATAGGTCAAACAACCAAACTCCATGGTGCTGGGAGGAGGCCAAAGCTGGGCACTTCAGCAGCACTATCATGCACAGTGGCACTACTGCTCAGTGGCATCCTTTTGGCCTTTCTACCTCTGAACAGGGATGGATAAAGTAAATGATATATAATAGTTTGTGTGCTGTCTAATAGTTTATGTCCGTGTGCAAGTATCTTGTGATTTTACAGTGGAAGAATAATCTGTTTAAACCCTAGTGAGAAGTGCAGTAGCCAAATCCTAACTGTTTATGCTCTTTTTTTTTTTTTTCCCCAAAGCAGAGTTTTCATAAGGACTGTGCTTATTTAGTTCCAATTTAAAGACATTTGTTCTACCTCCCTGTTAACTTGGATTTAAAAAAAAGCCATATGTATAAGCATACATCCAAATTTTTGCATGGAAAATGTGAGCTAAATCACAGATTTCTTCGTTCTTGCTTTACCAGCGTAGGCTTTTAGCATTTATTGAGGTAATCTACATTATTTACTAGAGTTTATACTGAATCTTTTTTGCCTATGATTTTTCAGTAGACTGCCTTTTCTTTAAAAGAAGTATTTGTAGGACATTATTGATTTCTCTTTCTACTTTTCCCATCAGTTGTAGTCTGTTTAACACTTTCATCACCTTACAGAACACAGTTTTGTGGGAAAGCAAAGTAGCTGCTAGTGACCTCATGACAACTGTCTGGTAAACCTGATTGCTAACCCAGAGTGTTGTTTAATCTAAAGGCCAAATAAAACCCTGCAGGAGAGAAACATTGTTTTGTTCTAAATGCCTATTAGGAAGGGAGCCGCTGTGTTATATGAAGGAGAATAATAAGCTTCCCTTGCTTGTCAGGGTTCAGATCTAGGCATTCAGTGCATAGTTGCCTAGACTTCCTATTTCAAAGAAAGAGCTAAGTTTGGGAATTGATGTTGAAGTCAACTGAAACAATCATCAGTAATAGCAGCTTTGTGTTTTGGGGAGGATCAGATTCTGCTTTGAGCTGTACTGATAAAGTTCTAAAGACAGTATATGGACTTCATTAGGGTTATTCTCTCCTGCACCCTACAGCTGTGACATGTAATCCAGTGTTACTGTGTCTTCTGCTATCTGCTTTTAGCTGTTTTTAGCAAGCCAAGAAAGGAAGGGGTAAGAAGTGACTGCTTCATCTACTAGTATCGATAATAATTTCTGCATTGTATGAGAAATGTAATTTTCTCATCTTCCTACAACTGATGTTTTCAGGGACTAAGTTAGAAAGGAATTTGGTCCCAGGAAATAAATTACTGAGCCTTTTTCTGGATTTTTTTTTCCCTATCACACCATTATCCTTTAAGGATACAATCAATATTAGGTCGACCTGACAATCAGCCTTAGGTCGTAGATGATCATAGAAGCTGTAGAAATAAAGTTGCCTGCACTCTTTAAACAACATAGGGGCGTATGTAGAAAGAATGTTTTGCTTTACTTCACCTTTACTGTTCAAGCACTAATTTTTAGTTGAATTTTGATTTGTCAATGGTGATCTTCGGATTTTACTTCTGTAACTCCAGCAGTGAAGCAACAGTTTTAGTTTAAAAGATGTGCCCCTATGTTTGAATACCTCCTCAAAACCTATTAAAACTGTGCAAAATGGATTGACTGATACCACCCAAGTGAGTTCCATGCATATTATGTATATCTGTGTCTGTCTAAACAACATATACGCATATATGTATATATACAACATAGAGCTTGTTATCTGCATATTTATGTATGTGTATATTTATGCATGCACACAACTACATAAATACATGGATGCAAGTCCATTTTCTCATTTATAAGTATTTCTACTTACGTAAATATATACTTGTAGTTGCATATATATGTGTGGGAACATACATATACATCAGTCTGTGGCCACGTATGTACATTGCAGAGTAATACCCTATGTAATTATCATATTAATATTGGGCACAAAGCTTCACACTCCCTTAAAAATATTGTCTGTCTTATACATCATTCTACTTTCAGAGATGATAATCTATAATTTATAGGACTAATATACTGTCATCAAAAATTGTTGAGAATCACTGGGTAAAAACAGTAGTAGATGAGAATGCTTAACAATTTTTCCAGGTTGTTGCTAGCAGTTTTACTTGTGAAGTGTGTGGGTCAGTTCTAGCATAGCAATGGACCTGTAACCATCCCCATTTTCTACCTTGTACTCGCAGAATTTCTAGTATTAAACACATAGAGAATTGGAAATTGTATGTGTTTACCTATTAGCTAAAATATTATTAAGATTGCTTTTAGAGATTATAGAGATACTATCAATATGCTTTGCAAACTTTTAAAAATTATTATTTCCTTTTTTTTATTTTTATTTTTTAATTTTATTTAAAAGGCTTCAAAGGAAAAATGCTTAAGTAAACTACACTGCCTTCCTGGCAATATCTGTAATAGCCCATGAAGAGGTGGTATCCCCTAAATTATGTAATAGTCTGGAACATAATTCCTTTTCTCATTTATTCTGTTGCCAATACCATAATCTTTCAATGTGATATTATATTGTGGAAACTGAAAATTAACCTAATCAAAATAGCTTTCAGATGCTAAGTTAGATTCTTCATGTTTGCTGGAAAATAGATTTTTTTTTAATAGCTTTTATTTGTAAATGTTTCTTAAAAGACTAAGCAAATATTAATTCTATTTTCTAGTATTAATCTGCTTTGCTGATCAGACCCCTTTAGTTAAAAGGACTATTTATCACTTTTCTTTCAAATAAAAACCAATAAAGTGCATACACTTTACAGCTTGAACATATATGTGTTCTTACACCCCTGAAGTCAGTGGACAGGTGATTAACTCTAAAATAAACTTCTTTTTGTTTATCTTCAGTGACTTTTTTTTCTGAAATACATTTGTTTGTATATTTTTTTGAAAGCAGATGGCCCTTAAGTATAGCCTATCAATCCATAATCGATCAGAGAAATATAGATGAAAATTTAGGGACATGTAATCCTTTGTTATGCAATAATTTTATATTAGCATTTCTGAGAACGTTTATATGTTGAAAATCATATTAAATTGTTATAGCATGTGATATTCATCAGCTGTCGATGAGTGGAAGATAACAATACAGAAATATAGAATAAAGAATCGAAACATAGACATTTCATTCTCAGATAGTTTTATCTGTATAGGAGAAGATCTTCGAGCATGGATAACTGAGTGAGAATTATGTTGGCCATTGATTACACCATTTACCTTATTATAGAAACTGATTTGGGACAAAGTAAGAAATGCTGTAACAAATTTCACTCTAACCAGCTAACTAATTAAACTGATAATTTTACTTCATGGTATATATTTGCTTAATACTGTCTCATATATAGAGACTGAGAGTTAAACCATATTTTCTTGTGGAACCCTGAGACAGAACTCTCCTTTCTTCTTATCCGTATATGTTTTTTCCTTATTCTTTTCTTGCTGCTCCAAGCAAGTGATAATCCAAAATGTATTTTTTCTCTCTGTAGGCATTGCTATTCAAAAATCCTTATCTTAAGTTGTTGCTATCAAAAAAATCCTCATCCTTATGCATCAATATTTTTAATATCATTACCACTGATGGCTTTATTTTAATTATAAAATAATTTTTTTTGTATACAATTTAAGGAAGCACTGGTTCTTATTATACAAAGTTACAGAGGTTTTTTTGAATTGCTGGCATTCATGTGTGATTGGTGAAGACTTGCTATTGACCTGAGAGTATCAATATAGAACTACTGAACACTTGTATGTTTGTCTTCGGTGGTGGCCTGAGAATGGTGGACTAGTAATACGGAGGCAAGAAAAGGTACTGGTGTTCCATTTTGGTTTTAACAGATTTATTCCCACCTGGAAACTTCTTGAAATTAGTTCCCTATACTCACAGAAGTAGTCCTTTACTCACTCTACTAGGTGACTGTGGGCTCACTGTTAATGTTTTGCCAGATTTACATTTTAGCTTACAGATAACCTTTTTTCCTTGTATTTAGTACTATTTAATACTACTGACATAGCTGAAGGCGGAAATCTTCCTCTCTAGTCTGTGGAGTGGTGTTACTTTTGTGAAACCTCCTTAAGACAATCAAGCTCCGTACAGGCATCTGCACTTTGCTTATAAATTACAGACATCAGCTTACAAGGTCAGGCACATAATTTTCACAATTTGGAAGCAATACTGGATCAAGATTTTCAATACGTTGGTTTGTTGCCCTTTAACTTTTTATAGTGGCAGTTTTTCTCTCTGCTCGGTAACCAATGTGGTTATCCGACATTTGTTATCCCATTGTTCTAATTGATAGGTTGATAACCATTCTGTGAACTATGAAGTGTGGACCTGCCCCTGCTGCATTCCCTGAACTAAAGAGAAAAAGAAAAACAAGAAAGAAAGTAAAAAAGAAACCCCTCTCCGCTAACCATTAAATTGTAGGGTGATCTAGAGATAAAAGCAGAATCTCTTTTTTGCTTTTCAAATATTTGCCTGGCCTTCAGAAGGTATTTGCCTTTTGTGTTTACACTGGATTTATTTTTTTGACCTACATGCAGAAACGGAATGATACATTAAAGAATAATGGACAATAGTGAGGAAAATGCTTTCAGCTTTCAAATCTAGCCTGTATTTTCTACTTAGGTTTATTTTTTTAATCTTGTCTACTTTTATTTAGATAGAAACTGCTGAGTATTTTAAAGAGTTGTAAATGTGAAAGTATCAGATGAAGTACAGTACAAGAAGATTATCTACAGGTTGGCAGGCAATAATGAGAGTTGGCAAAGTGCCATTTTCCTCTATGAACCTTTGGGACCTCAAGTAATTCCTGTGTGTGGCAGAACAATGTCAGGCTTCAAAAGCCAGTGTTCTGTCATTTGCAGAATTGCTTTTTGCTGTTCCTGAGAGAGGCAGGTGAGGTTTACCTCTGTTAAGTTGTATAAATCTTCACCAAGGCAAAAGGAAAAATGCTTTGGCTGAAAGCGGAGGTGAGGTCTGTGTCATAGCATCTTCAATTCTTTCTTTCTGGATAGCATTAGGTCTTCCCTGGAACCTGCATTGTCCCTTGTGAGTTTACTGTCATTGAAAGAACAGGGTTTTAGCAAGTTCGTATCAAATATAATTTGATTTAAAAGCTTATATTCAAGGAAAGCACCACTTTGTGCCAGTAGCCTGTCCCAGCGTTCTTCTCTATTGCTCAAGTCGGTCCCTTTGTCGTGTTCCATTTTACTGCATCATCAAAAGCTGGTGATTTTGTTAGAGTGGAGTCATGAGATGGAGATGTTTCCAAATATTCTTACTGTAATATATAATGTTTTTGATGTTACTAACTTGACCCAATGATTTATTTGAAGTATCTTGATTAACATGCTTTAAAAACGTGGCTATTTATAATATCGGAAGCCCCTGGTGGTCTAGTGGTAAAGACGCGGCGCTGTCACCGCCGAGGCCCGGGTTCGATTCCTGGTCAGGGCCAC
>JAYRBT010000177.1:12855921-12860924 GCA_036023395.1 Myiotriccus ornatus | reverse complement strand
GTTCTTCGTTCGCGAAGACTGGCCATTTACATTTATAATATATAAAAATATATTTCACCACACGTATGTCATAAAGGTCTTAGTATGTTACAGTTTGTGAAAATTACAGTCAGTTAATAATGTGTCAGCTCCCCACTGTGTGCTTTGTAGGATACTGAATGGGTGTTACAAGATTTATTTGCTGGATTTTGCAGGTTTTCTGTAGCGTGTCAGATGCCTTGCTGATTGCTTGGTGAAGCCTAGAGCATGAGCTCCCTCCTGCAATGTTTACTTTAAGTCAATCTACATTTGCTTAAAAGTACGACAGTCTTAAAATCAGATCACTTCCTTGTAACTTTGATAAAAACATGGATACTCTTTAGTGAGACTATTGTGTGTAATTTAAATGTAGGCTTGCGTGACAATCATAATTTACTTCACAGTTCTTAGAATTACGGGGAATGGATTGTTAATAAAATGTATATTGTAATATTGCTAGTGATGATTACAATACTGCAAAAAATTTATATTCTACTCTGGGATTTCGGAGGGGGACAGGGAGTTACTTAATTCATGTTTTTTGACACTGTCCAGAATATAATTACAAGGATTCTCTGTCCTTCTAATGCTTTCATTCTTCCGTATTTCCTTGACCTCCTCATTTCTTCTAATTCTTTAATAGAGAGAACTAATAGGCTGTATTGATACAGTGTTATTTTCCACCTACATACCTGGAAAGTGGGTATGCTCAGTTAAATTTTAAGTTCTTTTTATTAGTTTCTGGTGTTTTTTTCTTTATTCTTGCTGTCTTTTAGGATTAGAGTGGAGCATTTCTGTTTAAATGTTTGCACCCACATCCTGCAGTGCAGGTGGACTTGAAGTTTAGTTAGAAGGTGCAGAAATATTTGTTTTCAAAAAGTGTAAAATCCTGAAGACAATTGATGACTGGAGATGAAAACTGTAGGAGCATCAAGATGGCAAGTGATTTGAGCAATGCATAGGTGGTCTCTGTGGTGTTCCATTGAACTGCCATATAGGATGTTATTTCAGGATAATATGGTTTAAACTGGATGGGTAAATTTCTGTGTGACTTTAAGAGCATCTAGCACCAACTTGTATAGCAATTGGATTTAATAGGCAAAGAAATCAAAAGGAGTTTTGAAAAAAAGAAATTTTGTGAGTTGATTTAAGATTTGAGGCTCTTGTCTGATGCTAATAAAGATTTCTGATGTCATTCTTTTTGTAGCTATAATGTACATTACTGAAATAATTTGTATAATCTGTGCCTGTGTGTACTATCTTGAATGAGGTATATGTTTATAATTTCTGGCTTTCAGATTTAAATCTGTGAACACAGCAAGAGCTCAATGAGTGCTAGTAGTAATAGTCCTATAATGCAGAGATTCTGAGAACTTCCTTGCAAATGGAAGGAGTCATTCATCTCACAAAAGCGGTAGAGAAAGAAACTTGCCAGAGTTGCAAAGAATAATTTCTGCAAAGGTCATGTAGAGTAGATTAGACCATAATCAAAGTATTTTTGGGACAGTTTAAGATTTTGAGAGAGGTAGTTAAGAAGGAGCTTTGAGACTGGGTGGTTTTTAAACTTTGTTTTCTCTTATTTTACAACTTCTCCAAACTTTCTTCTTAATTTAAAGTTTATCTTTCGTGCCTTATAAACACCTTTATTTTGTGTTGTTTTCTTCTGGAAATATTAGAGCATTGTGGGCAGAGATTATGGAGCTATTATACAGAGTGTTTCTTGCATGGTAATTTTCTTTCTGCCTTGTATTTTCCCCTGTTTTATGTATACTTGTTCGTAGTTGTATTTCACTGTGCAAAGTGAATCACCAGTTTTTGCAAACAGGCTGGATTGGCAAACTGCTGGAGCACCTTCAGGGAGCTCTGTGGTTCTGCAGGGAGGGATATAACCTGATAACATATTTGTATCCTTCTAGCTCAAAACTTGGAATGCTTGAAATAGTAAGCTTTTATAAGATTTCTGGCAAATAGAGAGGAGCTGTTCCCCAAATCTTCTCATAATATACTACCATGCAGAAATAGTTTCTCTGCAACCTTTCAGTTGGTTTCAGATGACAGCTTTCTGGTAGGTGCTGGGCAGCCATTCAGTCCATCAGGCATGTTAATCTGTCTTTCACTGGTCTAAGCTTAACCTGTGCTTGTTTCAAAGTGCCTTTGTCTCTCCTTTCCTCCCCATGCTCCAAAACCCAGTGCCTGGTATAGCCACCTGGGCGAGCCTCGGCATTTGCTGGCCCTGTTAGTAGCCATGCAGATGAAGGATGGATGAGAAACACTCCATAGGCTCAGTTTCCCTCTAGAAAGGCAGGTTGGTGCCCAGGCTGTCAGAGCTGGTGGTGACTGTAGCGTGTCTGCTGCGGTAACCTGGGGGAAAGCGCGGACCCGCTCCCACTGGTGATCCTGAACGTCTGCCTGGTGAAGCTGCACCTTAAAATAGCTTGAGTGAAATCCTAATTCTGCTGAAGCCACTGGGTACTTAGACATTAATTTTATGTCAGCAAGGATTTCACCAGTATTTTTATTTTGCAGCTGTAGAGGGAAGGAGCCCTGAACCAAGATGAATGTGACTTCACATTGTGAAATACATTCTCTGCTAGTTTCATCCTTGCCTTCCTCCCATCTGAATAACTGTAAATGATGTTCTCTGTTAATAAGTGTGTACTTTGTCTAAATTGCATTTATTTTTCTTTTGACATATATACCATTTTACTATTAATCATCCCCTTCTGCTCTTTACTGTACAAAGACACTGTTGTGCTGATGGAACATATTTAATATTTGGTATGTTGTATTTTATTTCTATTGTTGCTTTCTCATTTCTTTATGGAAAATCTTTCTTTATTGACTCTTAAATCATGGGTTAAGCCCTTATTGAAAACCTGTTCTGTATGTACTTCTTGTGAGAGAAAAAAAGTTCTTTTGAGGTTATAGGCTAGGCTTACACAAATACTTCATTATATGATAAAAATTCAGAGGTCTCCTATATGTTATCTAAAGCTAGAAATATACCCATTTACTCAGCAGCACATCATAAAAGAGATGCATACTATGTTCGTGTCTGTCAGTGCCTTAAGTCATCACTCTACAGCCTTTTTTAAATTCTCTTTTTATTGAAACCAAGAAACAAAACAAAGACAAAAAAAAAGCAAAACCAACATCAATTACATGTCAACATGACATCAAACAGCATAATATATCAGAAAAATAAATGTATGATCTGGTGACTCAATGATTTCTGTCCAAATGGCATTTACAGAGAAGTAAAGAAAAGGCAAATAGTTACACATCTGTATCGGGGAAAAATGTCCAATATAAAATTGGCCATCGTGACAGCAGTAGAGAGCTCTCAGCTGAGATTACCTGGAAATAAATAACACACAGAAGGGAAACAAGGTTCCAACAGTCTAGCTCTTACATATATTTAGGGTTTTGAGCAATGACCACTGTGCAGATATAAATCTTTTCATAAAAAGATTACTTTAAGGTTGGAGATATTCTACTTACTGATAATAGGTCCAGGTTTATAGATGGGTGTGTAGTACAACTGCATGCAGAGCGACTCAAAAGTGTAATCAGAAAGAAATAAATCTTCAAAAATAAATGTGACTATCTGGTGAAACTACTAAAATTAATACTGACTTCAAGCCTATTTGTTTATTTGCTGAAAGACATATGAAAAAGCCTCTTTGTATAAGTGCTAAACACAGGAAAACCACGGAGAATCAGTTAAGCCTCTAAAATAATAAACTGGGAATTCCATTCATTATTATAGCAAAGGGCATCATAACTTTATGGTAAGTAGGGAAGGGTGGGAGAGAGGTGAGACTGTGGGGGCAGGAACTAGAGAAAGAAAACCGAGAAAGATCCAGAATCAAACACGGCCTCTTTTACTTGAATTTGTTGTTCATTTTCAATGGAGTGATAACTGGAACAGCTCAGCCTGAACTGCCTGGCTCGACACTCCCCGTTCTAAGGACCTTGGATGTGTTTCACAGCTTACAGCTGGACAACAGGGTACAGGGGGAAAAAAAGCCACATGGCTGGGTCACATGGATGGGTCACATTCTCTTTGCACAGTTAGGACTTGAATCTTACATATACTAAAAGTATGGACAAAGAAAGAAAGACGTGTACACATAGACTCATATACATTTATCTACACACAGATGGTCAGGTGTGTATGAACCCAGCCTCACATGGGATTTCTCCTCATTTTGCCGTTAGGCTCAGTTCACAGATCTATTTTCTTTCTCTCCAAAGGAGACACATGAAGTCACCTTCTGGATTTTTTTTTTCCCTCCTTTTTCTTACCCAAGCTGCCTATTTATTCAGTGATATCTGAGACCTTTTTTTGTTAGTCTCATTACAGCTACAGCTGTAGGCTTTAAAGGAGGTGAGAAGTGACCCATTGAATTTGGGAAATGGTGCTGTCTGTGAGAGCAGGGAATAGGTAATGAACTCTTATCTTATCTTTTAGATCAGCAATAACTTCAGTGAGACCACTTGGTCAACACTGTACACATCTCACTACACAGCCACGTCTCATCAAAGCAGTGACAAAATGCATTTTGCCCAGTATATGCAACCGGCTATTACGGATGGCAGAGCAGAGTATAGCGCAGAGCCCAGGGGGAGAAGCAGCTCCTGAGGGTAAAACAGCAGTACATGGAAACCTCAAAGGAAATTTAAGAAGGGATGGTGTGAGTGTGTGCGTGTATGCATTTAAGTCTGAAGGCAGAAAACTATGAGGGCTATGTGGAACATTTCCTGGAGCTTACCACTAATAAATATGGCAGGATTGTCAGCCCTGCAGTGTCCATACCTTCTTCCTGGGCCCCTGCCAGTGTCCCTGTGTCTGTCAGGCAGTTCATCCTAACCAAAGGGCAGGAGCTCCTCACTGCATTGTCTTGCATGTATTTTAGCACTCCCCTGCCCCACATTCTCTCCAGCTGAGTAAGGACTTTTCAGTATCCCTCTATATTGCCCCC
>JAYRBT010000177.1:12835921-12850921 GCA_036023395.1 Myiotriccus ornatus | reverse complement strand
CTTGCTCCAAAGGAGCTGCTGGACTGCAGTGCTTTGCCAAGTAACAGCCTAAGAATTCATGTTCAAATTAAAACCTAAAATTGTTCTTGGTTTAGTAGTCTGTATTTGATTTTTCCCCAAATTATACTCTGCTATTAGCGCTCATGCCAGTCAGAGAAGTAATTTTTGTGGGTTTTTTTGAAAGTGCTTGTCTGTGTAAGTGAAGAGATCTTGTTATTTTGAACCAGTTCAAGAGGAATACACTTAAAAATAAGGAGAGCAGTGGATACAGTCTGCTACGATTCCTAATCTACCTTATTATTTTTTGCATTTCTCTGCAATGAGTGTTTGAAGGAATATTATCATGTCATATGGTTCCTGATAATATTGCAATGATAGTTTTTCCATGGAAAACACAGAAATTTCATACTGCAAAAGGAACCAATGTAAAATTTCAACACCAAGAAACGTTGCTAAGGATATATATCTTTAGATGAATAAATAGGATTCAGTTAACCTCAGTACAGCTGCTCTGATTTACAGTGTCTGAGGATCCGACCCATTCTCAGAAGTCTATAATGATTCTCTGTCTCTGTCATAATTCCTAGATTAAAAGATACATTTCTATTCAATTCTACTCATATTTGGTTTAGAACCACAGACAAAGGACTGTCTTGTTTATGGTAATTATGGTATCTGTACCAGCTAAACACGCCTGTAAAGCTGTATGCATGCAGGTATGTATGTATTATGTTCTGTATGGCAATGCTTTTGAAATCGTTAACAGAGCTCTCAACAAATATCCATGAGAAAACGAAACTGTTCAAATCTGGTTTTAGAAGAAATAGGCTGCTCATGTTATGCACTGTTTACTTGTCTATTATAAATTATTACCAATAAACGTGAGAAACTGTTATAAAATATAGCCCTGAGCAAGAATTGACACTGTTTGAGAAAACAAGACTTCTTTACAAATGCAGATCATATGTTTTGTCCTTAATATATAGGAAAAAATAGGTCAGAGATGAAAACCACAATAAGATAATGATAATCATACTGCATCCCAACTTAAAAAGAATATCTCAGTATTTTAGCTAAAATCACTTCTAAGGGATCTTATCGAATCTATTTAAAATCACTGACAATATTTTAAGTTTGTATTTTAGACATTTGGCTTTTTTCCTTTCTAATTATTTGGAAACAACTTAATTTGGGCCTTTGGTTCGTGTGCTGGTTTATCTTTTCTTTTGTACTCTGATAGTTGTTCTTCATTATGTTCTTTGACACATTTAAAAGTACTAGCACTGAACTTTGAGCACTTGGAAATGCAGAGCCATTCAGAGCCTGGGTACTCTTCACCTTTACCCTTATGATTGATTTTGTTATGCATGTTTCCTCCTCCTTGTTAGAGAGCAGATGCTCTATGCTATAACCTTCCACGAAAACAGGACGGTCGAGTGTCCTCAGATATCACAAATTATTTCTTGTAGCAATTTTGTGGTACTTTGCAGAGCAGAAACCAAATGACAGGGAGAGTTTGTAGTTTTCTCTGCAGTTGATGCAGTTTCAGAGTGCTGTGTGAAGGGACTCTTGCTGCTTGGTTTCTCCAAGCTGAATGATAAAGCAGTGTAACTTTTTTACCTGTGACAATTACTTTTTGATGTTCTCTGATTCTTTTTAGTGCCTAGTCCAGATACCTTAGTGAATTTCTAAAAAAATACAAAACTTGCTTTGGGAAACTGGTTAATATTAAACTTTTTTTTTTTTTTTTTTGAGCTAAATAACAGTTTAAATACTTGATGTTGTTAAGTATGTCATACTAAAACTTTGAATAAAAATGTCTTAGTTATTTCAGGTTTTTTTTAAGGCAGTTAAAATTGGTAGATATTTCATCTGTGTAGCTTGTGAAAGGATAGGAGGATCAAAGTCTCAATAAATTGAACTTTAAATTGTTTGCAGTTCTTAATGGCAACTGATTACCTTAATTAATAGAGGAGATAATGTTTTGTTTTAATATATTTGAGATCTCAGACTGTTGCAATTATTTATCTTTTGTCTTCATACGTTCATATTGAAGGTAATTAACACAAAAAAGGGCCCAATCCTGTTGCATAGCCAAAGAGGTGGAGGGTTTGGGGGAGAGGGAGAGACATTACCCCACTGTTGTACTTGGCCACATTGCCAGTCAAATAAGGATATACTTCTCAAATATTTCCTGGGTAGTTTTAGCTAGGCATGTAATCTTTTTCTGAACAGTATGCTGCTTCAGACTACCTTCTCCTTTCTCCCAGTAGTAGCTGCAGCCCACTGGTGAATGAGGTGGTTCCTCAGGGGTCTGTAAACGCACTTTAGGGTTCCCATTGTACTAATATGTAATGATCATATTGTGTAAACATTAGTTCAAAACAAAGAAATATTGTGCACAGTGCTGCCTTTAAAAGCCTGTTTGTAAGGACCCTTAACAAAAAATCACAACTTCCCAAAGCTGCAGAAAAGTGGGCAGTGTGTCTAGTTTTGTTTTCTGTGACATTCAAGTTGTGTTGGGGTTTTGCTACCTTCCTTTGTTCCTGTGTTCATTCCTCTGTACCAGTGGTGGCGTATGATACAGTGTAGTGCACAAGAGCAAACATCAGTGGCCAAAAGCTGCGAGCAGGTTGCAGCTGGAAGGCCCAGCCTTTCCAGGTTTGCGCCTGAGCTCCTGGGGATGCAACACCTGAGACAAGGTGCAGAATGAGTTCCCACTCACGTGGAGCTGCATCTTCTCCTTAACCTCTTCTGCGAGGCTAACGACATACTTAAGCTGTCCTTGTGCTTGTTTTATCCACAAGGGTTAAAATTACATCTGGCTCTGGTGCAATTGCTCAGGGTGGAAAAAAGCTCCCTGTCCATTACTGCCGTTCTTGAATATTCCTTCAGAGAAAAACTGATATTAAAGATGGATTCTCGGCTTTACATATTTTGAGCATCTCTCTTCTTTTCTACCCCATCCATCACTGGTGAAATTTTAAAAAGTACGTGAAAGTGCATTTACATCAATAAATGTATAAGAAATTTGTGTATGTGTTAGTAGTAGATGGAATATTAATACAGAAAAGGTAATCCATGATAATCACTCATCAGTGCAAGTTTCTCAAGAAGGAATTAAGTTTAGCTTCATTTCTGTGAACCAGATGAAAATATTTTTCTATGTATATATCCTACCTAGGACACTTCTGTAGTTTATAAGGTGCCCAGAGCTACCGTAGATATAAAACACAATTTCTGGCTATTAGATCTCTGCATCACCAAAATGCAAATTTCACTCCTGAATATGTAGGCCACTTGCTGAATAACCTCAAGAAATATATGGTGGAAATGCTATTTCTCATGTATTCAGATTACTCCCTTCAAAGGTTTTCATCAGGTTTTTAATATCCTGAAAGTCCCCGTTCTGAGGCAGACTGCAGTTCAAACTTCATTTTCAGTTCTTAGAGTGAAGTCATTTAAATAAACAAATAAAAGTGGCGCGTCATGTGTAGCCTGTGCCAAAGTACGCTGTGTGCCAGTTAGAATTAATTTTTATGAATCCTTACATATATGAGTTTATAACAACAACAATACAGATACATATGCTTGTCCCTAGCAACTCTGATGACCCTTACAGTAATTCGTATGTGCACAAGTAAAATCCCAGCACAGTTCTGACCTGTGTTTATTTTTAGTATTTCATGAATCACCTCCTTTAGCTGTTTTTCTTTTCTACCTAAATGAAAAGCAAATAAATCTTATTGCTAAATAGCACTAGGATATTTGATAGTAAGAATAAAATCCCTCGTCCTTTTTTTTTGTTGTTGTTGTTTGTGTGAATAGCCAGATGGAAATTTTTGTCCTTTAGAGAAATTTAGATTTGATATTTTTGTTATGTTCTGTTGGCACTTTGCTGATCCCAAGTTGTGTGTTATTACAATGGAAGGTGACAATTTGATTGTATTCAGTTGGAGAAACAAGCAGTTTTATATTCACTGAGCTGTCAGGTAACAGTACCTTACAATACTAAGAGCTCATGGCAATGTGGTTTGGCACCTGCATTTAAATGCTTTGATGATTGTCTAACCTCTACTGAATCAGAAATATTTTGTCTGCTAGAAATGTTTTTAGTCTTGTAGTGTAAGGTTTTTATTAAAAGGACAATCTGTAACTGAGTGTGGAGGCATTGTTTTATTAAACCTGGAGGTACTAATTAGGTGGCAAATGGCTACAGGTGAGCCTGAAACTGATACTTCATTTCACTCTCTGCTGAGCTGCTTGGTTTGACTTAGAAATGAAAACCAAAGACATGGAAAGGTGGCAGAAGAAGGGGAAGGACGGGAGAGAAATCTGACTGTATTAATATTTCTGTTGTGAATTAAGTGGTGCAGAGAAATGGCATGTGACCTTTCACACCCGAAGTATTAAAAAGTAACTGTTTGACTCATTACCTGGAATCTTAAGCAACTCCTGAAAATTACCTGTAGGTGGGAAAAAACATAATACTGTCTCTTACTGCTGGAGCATGTTTCTCATGGAGTATTGAAAGGATTTAATGAACGTTTCGGGAACTTATTCCCATCAGGTTTAAGTGTTGTCAGGAGGATTTTTAGTTATTAGAACAACTTCTTAACTAGCTTTGTAAGGGAAAAAATAAATGTGTTCTTGAATTCTGTGTAAAGTCTCAAAGTCTAAACATGCTAAAATAAATTCTTAATATTTTTAGACTTCCTTTATCAAAACCATTTATATAACCATCCAAATAAACAATTAAGTCATTCTGATCCATAAAAATATGTGGATTAATGCTTATTTATAGCAACCATTGTTTTTAAATTTGATTGTTAATGATTGCTTTTATTTATATTGTATATTCTCTTACTTTCTGCCTGAAAAAACAAGTCCTAATAAGTTGTTGATGGATAAATTCTTGGCACGCTTGTTCTTGTTCCCATAATTATTGGTAAAGAGAGCTGGAAGTCAGCACTGCCTTTTTTCTTTCTCTTTTTCCAACAGTAAGAAATTGGATATCCAGAGACACATGGCCTAGTCATAGGACTTTAAAGGCAGCCATCACTGAGAAGCTAATACCAACCAATTAAACAGAGGTGGTTACGTGATGTAACATTATCAGGAGAAACAATTCATGAGTCAAAGCATTCCAGGGCATATGAGCTCCAGTCCAAAGAACAGTCTCAAGCTGTTTAAATAAAGTGACAGCAATATTGTCAGCTAAATATAAACTATAGAAAATATTAACTACAGTGACTGAAGATGAGCACATCCCAGGTGCTAAACGACTATTCTTTCACTGCCCTTTTACTGCATTTGAAGCGAGTTCACCTTAGGCATTTTCAGTGAAAGCTTCTGCTAGTGAAAAAAGAGAACGGAATACTTAACCTGCTAGAAAGATAGGTTGTGGTTTTGGCATTTTATGAATCCAAACAGACCCTCTGGATTTTCAATGAAAAGTCATGGGGGGCCGTGAGGCTGTTTTGCTGCATCTATTTTGATGTTTTCAACAACTAGGTGAATAGACAAGAACTTGTTCCCTAACCCTAATATTTCAGCGGGGCTGTATGGCTGAGTTGGTCCCTCTTATGGCAGAATACAAGAAAAATAGCTCCCAAAAAGACCGAACGAGCTGTTTAGCTCTCACATTGTTTATTACAAATCAGAAGGAATACCATAAAAGTTGTTCCAAACCCCCTGAGCTTTGAGGGAGTCTGGATCTGAAGTCAAACTTTGTGATTTTGATTCATATCTATTAGCAGAAGTGTAATTTGCCTGGATTGGAAAACCAAATGCAAGAATAGCTGAGTGTGTATCTTGGAAGCCGTGGGTGTATTGCTTAGCTTGATGCTTATTTCAGCTAGAGATTTGGGTGCTCAGTTAACATTATAGCTGTCATTTCTTGAATCACACTTGCTTCTACTCCCCCTCCCGCCCTTTGATTTCCAAGGTGGTTCCTGTGATTACCATAAACTCTCTAATCTTGCAATGCTGTTTATGATCTATATGTAACTAATTCTTGTAGAATTCCTGCAAGATGAAGCCAAGGAAGAGCTTGAGGGAGTTAAGATGATTGGCCTGAGGCCTTGTAGTGACTCAGAGCCAGGAACAGAAACTGGAAGATTCTCTCCCATTGCTGCCTTCTCAAGTTATTCGGGCTTTGTGCACAGGGATTTATATCAGGGTGTGAGGCCCCAGGAGAATGAAATTTTTTACTAACTGTTCATTTGGGTTACTCATTCTCCTTGAAAATAGTATGATATTTCATAATTTTAGGAAATGGCTGTTTATTCTAAAATGGCAGACAGATTATAGCATTAGCTTTACAATGAGTTACGTTACTGGTTTCTGCCTGCAGAACATTGTTTTGCAGGGGCAGAGCTGCAAAATATTTTGGCTATTGCCAAAGCACGTTCGTTTTTCTTGAAGTCTGTCTGAATGCTACTGTAACTGCTATATTTATGCAGCAAAAAATAAAGATCAGTTTTCCTGAATGTTTAATCTAAGCTAAACTGGTTTGCAGCTAGAAATAAGTAAATTATTCTAGTAACTTCTGTGCAACTATGTCAATGTACCCCATTCTACATCAGGCCTGTGCTTGTGCAGGTGAACTTGCACTGCAAAATTGCAATAAAGGACGATTTTGAGTGTCACAAGGGGTTTGAGGATCCATGAAAGACACGGGACCACCAAGTCATGAGCTGTGCCACAGGTATGAAAGAGGAGGATACTGTGGGCAGTGCAGATGAAGAAGAGTGTATGATGCATCTAATGTATCCCAAAGCTGAGTGCTGATTAGTAAGGGAGGATCCTGTAACCACGTTTAATATTATGAGAGGAGTATGAACCTTTGTTGCTCTTTTAAAAGGTGGGGAGGGATAAGGTGCTGTGACTGAGTTTTACTTGTGAACACAGAAGTTTAGAAGGAAATACTTAAAAGGTTATGAGTACCTCTAAAAATGGTTTCTCTTAATTTATTTAGTTCTGGAGTCACCAAAGCACTTAGACATGTGCTTAACTTTTTGAAACTGAGTAGTCCAATTTGAAATTAGTGGACTGCTTGCATACTTACAGTTAATCATGCACTTAAGTACTTTAATCTGGCACTTTGGGGAAAAGGAATGGAGACTGTTCATAAAAGCTCTGTAAGTGAATATATTTCTAATCTAATCTGATTCCAATCTACTGCTGGAGCTGTAGACCTGGGTTATGTCTCTACTGCAGTCACTAAAGCAGGATGAATTAGTCCATCTGAGCACCACACTGCTGTAGTTGGAGAGCTATCAGAAGCAAGCTTGTTTAAAATTAGTTTGGATATCTGAGCATTACAAAGCAGTCATTTATGTAGCTGCAGTGTAGACATGCCTTTGGGTTTATGAATGCTTTGTGAGGGTGGAGCAGAGCAGAAGCTTGAGTCTCTGGCCAACTATGAGTCTGCTTTGTCATATATCTCGTTGTTATTGCTTAGTTTATATGTTTTTGAAACAGGGGCTGGGCTTTGTTGTTATCCGTCATTACACTTTGTGGCTTGATTCTGAAATGTCTAGCAGCTAAAATTCCAAGTCTAGCCTTAATTTCCACTGTAACATTTCATAATTTGAGCAGTCAGCAGGGATGGAAGATTTTTTTTCAAGGTTTGGAAGCCTTTCATGTCAGGATTAACACCTAATTGTTTTGAAAGAGATGATAGGATTTTTTTGAAGAATGTGAGACCATAGAAAAACCTTAGACAAAATAAAAAGGCATTATTATTATTATTTGTGTTTAGAAAGGTGTAATACACAGTAGCTGTAGGAAAAAAGGGAAACCAATGTTTCATGAATCTAACTGATAGCCTTCATTAGAGCAGAGAGAAGGTCTTCAGTGGTTTAAAATAAAAAATCCTGTCATATCTATAGAGAATGGAGCTGTTTGGGACAATGTTTAGCTTTTTATAGGTAAAAGACCCTTAGCAGTTCAACTGTAGTGTTACTACCTCAGTACTGAGACCAACTTAAATTGGGGTCCAATCCCTCAGCTTTATGGACGTTTTCATAAATGAGCCCATTCTTTTTCTGTCTTGAGTTCAAAATGAGATGGAATTTGATTCGTATTTTCCAAAACTAAAATAAGATTTATTACATTCTCCAACTTGAGTAGGTGGTAGGACTTCAGATAATCAGGGCCTTTTTCAACCTTTTTTCATATCCATTAGGTATATTTTCCACCTTTAGGTATTGCTGTGTTCAGATAATCTGTCAATTTAACTAAAGCAACAATTTCACAATGTAGTTTTCTTTCTGATTGTGTGCTGTGTAATCAATATACTGATATAATGTGAGCGTAATTTCCTCTCTTATTTTATCTCCACTGCACAGTATTATAAATAAACAGCTAAAAAAGAAAAAAGAAAGAAAAGCACCAAACAAATCTGTTGCATCTTCTTTTAAGATTGTACCACTGTAGACACTTGTTCTAGTAAAGTAGAATTGGACCCACTTGATTGCATTTAAATTTTTCATGCTTCAGCAGTTTGTCTGGGAGCACAGTAAAGAAAACCCCCCGAGCGAGGATAGTTTAGAATAATAGAACTTGATTTTGTGTATTATAGCGGCACCATTTGCGCTGCTGTAGTTAGGGTTGTGTCAGCACTTCCATTATAAACCCCTGTTTGCAGGGGTTATAACTAGGGAGATATTTTTTATCAGAAACTTTTTTTTTTAAATCATCCAAGTGAGTTTAATTGATAATAGGAGAAATAAAATAAATTATAACGGGAATTAGTAAATTTCTGATACCTTTTACAAGCCTTATTTATTATGAATATTGATTTTTTTTTCCCCTCTCAGCAGGGATTTTAGCAAATGCGTTTTGAATGTTTTAAACATAAAATTGGGAACTTGTTATGGCTTAAAATTTGACTGCTATTCATTCTCATATTTTAACATTAAAATATTTTAACACAACACGCTGTTCTATGGTTTAATTTTATCGTAAACATAAACTACTCAAATGAGCCAGATTCTTCTCCTTTTGAATTGGATGAGATCTTAGAGTTATCGTCTGAACTCTGCTTTTTGACCTGATGGAGTTACGTGTACAGAATTCTCCCATTCAGGCAAAAAGCAATTAAACCTGGTAACAAGGTAAGGAGTAAAACCTGCATGACAGAGTTGACTGGATAACACCCAGCTGCAAGAGTTTAAATTTACTCTGCTTTACTGATTGCAAACCTAGGCATAATCAATGTTTGGTGCATAACCAGGCACCCTCAGAAGACATGTAAGGATGAGGTATATTCATTGAGTTAATGATTGTGCTGGGAAAGGAAGGTGGAGGGCTTAATCTAGCAGGGCCCTCCACCTTTGTCCCTTTTGACCCAATGTTTTAAATCTAACAACCAAAAAACTGAAACTTACCATTAAACATAGTTGCTTTAACAACGCTCTAGGAGAAAACAGAAGGGAAACACTCCCCTAAAAATTATGTCATGAGGTGAGCAAGTTCCTGGGTGGCCTGCCTGAGCCTGTCTTCCTTTTCAGGCTCCAGATCTATAGGTAACTGAGTGAAGTGCAGCATGAAACGTGTCTGCCCATAATGCAGCAGTGGGGAGAAGGGGTAGGTGGAGCTAGGAAGCATTTGAACCCACCCTCGGTCTGTTTTACTCCAGTACAGAAAAATGTTGCTGGGCGTGGCTTGAGATTATTAGTGAACACGAATTTGTTGATGTAATTTTATTTTTAACATTAACAAAGTCCCTTTTCTCTATGTGATCAGAACTTGAATAGAGATTTGTACTGAATTGTGTTTAAAGCCTCTTGGGTAAAACCAAAGTGTATTAGTGTACATTGCAAAGAAAAAATGCTTCCCCTATAGCGCCTTACCAGTAGATAGCTTTACTGAATGGTCACTTGAGGAAACACCAAAAGCCTGTTTATGAAATAGAGGTGAAGCCTTTCTAGACTAATTATATTCAGCATGTAATTTCTAAACTTCAGTCTGAATTTTGATTTTCAATTAACATTCCCAATTTGAAGATAATTTTCTATTTAATGTAATTGCAGGAAATAATTTATTGGCTGATTAAGACTGAGGGCCCAGCCTTCCTTAAGAAAACAGTCCCTAACAAACCAGCCTTTAAAGCCAACTCGTAGCTTTGGACAGATTCAGCCTATTTTTGCAGCTGCAGAGTTGTGTTTAATTAGGATTGTGCACTATTATTCATTGGTGCAGTTTGTAGTTGAAATTATTCTTAAGAGACATTTTCATTTCTAGTTTTCTGTCATGATTAATTTATGGCGAAGAAACAGCCATAGCTATTGCTTTACACAGAAGCTTGTTCAGTATGAAACAGGAATAAAATCTGTTGAGAAGGTGAAAGGAAGGAAAATCCTTTATTGTGACTTTCAGTTTTCATGTCGGGTTTTCCAATTACATAAAGCATGACGTATATTTTCATGTGAGTGATTACATTAACATGACTATTTTAATGAAAAAAGGGAAAGCAAACCTTTTATTTTATCTTAGATCATAGCAATTACGAAGCAGAACCTTTTGAAGTACATACAATAATGCTGGTTGCTGAACTCTTGGCATGTTCTCTGTAGCATCAAGACAAATTCTTTAGCATAGTAAGAATGTAATACACGGTTTGAATTCCTCAGGTCTGCTTATTGGCAACATTAATATTAGACTCCCACTTACACTTAGGCTTCCCTAAAGAAAACACAAACCTTTTTTCCCCCCCCGGTATCAAGTTTAAGAGGCACGATTGTCTCTATTTATGGAATAGTTATTCTGAATAGGTATCAGTGTTTTAATATGTTTCAAAGCACTTCAAAGCTTGTAATACTTTCATATTGAACTGTACATAATTAGATTAGTTGATCCTATATTAATTTTTTTTCACTGTAGGATACTAAATCTGAACTCCCTCATTAATTTTGAGAAATTTAGCATTAGCTGTTAAATCCTATGTGAAACACAGGCTGCTACATAAAAACTACTGTTTAAATTGGAATTAACTTAATTATTTTTCTTTGCACTTGATATTTCCTTCACTGTAATATTCATGAAAGCATGTGACAGATTTGTAAATTTAACTGTTAGTCTCAGATTTCCAGACCCTTTAATCAGTATTTATTTGTCTGTAGAAACAGTACTAGCAAGTTAATGATTTGCTAATTTGAAAAATGTTCATGTGGTTTCCTATGTTAACTGATTTGTGCATTTTTAAAGAAATGGTATGAAATCAATTATTGTTAAAAAGCAATTAAGATGAAGATCTTATTCCTTAGTTTCTCAGCAATTTCAGTGTATTTCAGGATATTCTAAAGTTACTAAAACCTGGGAAAATAGCTAACATATTTTGGCTCTCTTCTTTCGGGTTTATTAATGATTGTTTTAACAGTTGCAGTTAATCTTAGCAGAAATTTTAAATACAGTGTATTCAGATTTTGAGTTGAAGTTGGTAATATTTTCATCTAAGTGCAGAAACTGTGGCAAAAGCTGTGCTTGCATATGAGATGATAGTAAAAGGCCATTACTGGGAAAAGACATTTAACATAAATCTATGCATTTATTCATTACACTTTTAAGTAATTTGAAGTATTTTTTTGAGCTATATCCTGTACTCAATGCATAATATGAAAAGAAACATAATCATTTTAGAATTTTAGCCTGAACTGTGAAAGATTATTCAGATATTATCCATCTATCCAATAAACCTTTCAGGTTTAGAAGGATTTTACACGAGTTCCTGAAAACGTTTTCTGAAAGGTAAAACCAGGTAAAATTTAAACAGTTTAAAAGCAGTGCAGCTTTAAACAAACAGCAAAAGGACTTATTTAGCAGAATTTGAAATAGATTTAAAAATTCTTATCTGTGTAGAAAACATCTTGCAAGGAATGAGATTGGGTAAGCGTGATGGGCTCTCTCCTTTAAACATTTGCTTATAACCTTCAGATTGCTCATGAGAGTAAGAGTTTGAATAATTGAACTCTTATGCAAAATCAACATCAAAATACCAATAAAATCACTACTTTCTTATGGCTGGAGGAAATGATATTGTTTGACAAGTCTAAATGAATAGAATGATGTCATACAACTTAACCCTCACCTTGTCTTGGCATCAGTGATTACTTTTTCTCAGTGTTTTGGATCCAGGTCCCCCAAACCTGTACTTCTTAGAGTATTGCTGTTAACTGCATGTGACTAATTTTTGTGTTTTGTGGTCAAATGTGATGTGTTTAGAGGACTGTTTTGAGCTTGATTTTTTTCACTTAGCACCAATTTTTTTGTTTTTGTTTGCTCTTCTTGTTTCGTAGAAGAATGTCTTCCAAGCAGGCTACCTCTCCATTTGCATGTGCAGCTGATGGAGAGGAAACAATGACCCAGGACTTAGCATCACGAGACAAGGAAGAGGGCAACAGTGATCAGCACGCGGCCTCTCATCTGCCTCTACACAATGTAATGCACAACAAACCTCACTCTGAGGAGCTACCAACTCTGGTCACGACCATCCAACAAGATCCTGAGTGGGATGGAGTAATCTCAGCCCAACACAGAATGGTGAGTTTCACATTTCTCGCAGTGGCTTTCCAAATTAGTAACGTAAAAGGCTGTTTGCTCCCATTTGGAAAGGCATGTTCACGTGTAAAGCTTTTTAAATGTTAAAAGTGTCAGTAGTAGATCAACATCATATGGTGTAATTGTAAATTACAATTGTATAATCTACTTAAGTATACAGGTCTTTATGAATGAGGTCATTTGATGAGTTCACCTTCTGAAAGTAAATGCATCTATTTATCATGTTTTCATTCATACCTTGATTTATGTCATAACCTTTCTAGCTCATATATTCAAGCATTAATTTCTGACAGGAGGACGTAGCTCACAACTGTTTGTCATCTGCAAAGTGTTGTGCTGAAGGAAGAAACTTTAATGTATTTTTTTACTTGTCTCTCAGAACCCACAAAATCTAGAATATTCTAGCTTTACACCACAACAAAGAAGCTGGCATTTTAGGTGACAGAAACATCCTGCTGTACTTATAGGATATTACAACTTTTTGTGGAGGGGAAAGGTGTTTATGAGTGATTCATGCTCTTCTGCTCTAGATCACCAGTTTGTATACAGGTGACATTAGGAATGATCAGAATTGTTATTTGTATTCTCTTCAGTAGCTTAGATAAAATTATTTTGTGGTTGTAACTTGTCTCTGCATCCCCAAAACTGCAATAAATGGGCACGCTGAATGAAGGCTGAAAGGGCATAGCATCTCAGGCGATTTATTTTCCTTGCATGTATTCCTCAGAAACAGAATTAAGGTATGTGGAGCAGGCAGGTGTTCTGTAAATTTAGAACATCATAATTTCAGACTCTGCCTAAAGTGACTTTCACAGGCTTTAAATTCAGACAGTTAGCTTAAAAAGAATAATCTGCCTTTTCATAAAATTTCTTCTGTATTTTTATAAAATATCTATGAGCAGATTCTTTTCAGCAAACATTTTTCTTTTTTTTTTTTTTTTAGTAAAAATCAGCAACTTTCAATAAGGTTAAACATAACTGTAGATTTATTTTTTTACAGCACTAACAATAATGAACTTATTACAAATTTGACTAGATTTAGTAATTCTAATGCACTAATCAACATAGGTACCAAAGGTATTTGTGCATATTATGATGCATGGAGTTAGTTAAATAATAGTACAATAAGATCTCTTTTGTTAATATAATGCTGAATTTTTTTTTTCCTAAAATTGGCTTGATTCAAAAGATCAAACCAAAGCAGAAAAATGCTACCTAATCCATACTGTACAATTTAACACAATGCAGAATTTTCTGTCAGGCCTAAAATATTCCTAAGTATTTTGGAGATTGTCACAAAGAAGGCAAAATTTCAACTGCAAAAATAAGTTTAAAGAAAAATGATTATAGGTTAGTAATTTGGGAAGGTAGGTTGTAAGTTGTATATATATCTTGTATTCAGATTCTGAGATGTAACCTCGTTTTGGACAGTCACTCTTTTGACCAAGTTATGCAATAAGCGTATTAGGGTAATTTTAACTTCTGTGTTGTCAGGAGGACAAGCTGGATGCAGAAAGGATGAGTACAGTTTGTTGATACAAAAAGTAAATCTGTGAATTCATCAGCTACTTCTCTATTCATTCAGAGAGGCAGGTGAACTCTTGGAATTTTATTATCAGGAAACCAACAGCATCGACAAAATTGCTGTGTCCTAGAGAGAAAAGAAATCCTAGGCTTCAGGAGTCATTCAATGCATTTTTTTTTTATTTATTTCAGTCTGTTCCTTGGACTCAGAGTAAGCCAAAATGGTAGACTCTTTTGTAGAATGATCAGTTGTACTCGTGTGTATTGCTCTGAAGGGGCTTTGCGCTCGCAGTGACAGAGTGCGATCTCTGTTTTCTTTCCTAATGCTGAACTATCATGTCAACACTTGCTGTTCCTCTGGCCAGGCACGAATCAGTACTCAGCTTATCATGTTTCAGAACAGGTGCATAAACTTTGCTTGAGGGACTTAGCACTCTGGTTTTCCTTTCTCCTTTTTCCAGTAAATATTCCATCATATATGTAGATGAATGTCCTGAAAATCATTAGGAGTTTCCAGAAGTCCCTTGGCTTAAATCTGGTGGTGGATACATGCCAACCTTATTTAAGTAGCTTTCAGCTAAACCAAATAGATTCTTTTCTTTGCCCAGCTCAAAGCTGGGTATATTTTGCAAGGCTTGGCTACCAGTGCAGACTGAAGTTCTAGGGCATGATGTTTCATTGCACTTAAAAGAGATCTAAAATGTACAGGGCAAGGCCCCAGTGTATTTACATCTGGGTGACTTATATGACTAGTTAGATCACCACAGTGAAGTGGGGAAAAAATGTTTTTGTCCTTAAGGGACTGTAATTTAGGGTACCTTGTTTGATTTTTTTTTTTTTTTTTGGGGGGGGGAGGGTGGGGGAGATGATTTTTTTATCCCTTAACTATGTTCTTCATGAGCAAACATTGAT
>JAYRBT010000177.1:12823640-12835821 GCA_036023395.1 Myiotriccus ornatus | reverse complement strand
ATTCACCATCCCTGGAGGTTTTTAAGATGAGGCTGGATGTGGCACTGAGTGCCATGATCTGGTAATCACAGTGGGGTGGGATCAAGGGATGGACTTGATGATCTCGAAGGTCTCTTCCAACCCAGTTGATTCTATGATTCTATGAAAAGCAATTCTGGTTCCCCCAGCTGTAAGAAAAAAGAGTCCAACCAGTTACAAGTGCAGGTAAGTCTGTTAGTTCAACCAGGGGAAAAAAGAAAGGACATATGATTAAAAACTAGGAAGGTGAAAGGGGAAAATATTGTTTTCAGTATATCAGGAAGACTGGTAAGGAACACCTGTTTACTGCAAAGGACAAAATGTTTGTTAAAGAAGTGTGCATTTGGAGTTTCTCAGACTAAATTTAGATCAGAAATCAGAGAAAGTTCACACATTGAAACAGGACACTGGCATAATTTTTCAGCACGAATGCTGGTGGGGAAAGCTTCAGTAGTTATAAAACAGCAACCTGATCCGTTTATCAAAGGGCTCATATCACACGAGTATTTGTGCTGACCCAGGAGGTCTATTCCTCTCCTTCTTATTTCCTATATCCTTCTCAGTTGGGCTTACATGTGTGTCAGCTGTTTACCCTCCTGGCATTTTATGGTTGGTTTCCACGCTTTTCTTCTCTGCTATTTCTTTTGAGTTGAACTTTTTTTTTTTTTTTGGGGGGGGGGAGGGTGGGGGAGATGATTTTTTTCTCCCTTAAATATGTTCTTCATTAGCAAACATTGATGCCTCAATTAATTGCAAAAACCTCTTCTGAAGTATCTCAGTCTCCAAGCAGGCATTGATATTGCTAAGAAAGAATTCAGAGGTGCCTGCAATTATCCTGATGAAAACATGTTCATACTCCTTAAAGGGAGGAAAGAAGTTTCTTTCCAGAAAGACAAATTCCAGAAGGTGGATTGGGCAATTCTGAGATTAGGTGCTCTGGTAGTGACAACTTTGCTATTTAATAAAACCAAATTCCCAGAAGGTAAGCACTTTCTGACCCTTTCCCAGACGGATCCTTTAAAAGCTGATTTGAAGGATCACCTGTTCATACCATTTACACTGAAAGTAACGACAGTAGTGCTGTCATTAAAATGCATCAATAATGTGTGTTGCCTGGTTAAAAGATAGTAAATTCAAAGAATGCCCTGTCGACATATGGGGAGGAAAAATTTTCTCTTTTATCTGGTATCTAATTAAGGGCAAAATCCTGCATCTTTGTGCCACTAAAACTACTGAGGAGTTCACTGGAATTTGAGAGAGCAGTATGCATCATAACTTGTTATGAGGGTCGTACACATCTTAAGTTTATAAAAGACACAGTGAAAGGACAATTTGACTGGAAAAAAATTATAATTTTACCCAACATTTATGACATGTAACACTTCAAGTAATGTAAGATACCTTTAAACTACTTTGTGCATTATCATAAAAAAAACACACTGGCTAGAAATGTTTTCAAACTTTCACTCCCTTTTGATAGCAGGCATTGCTTTCCACTGAGTCCTTTGTGTATTCTGAATGTCTGGAAGCCAAAATATTTTGTTTTAACTCCCACTCTGTAGTATTTCCCAGCTGTGTACTTATATGGTGTAATAAAAGGATTTAACAAATGGGAAATAGCAGCTGCATTTGGAAATTCCCTTTGTGCTCCCTCTTCATTTGACAGATTCAGCAATGTGTAACAACTGTAACGTCAGACCTGTAATGACTTATACTGCAAGTATCATATCACCAGCCAATTTGATGTTCCAGTGGGGAGAAGATAAAACAACCCAAAGATTTCTGTAAATTCATATTGCTGAGCTGAAAAGATTATACATATGTTTCTGACTGGAACTTAATATAAAAATACCTGGATATATGGGGTATTTTTGATGATTGTAGCCCTACTGGAAAATAAAATCTATTTTAGGCTAAGGCCATATCTATTTGCTGCAGTAAACTGGAGGGAAGAGGGCAAAGTGGTACTAAGATAACCGGGAAAGTATCATGCTTTCACCCGTGGACAGTGAGTATCAGGCAAGAGATACAGTCAAATTTTTAGCTTGCATCCAAAATCTGTTTCTCTTAGGGCTAAAGACTGAGAGAGGATAAGTAAGGAACCCGAAAAATACTTAATTTTGCTAAATTTAATAGTAACTGAATTGTTGTGTCCCAATAATGTGTTAAACAGTGTGTGCATACACTGAATGAGGGCATCCACGTCTTTTTGCTCTACTGTTATTTGGAAGTGAGAGACTGTTATAGGGAACAACTGCAGCAATTCAAGTCTAAAGGATGGGTGTTATTTCCCTATGACTGATGGAAACCAAGCACATATACATCTACAAATGCAATTAACTGTCTCCAAACCTATGCTGTGTTTCCCTGGACATTTTGTAACGTCATTCAGAGACACCTTGGATTTAGAAATTAATTGTATCTCATTGGATTTTATCTCAGATGGCAGCATCGACATGCATTTCATAATTGTGTCAGGTCTCTGTCTTATGCTGACTTCTTGCCAAGAGAGTGAAAGACTTACTACTTTTCCACTGTGGCTGCATGTATGTCTCAGCACATTTATAGATGCAGCAGAAAAATTGAAGATCTCTTAATACCACATGTATTTGTTCCTTTCAAAATAATTTTAAATCACCAAGTATCAAATTTAACTTCATATAGCTTTAGCAAAGTAACTGGCATCAGAAACACAGAAATAGGTGCTGTCCTGAAGGTCTTAATGTTTCGGTGCTTGCTGTCTCTACTTAAAGCAGGCACAACCCTGTTGCTCTCCCCTGCTCCTTGTTAATAACTTCTCGTGTTGAAGGTTCTTCCCTTTAAGGAAAATAAACTCAGGTGTTTAGGGAAGATCACTGGAAAATGTTTACACATGCTTAAAACTGTGAATTTGTTGTTATATAAATTCATGGCTTCAAATTCTCAAAAGTTATAGATACAATTACATGTTTTGAAATTTTATTTTTACTTCCTTTACGGGCTGAATATGAACACATAAAATGCATCAAATATAAATGCCCTAAACTCTGGCAATTTTGTATCTGCTAAATTGCTTATGCAGCTGTTATTTACATGTACAAATCTGAGTTTTGTGATCATCGAAAGCAATTCTACTGTGCTTGTGATATTATTTCTGCGTGCCAGGTAGTGCATCAGAATTTTTATCTAACTAAGGAGATAAATACCTTCATATATAATTGCATGGATACAAAGTTTTGACGGAAATTAAAGAGTGTGAATAAGCAGATGGTATGATATTTTTCCATAAAATAAACTTCAGTGAGAAAAGGTAGAATTATTTTTTTTTTTTTGGAGCATGTTGTTTTGATTTAGAAAGCATTCAGGTACGTGCTTAACTTGCCTTTATTGGGAGTACTGGTAGCTATAATGTTAAGCACACATCTAAAGGTTTGAAATATCAAGGACTTAATTTTACTAGCTTCAGCATAAAAAGATGTTTACATTTCACGTTAAAAGTAATAAAACAATTCCCTAAAACTATGCAGGATAATGTGCTTAATGGAGGTGGTGAAATACAAAATTGGAAGAAGAATCAAATAATTGTTCCTGTTGGCATACTTCTTATATTTGGTTTATTTTAATTTTGACACTGTATAATTTTTTTTTTTTCCAAATGCATGGTCTATTTTAAACCTTTCCCTATATTCTAGGGTAAACTGTGTTTTAAATAGAATTAGTCATCACCTGAGTTCTTCACAAAAGATTTGTTGGTTTTGTCCATCTAAATTTTTAGTCAATAGTTCTATTTTAACATTTCCTATTTTTTATCAAGCAATTTCTGAAAACTTTTTAATTCACTTCTGTATATTGACATGAATTTTTTCAAAAGTATAAGCATTAACACATTCTAAATTGTTAATTTTTTTTTTCCTTGGGCAAGAAGGAATCAGGTATGCATGCTGATTAACACACTCCAGTCATTAACATGTGATTATGTGGGCTGCATATTGAGCACCTGCCAAAAGATAAAATCCAGCACTTTACTACATCTGTGCAAGGACTTTTTGCATTTCTTTTGTACTTTGACAGCTCAAGAAAAAACAGACTTTGGTATCTTTGTTCAGCATAATAAAACTGTGTACATAAAATATCTTCATGGAGGAAGGAAAGATACTACATATATTTATTTTAATCTTTGAGGCCGTGAAAAATCCAGGGACTGAGACTTACACAGCACCAAGTGTAATATGAATCTTCTAATGTACTGTATCACTGACATTCATACACAGTTTACAACATTCCTGCATGTTTATAAGGATTATCTGTTCTGGGATTCAGCCAATGTTATTGTAATTCACAGCAATTTTATGTGATACCTTTATGTCCCATAAATGTCTTGTTTTTATTTCAATCTTCCAAATGTTTCATCAGTGTTTACCTTAAAGAAATACAAGTACTCTGTGCAGCAGGCTGGTTTCCTGCATGCATTCCTCTGCAAATGCTAGAAGGGAAACATAAAGCACGTAATATACATCATGTAGCTATATACAGAGAAGGATTTTCATGTGCATTCAATATTGCTAAAACATAAAGACAAATTTCATTTTTATATTTGCAATAGATCTAGTTATAAGCTGGACAATTAAGATGACCTAATAGGGGGAAGTTGGATATATACAGAGTGGTCTGGAATATCCAAGCCACACAATCTTTATTTTATTTGGCAGCTTCTGACAAGCATGCATCTCAAAATATGTGTCTTTATTTACCCAAAAGGTAAACAGTGCTAATCAGCTGGGACTGATCACAATGCTTCTTCAGTTTCAGTTTAGATGAAAATGTAAATCTAAATACTCATTTTGTAAATGGCTGTCCATTACTTTTTCCTTAATAAGAGCATTTAACCCAAGTGCAGGGCATAAAGTCTCAATATTGTGATTTATTACCAAACCTAAACACTGGGAGTTAGGACATATGGTATTTGGATAATTAAGGAAATCCTTAGCATCTAACTCTTAGGAAAACACACATGAGTTTATGCATATTATTTGTGAGTGGGTTGATTGCCATATAGAAATGATTTCGCATTGTGTTTAAGAATTTTGAGGTGATTTTCTATTGTGGAATGGAGCAAAATGCCTGTCCAAAGCATTGCAAAGCATTGCTTATTTGTACAGTAGGGTTTAAATCAGCTGAAAAATTGTAACCTTCTGAAATCCCTGTACCCAATGTTGGTTTACCTGGATTGATCTGGTTTGCTCCAACAACTGAGTACGAAGGGATTGTTGCGGTTAAGTGGTTATACTTTACATGAAATAAAAAGTCCCTCCCTTTTCCTTCCAAATAGATATTTAGTTTTGCAGTGAACTATTCATAAGACCATACTCATATCATATATGCCTGGTTATTATGACATCTTATTTAAAATCTTTTATCCTAACTATTTTTTTTTAATTTTTTTAATTTTTTTTTTAAATTTTTTTTTCTTCTCAATTTAGCATATTATTTCTTGGCTTAGAGGTAGTGTTTACTGTTGTATTGTTTCTTCCTGAGGTTTTTCAATGTATCTAAAAGATGAAATACAAACCTTTTAAAGACTATATTCAGCCTATACTTTGGCAGCAAAATTAGTCTAAGTTTTATCAGAGTAAATGTTGAGTTAAAGACTTGAGGCTTTATTCCATTACTTGCCATTTGCCCTCCCACTAGCATAATTTGCTGAGACTTAGCAAATGATGTTCTCTCAATAGCTCATAGCAGTCATTCTCAAGCCTTGGATTTAAATAAATCTTTCTTAATAAAACTTTTGTGTTTTTTTCTTAATCGGATGAGAATTGGAAATGATCACTTAGATTTGTAATTTCTTTTAATTCTATTTAATTAAATTCCTCAAAATGGGAAACCATATTTAATGTAGTGATTGGAAATGATTTTGTAAACATTTGCTTTCATTATATTTTAACTCCAGACTAGTTCCAAGTGCCAGCATGCCTCTAGTACTTGGAATCAAAACCACTCTGGATATCCAACTTTCCTGGGGTGTTTACATGTGTCCCATTCAATGCAGAGACAGATAAATATCCCTTTATAACAGAAAAGCCTCATCCACATGGAAATAAGCAATTCAGCTAACACATTTTATGTTAGTAATATTTGCTTTCTACTTCTTCTTGGCCATTCATCCTGTGATTTCAGTTGAACTCTTACAGAAACAGCTTTCTCTCTGGCTATTAAGTGGGATTGCAGTCATCAACTTTCAATCAAAGTTGATCACAGTTATTCTTAAATTACTAACTAACACTGTGACCCTGATTTTGTACAGCCCGCAGTTTCATTTTCTGAGGTTTCCTCTTTTTCTCACCTTCAGAGAGCTTCCCTCTTTGAAACAGGATCTCTCTTCCCTACATGAAACATAAATGCTGCCATTTAAATCCACAGCCTCATGCACTCCCCCCCGCCCCAGTTTAAGACTCCTGACCAGAGAATCCATCTCCCCGGAATGTTGGTCTGTCCTTAACCCTTATGAGGATACCAAAGAGAGATTTGTCCCACTCCAGATCTCCACGCATGATTCTGGTGTCCCCAAACTGAGATGCTGCTTCTCAGCCTCCAAATACAATCCCCAATATTTTGTACTTGGGCCATGTGGAGGAAGGAGCAAGAATATCAAATCTTGTTTTTAACCTGCAATCTTTTGCCAGCAGAACTGTAATGTTTTGCCTGCTTGCTCTATTTTGGAAGTGAAAAGACTTCATAAAAGGTGACACAAGTTGGCTCATGATTTAGCTCGCAGGTATTGCTATAAATATAAGCTTTCCAGTATGAAAAATACTGGGAAAACTATCAATACCTTTATTTACATCACTTCCAGTAGTACTCCCTCATTTATTTTGTTAAAACCAGGAGAATCAGTGATGGGAAATGCACTGCTTAAACTGTTAGAATCGAAATACATTAAGAAAATATCTTTTTACACTAACAAGAAAATTATGATTATTTTTTCAATCCCTTTTCAGCAGAAACATCTGAGAAAGTATAAGGAACTTCCTTTCTTTGTACAGAAACTATCAGCTCTCTTTTTGATGAATTTAACCAATGTAACTTATGAAATTTAGCAAATGTACATGCTAAAATATAATTTTCTCAGAGTATGAGGCTTACTGAACAATTTATACATGTTATTTTTATGTAGCAGTTTTAAAAGAATTACTGTGGCATGTGAAGAAAATACCATGTATGTAGTCACAAAGAGTCCAGTCATTATTCATACCAAGCTGTTGCTTGTAATTATTCAGAATTGTTCCTGTTGTTAGCAAAGCTATTCTTGAGTCATTCACAGCAACTCTAAAAGGAGTAGTCAACAGGCCACGCCTTGTTTACACCAGGCAGCCTGGAAAGATAAGACTTTTGGACACTGTTGTTGGACCACCTGTAATCAAAGAAATTTTGGGATTGGTTAAAGTATACTGTCCTCTAACATGAAAAAGGCCAAGGGTGGACCTGGGAAAGCTTTTACCATATTGTGCTGTAAATCTTAGTGTTTTCCATTAACATATGTGTAGGAAAGTAGGTAAAGGTTTTAGGGGTAAGTAAAAGTATGATTTCATGCATGGGCTATCTATCCCTGAGTGAGTCATGCATAGTATTTTAGTGTCCATGCCTTGCTACTTTCTGGTTTTCTGTCTTTTCTGCATTTATTTATTTTTCTCAATTTTGTTTGCTTTGAAACTTAATCCTTAAATTTTAGTCTCTATATATAGGTATATAAACTGTTATAATAAGAACATTTTGTCAAAACACTAACCACAGTGGGTTGAATGATCAGTAATAAAATTTGGTCTGTGCTAATAGACTGGCCAGAAAATGTACACAGGAAAAATGCCATTTATTTACCTTGATATGAAATACCAACATTTCAAAAATAGATTCAATTTTGTCCCTGCTGAATAGTAACCAGCTGAAATAGTGGTCAAGACTGAGTTTCTCTCTTCAGCTGCTGAGCAGTAAGATTTTCTTATTTAGTCGTCTCTGCAAATAAATACCTCTTCAAATTAAAGCATTTTTATAGCTGACGCAGTAAGGCAAACAAGAAAGCTGAAGATTCAAAACCATCATGTTTTTCTCTAAGCAGTCAGATTTTTAGTCAGATTTGTCCCTATTTTTTTGTAATAAGCTGTCTTCAAATTTTATTGTTTGCCAACTCTTAGAGGGCTGGTCTGGAAAAGCCTCCATTGTGGTGAACAAAAATCCCTGAGCAATACCCTTGTGCATTCTGGTACAGGCATAAATAGTTGTTCTGCAGTTATCCACTACTAGTGTGTAAGTGGGAGGATAGTTTTGTCAGTCCAGCAAAGGTGTGAAGGGATCCTGAGTAATCTTCACCTGGATCAAACTGAGAAGAAACCCACATTGCTCTGTTGTTTGTAGTAAGTATTACGTTTAGCTAACACCAGTAGGAGCAAATTACAAACATAGCACTCCACTCTTTCTAGAAGTAAAATATGCTTCAGATGGACATAATATTTTGATGCTGAGAATTTATTAATAATGTTGATGGTGGTTCTATTTCTTGACTGAAAATTTAATTAATCCTAATATAGTCAAGATTAAAAATGTGTAGGGTTTACTGTCACCAAATTTCACCAGTCTTGGATGAAGAAGCATGGTCTGTGTTAACTCTCTTGTCTATAGACTAAATGTTTGTTACTCGTCTGATTGTAAGATATTTTCCATTTTTTCTCCTTCCTTACATGGAAATCATGGACTCTAAGAATAGCACACCTTGAGGCATGCAGCTTTCGAAGGGAATGTCACGTGTTAAAGACATTACGTCAAGATTAGACTTAAAAGATCATTTTTAGAGAAATATGTGAATTTTAAACCTGAGATTTCAGGGATGTGTCAGTTGTCTAGTGTTTCATGTAGCTAGTGGATGAATTTGGGCACCAAAATAGTGCCAAATATGTTCTGTGGACATTTGTATCATGTTCTCTTGTTCATTTTCTTATCAAGTTTTATCAGTTATTCTGACAAAAATTGGCATGCGTGGAGAATTTTCATCAGTGCAGATTAATTTGACGTTTTGAATTTTGCAAAATGGAAGAATTCGAGCTGATCTTGGGTAGACACTTGCCTCTTCTTCCATGCTCTTGGGGAAAAAAAAACCAAACATGAAAAAGACGTTTAATAGCATCCTTTCTTTTCTCTCTTCAGGTCAAACAAACTGTGACTTCCTTTGTCTGTAAAAGGTGGCTTCATAAAGCTTCTTAAGGATAGGATATCTGTTTTTCAGTGAATCAATCCTCCCATATCCAGAAGGACCAGGTTCTCCTTTCCCAACCATGAATTTATCATCTTGTTCTATTATAGGAAGCACCGTGATCGTTTTTAATCTGAACTCCAGATTTTCTAGTGAGATTACTTAATGCATTAGAGCAAGAGGTCCAACAAACAGTTTGTGGAGGTGATATACCTCTTGTCTCAAACAACGCGTGATCCAACTAGTCTATTTTCAGAGGGTACGTGGGCCATAAGATGTATTAAGAGGGTCTCTCCGTGCTGCTTGTGAATGTCACTGCAAATTCATTTTTGATAGCCAGGCCTGCATCTGATGTATGTGATAGTTGCAGTTTTGGTGATGCAGTGGGTGAGGTGCTGGGACATAAGCGTGACATGCCACAACAGTTGGTCTGTAAAAGTTTATAAGATGCACCATGAAAATTTAAATCCTTTGTAAACTTGCTGCAACATTTATTTGATTTTCAGCACACTGAATGCTGCAGCAGGAACACCAAATATAGTTGAGTCAACTTTCTAGGAAAAAAAATAACAGGAATACTTCCCTTGCCCCCTTGTGTTTTGATCTGTCTAGTTTGCCATGAATGTGGGGTCAAAATAACCTGTTTATATGGTTGTAATGAGAAGAAAGTTGCCAACAATAGATACATAGCAGTAAAAAATAGCTATTCTGAATGTGTAGCAATAAAATTCCTTGTGAAGCCTTTTAAATATTTCATTTTAGCTACATTTTATTTGTAGGTTATTCACAGACTAATCCAGAATCAAAGAAGGCATAAGAATTTGTTTTGTTTCTTGTACATAATTGTACATGCAGCTGATGCAGATTTTTCTAGCTGAGTTCTGCTATTATTACATAAGGTATTTACACTAGAGTAGTCTACAGTTTTTCCATTTGCCTGTTTAGCCACTTGAATTTCTTTCAGTTTCTACAGTTCTTCTGCTGGATCCTCAATCATGCTTTTTAATCATTTCTCATTTTAGAAGAAGATCAGGCTCAGAAAATCATCCTTGCTGGCTTTCTTATATTGCCAATTCAGATAATGCACTGCAAATATATTGGCCATTTAGTGACCCCAGTACTATAGCTGTAGGGCTAAACAGAACCAGAAATATAAGGAATGCATTTTATTCTTTTATTTTGTTTTACATTTTAAATATCCACAAAACTGACAGTATAAAAGAATCTATTAATTGGACAAATCCTCATTCTTCCAAAGGCTATCATTCTGCCTCCGTTCCATAAATCTGTATCATTTGCACGGAGTTTAAACTTGTCTCATTTTCATTATGGATATTGCAGTCTCTTAGGCAAGAAAAAGAAGGGTGAATTTGCTGCCTAACAGAGGCAGGACTTGGAGAGCCTTTCGTTAGCAGCAAAGGAACATTGTGCTGGACCATATATGCATCCAGATGAGGGACAGGATAGGTTATCAGGAGGAAGAACATTCAGTTATTTCTACTTGCTCCACAGATTAGCCTTATCTTCTTGTTTCTGGGCTAAACAATAGATTTAGTGTTTCTTGTTGAGAGTATGAAAACCCCTGGATTGAACCTGATGGATGTGCTTCATGTGCTGTAAGAGGATGTTCTCTCTTCAGAACAGATTCTTTTAAAATTGCTAAATTGCTCTTATACTCTCATCTTCAAAGGTGAAAATGGCATGCTGGAAAGCATTAATTCTTCATCGAGGAAAGTTATAGAAATTCAAGCTCTAAATCTGAAAAATATTAGAAGATGCTTTTTTTTTTTTTTTCATTTCTGTGATAAGACCAAGTTTTAAGAAAAATGCAAAGTAGTTTTCAGAAACAACTAAGTATCTGAAAGCTCTCCATTTTAAAGGTGGCCTCACCTTGAATATTGTGCACAATTTTGGTCACCACAATATAAGAAAGGTTTTAAGGTATTAGAGAGTGTCCAAAGGAGGGCCATGAGGATGGTGAAGGGCCTTGAGGGAAATGTGTATGAGGAGCAGCTGAGGGCACTTGGTCTGTTCAGCCTGAAGGAGACTGAGCAGAGACCTCATAGCAGCTACAACTTCCTCATGAGGGGAAGAGGAGGGGCAGGCACTCATCTCTTCTCTGTGCTGACCAGTGACAGAATCTGAGGCAATGGCCTGAAGTTGTGTCAGGAGAGGTTTAAGTTGGATATCAGAAAAAGATTCTTGAGCCAGACGGTAGCTGGGCACTGGAACAGGCTCCCCAGGGAAGTGGTCACAGCATCAAGCCTGACAGAGTTCAAGAGGCATTTGGGTGATACTCCCAGGCACATGTTGTGACTCTTGGGGATGGTCCTGTGCAAAGCCAGGAGCTGGAGACTCGATGATCTATGTAGGTCCCTTCCAACTCAGAATATTCTGTTATTCTGTAAATAAATTCATCTCTGTACCCAGTTTAAGATACTGTTGTCCTTTGTGATATTTGATTCTTTAACGAGTACAAACGGACGGAATGAAAAATTCTTTCATGTTTGATAGATGAAAAAGCAAAGGTCAAGTTTCTGTTCCACGTCATGTCTCTTTCTGTTCGTGCTTACAAAACCTCTGTCACTCCTATTATGTTGACAGGGTGCTGCTACTAATGGGGTGCGATAGTGTCTTCCAGTTCCCTGTCATAGTTAATAAATACTTTTGCAACATCACTGGTAAATGCTGCCTCCTTCTCCAGAGACTAACAGTGTTGTGCTGATCACCTGCTGCTGTGCTTGATGACCATGTGTCACCACCACCTTCTGCACAGTCCGCAACCCTCAGTTACTGTGCTTGCTCATTGTTGGTGTTGCTCCTCCTGTTACACTGCACAGCTACATCTCGATCTGTTCCACGCTGAAGCAAAAGTTTATATCTGATGTTGTTGCTGAAGGTTAATGCTTTCTAGCCTTTCTTCAGACCTTGTTTCACCTAGGG
>JAYRBT010000177.1:12791141-12823540 GCA_036023395.1 Myiotriccus ornatus | reverse complement strand
AGCAAAAGTTTATATCTGATGTTGTTGCTGAAGGTTAATGCTTTCTAGCCTTTCTTCAGACCTTGTTTCACCTAGGGCATTTCCCAACACAAGTTGCTTCAGTAGGTGGGTATTTTCAGCTCATAAATAGTAGGAATATTATTGTTACAGGGAACACTGTGCATTGGGTGAATGATTTTTGACAACACTATTAATTCACCTCTTTTTAAATTTTTAAATGTATTACCACTATTCTTACTCCTTAATTTTAAAGAAAATGTTTCATGGAATCTAATATACACACTGACATTTCTAGGCTTACCATAAATGAAAAAAAACCCCAACAATAGTTCTTTAGCCCAAATATTTAGCAATCCTAGCCTGGCATTATTAAAAATTAAAATAGAAGAGTAATTTTGGAAAGGGAAGCGTGTGAGAAATTTTTCTGGTTGAGTTTTTGAGGGCAAATTGAAGAATTTGTTCTTTTCTTAGCTGAAATTGCAAAAACAGAGATGCAGTGAATGTTGCTTCTATTGCTGGGAGAATGGGAATTCTGAGCCAGAGAAGTTCAGGAAGGCTTGACTGCTGGGTGACAACACAATACTGAGGAGAATTGGCATTATTCAGTGCTTTTTTGATGCCTTTTTTTTTTTCTGCCTTTTTTTGTTTTGTTTTTGTTTTGTTTTTCTTCTTCTTGTTGCTCAAATAGCACTATCTACTGACAAGGGAGATTAACCCTTTTTAGTTCTATTCTTTTGACTGCATAACACTCATGATAAACGTAGTCTCAGTACCTCTATATTGGCATACATGGCTTGTTCTGTCATAAACTCACTTCCTTGCTCATCTTGTCTATGTTGGCCTGAAAGTAACACCTCCTTTTGTATATTAGAAGCATTTTAACCTTCATTCTTTAAGAAAAAGGTTTAATTTAAAGAGAAGGGAATGAGCATGGGTAGACACATACCATGCCATATTTAACTCTGAAGTAGATTCCTTGTTCCTCATTGTTGGCTTAACTCTTTCTCCAGTTTTGAAGTTATGTTGTTTTCCATTAGCTGAGGATTTATCCAGGAATAATTTGTCCCTGCCAGTACTTTCTCTCTTAGTGCTACATGTATCACCCTTACTTAAGGAACTAAAAAAACTGTACAAGCTTAACATGTTCATTGTTAAGAAGTGTTGAAGGGACTTGTTCCTGACAAGGAAAATCCATGGTGAAGATGGTATGAAGTATGATAGAAGCATGGGGAGAACTGGGCTTAAGGACAAAAGAGCCCTTGTGAAGCACTGAAATCAAGAAATTCAAATCATAATGGTCATTTTAGGAACTAAGGACACTAATAAATAATGCTTTCAGCTTTTACCTGTTAGAGATGCTTCTGCCGTAAGAAAATAGCCTATGTTTTCACACTGTTTTGTTTCTTTGCAGGAGTCAGAGAGTAATAAGTTATGTTCCCTATATTCCTTCCGAAATACCTCTACCTCACCAAACAAGCCCGACGAAGGAGGTCGTGACCGCAGTGAGTTAATGACCAGTGTTAATTTTGGAACACCGGAACGCCGCAAAGGAAGCCTGGCAGATGTGGTGGACACACTGAAGCAGAAGAAACTAGAAGAAATGACCAGGACTGAGCAAGAAGGTATGTGTTGGAAAAGACTGATACAGTTTCCCTGTTCCCAAACCCTATAATTTTTATAACATAAAGGATGTGTTGGGTATCAAGAGTCATAAAATTGCATAATTGGCAGCGGCTAGGATAAAGTTTTTCACAGGTTTCCATGGCAGTGGTAATCTGAGGTCCTTTAGGGATTTTAGGCAAATATGCCAGTTTTTAAAACTTTTTAAAGTCTCTTGGTTGTGCGTCAAAGCAAGAATGTTGGATTAGGTGAAAACTCAGCTGTTACTTGAGAGGTTATGGTGAGTTCTTAACAGGTTGTAGAGTTGTGACGAATATTCTTCAGTGGTATTTCTTCTTCTTCTTTTAAAAGATAAATGTTTATTTTAAACAATCTTTCATCACCCTAATGACCCAGTATCTGTAACTAGGAGAATGGGAAACAGTTTTAAATCTAAAAGTACATCGTTCCAACCTACATAGCTAGAATTGTGCAGTCTGCTCAGATACTGTTAAAAGTATTAAAGCAGAGATAAAAATGAGGACAAATCTTTGAGTGCTGAGGTAGTTTACGTATTCAGTCCTCATTCAGATACTGTCATTGACTTTGCTAAGATTTTGGCCACGGCAGGAACCAAACAGAATTGGAGAGTCAGTTTATCAGTGCGTCTGTGCACACAGTAAGGGCCCGCCATGAAAATTTCTCCACATGTCAAGTAGAATGAAATCTTGCTTGGTTCTGCAACAATACCTTCTAGTCTGTGTGCCCATACATGAGTTTGAATCAGTGAAGCTGTGAGAGTAGGAGGCTCTGAAATAGATAAACAGGTGGATTCTCTTAGTTATTTTACCAGTGTTGCTTTGTGGCATTAAAAATAACCCAGGAAGATTATTTGTAACGTAGCAGAGCTAAAAGGCAGTAGAACTTTGTGATCCATTTTTTCTTTGAAATATGAAGGAGTTCAGAATTATTTTGATTTCTCAATTTCATGGTATGATCACAATGCACTTCAAACAGTACCCTTTAGGTTAGGTTCCCTGGACTCCACATATCAGTGTAGATTTCAATTAAAATTGAAACTGATACAATAATATGCTTAAATATGGGCTAAAATCATGTAGGGATGGAAGCAGGCTTTCAAATTTCTTGGCATAATTGTTAAATGCCAGTGCATAGATAAATGTGTTTTATAGGTATCCTTTCTGAAGCTGGTGAAACATCTCTAAAGAGAGAATGTCCCAGATTCTTTGCTACCATCTGTCTGTTTTCAGCTGTAAAGATCACTCTTTAAAAAATTTCTTTCTTAGATTTGGTGGCTAGACTAGGAAAACTATTTTAAATATTACTTCAGCAAAGTTGTTTTTATAGTCAGTAGCAGTCGTTCGACACTCCATACTAATCAAAGGTCTTGGCTCCTACTTTGTTGCAGGAGTATAGAAGTTGCTGTTGATTATATTGACACCACAGCTAAGACTATTCCCGGAGTATACTGAATGGTGTGCTAATAAAAATGTGCATCAAAAAGTTTAAACACGCTGAGTTGGAGCCTTCTCCGCTATATTTTCTCATCAGTTGTGAAATAAAGGTCATTTCTGATCTATAAAGTCATCTTGCCTTTTATGGACCACATTATACTGGAAAACTATTCTAAAGTCTGCCTGTAAGTTCAAAGGTATTTGACTGTATCTTCATGTTTAGATTAGATATTAGGGAAAAGTTCTTCACTGTGAGGATGGTGAGACACTGGAACAGTTTGCCCAGAGAAAGCTGGGGATGCTCCGTCCCTGGAAATATTTAAGGTCAGGTTGCATGGAGTTCTGAGAACTCTGGTCTAGTGAAAAGTGTTTCTGCCTGTGGCAGTGGAGTTGGAATTAGATAATCTTCAAGGTCCCTTCCAACCCAAGCCATTCTATCAAGTTATGTTAAGTTCTTCTCAATTCATTCAGCATTTTCTGTAGAAAAAAAGGTTACTTACATTTAACAGAAAATAATGAACATCTGATTGATATTATATAAACTAACACAGAAAAATAATTAATAGAAAGATTGGAAATTCTTCAGGATGTTACACTTAGAAAGTTCAATGCTTTTAAACCTTTGTGTAGATCAGGAATACCAAAATTTTTATAACAGATTTGAATACTTATTTCAGTATTCAGAGGTTTCTCTGAATTAAAAAGAAGTAAATTCTCCATGCTTGTTTGATTAAAATAAAATAATATTTTAAACATTTTAAGCATCTGAACTAGTTTTAGCTCTGTGCAGTCAGTTGGAGAAATGAGATCTGAGATTATGAAATTGTTTTGCCATCTGATAGTGTCTTTTAAACAACCTAATTAATAGCCTGATCACACATATACCACACATGACTTTAACACCTATCCTTTAAAATATGTTTCTATTCAGTTCTTTTCTAAAAATGGTACACAACCAATGCAGCTGAGGAGCTCTTAGTGTACTTAGTTCTAATGTCACAAAATTCCTTACCCAAATTAAAAACCACCAGCTGATTTTTTTAGCAAATAGAGAGCATAATATATATGGCTTTAATGAATGGAATGGGGAAAAGATGTGCATTTCCATTGTATAGTATTGTGTGGGGCTTTAAGTCTTGCATGATTCCTTTAAAAGAATATAATAGTTCGTGTGAGCCTCTTTTATAGGGATGACCTCCATGACCATTGATGTAGCTGCGGAATTTGGGCTAATATAGAGTCATATGTCAAGTTAATTGTAGACTTAGAAATAGAGTAAAGAACTCAAGCATTCTAGTCACTGGATCTAACCCCAGTGAGAGTACAGTCTCTTAATATTGTTATATAGTTGCTTTCTGGTCCATCTTCAGGATCTGAATTTGAGTAATATGAGTAGCTGGGATCGAATACTTAAATACTTTGTGGTATGCATTCAGATATTAGGTGTCTGTTATGCTTGTGTATACTACTTGTGGTCTCCACTCTACCTCATAACATTGGAAAAGAAATATATACTGGAAGACTTTATCATGTCTGAATAGATATATTTAATCAGAGTCCTCTGGCTTCTGAAAACAAGTTGTCTGATGAGAATTTCATCTGAGCAGCTGTGACTGAGGAGGTCAACAGGCATTGCCTAAGAGAATATGGCCCAGCTGGCTAAATCTGGTTGTTGTAGTGATTTAAATGGTCAAGTGCTGCTTGTAATCCAGGACCGTCTGTTTGTAAAGGGAAGAGTGAGTGCTTCAGCATAATGTACAGCTGTTTTAATCTCTCTTTAATAATAGTGCTTCAGCCAGTGTCATGTCTTGCGTATAGTACTGGGAACATGAGCGCCTCATACAGGAAGGTGCATACCTTAGGTATGTTTTTAACATTATTTGTAGTCTGAACAAAGATTACCAATATCACAGAAAAAACAGCATTATTTTTTATTTCAGGGTCCAGTATTTGCATTTTTTTTGTACATTAAGGCATTTCTGTGTCTTAATTGGTAATGATTTTGAAATGAGAAAATTGATGAGAATATTGTAATTGAAAAAAGAAAGAATGCTACAAATATTTAGAGTTAATTTGAGTATGTAAAGACTTTGCTGACATGTGTTCTCATAAGACAGAAGAGGTCAGAAATGAACAGGTGTCTAATTTAATCAACAAGACCAGACTCTAGGGCCTCTTGGATAACTTTAGCATATTCGCCTTGGTTTTCCTATGAGCAGGAGGATTGTTTTACTGTCTTTTTTTCTTTGGAAGTATCCTCCAGCACAATCAAGTGTTAAGCCTCTATACAGCTCAAATGAAGAGTTAGTGTTAGATAGTATGGCCTAACGGCTTCTTTCCCTTTCTATCCCCCTTCACTAAAATACTTTTCTTTTTGAATATTGCTTATATTAGTTTTGTGAGACAGATTTACAGCCTGGGCTGCCTGAATTCTAGTCTGAGAATTGGCTTCCAGACAACTATCCTACTGTACTTCATCCTAAGCCTCTAGGAGCAATAATTAGTAGTACACATCTTGTCCGTGGCTGGGAGAGCAGATTTCCCCCTTTCAGATCTGGAATGCTAGGTTGGCAGGTCAGCTGGCACTTCTGAGCTGGAAACTGGGCATGTCATTTCTGCTAAGTGCTAAGCCCTCATTACTCAGGGCCTGGATTCCTAATTCACTTTTGACCTTGATTCTGAGCAATGTATACAGTATCATTTTTCAACCAAGTTCAGTTCATAATTCTAGCACAAGCTTTTTATAAAGTGATTCCCATTCTTGTTTCCTCCTTGAAGACCATAGTTGAACATCCAGTGATCAAAGATTTTTATGTATGCATGTTGGAATAATGAACCTCTATATAAAGAGTAGTATATTCATAAATTTCCATCTATTCTCTGTCATGTGCACCTGTTTGTACTCTCTCTCTATGGGTGGATATATGTAACTCATAGTGATATATAATATGTCTAAAGATATCTAAATTAAAAATTAAGGGTTCACATGTATTATTAATTTTATGTGCAGTAGGGGAAAAAATCTTACTGCACTACTCAGTAGTGATGGTTTTCCTGATTTTTTTTTTTGTTATTTTTTTCCTCCAGCTTCATTAGTAAATAATAATATTTTTTTTTTTTAATATTGGCTTAAAATAGATTAACACTTCCCCTATAAAATTTTCTATCATTCCAGTAAGGGCAGTATACTCAATTATGGCACACACAAATATGTACATATTTACTGTTAATTTATTTGGGAATGAGGAAACTTACAAAACACAGTATGTGAAAGTTTAAGTGGATTTTAATTTTGATTGTAATTTTATGCAGGATTGTTTTGATATTGTTACTATTGTTTTGTTTGGGTTTTTTGTTGTTGTTTTGGGTACTTTTTTGATAGAATCTGTGCATATTATATTAAATGAGTGGAGAGTTTCCCTTTGTATTCTGTTTATTTTAAGTCTGCCACAGCGAAGAACAGAAAGTGTTCAGACATATACACTTGTTTTTGGTATAGTTTTCAGCATAACCTTTGTGGACAGTACGTGTCAGGAGTTCTCCTTTGTGGATCAGTCTTAGAAGTGAACTGTTGACCATTTGCGGTCAGTGAATATTTTTAAATGTTTTTCAGAATTTTTACTGAGATTTAATTTGAATTACCTGTCTCGTGGTGTGCTGTATACCCACATTTTCCACTGACAAAGTCATGATCCCGTGCTCTCCTAATACACTTGGCATTTATAGACAATTTATAGACTCCTGTTCTTTTTTTTTTTTTTTTTTTGATGGCTACAGATATTTTGTTCCATTTAAAGGCTTTAAAAATATTACTGGATTTTGCTATTAGGATTATCCAAAGTAATGGTTAAAAATGAGTTAATACTACTGTTCTCTTTTTTTGTGATATCTATTAAATTTACAAGTGACAACTGGCATTCCTCTCAGCTGGAAACAAGCCCTTTGGATATTAAAACCCCCACCTTCTTCAAACTTCTTTCATCACCTTTGAAAAACCTTGCCATATCTGTTAGGTACCACTCTCATCATGTTTCCCTTTTCTTCTTAAAAATCACTTTTGCTAAGAAAATTCAGAATCAGTTATGTATATGGTTAATTTAATACTTATCTTTTATTTGCTTTTTGTTAGAAGCCATATGTAATGACAGCTAAGATGAAGAATTTTTCTCCTAAACTCAAAATATAAACTCCAAACAAAAGCCTCAACGTCCAGACAATAAATAGATGATTCAGATCAAGTTAAAGGAGAGATATGAAACACATTTTCCTAAATCACTGTTTACTTCAATTACTTGTCTCTCTTTTTTTTTTTTTTTAATCCAATTACCTTGGTAAAAGCACATTGATTAATCTTTTTCCTTGCAATATATACTGCTGTTTTAGAAAAAGATATTTTTTTATTTACAGACATTTTATAGATCATAAAATTCCTAAGAATTCATTTGTTGAAATGTGCAGTGAATTCCAATATTTTAATACGTTAAATTAAAATATTTTTAGGAACATCAGCGCAAAGAAAGTGTTTTATAGGGTTATTTTTCTAGTAACTAACAGAAGTTGCATCTTTTTCTCCATCTATCTGTTGTATTTGATTTTTCCATCAAAAATTGATTCTGTTAAATTTTATTAAAATTTTAATGAAATTTAGAATGCAATATATGTTTAAGTATTTTTTTTTTGCAATGACAGACCCAGTCTGTGTAACCATACTCTATCTGGTCATTAATATTTTGTCTCATATTTTTATTTATCTTTCTACATTTGCGAGGATTTATACATTTTTGATTTTTTTACTTTCTTAAATTCTTTAAGTCTTTCGGAGTACTGTTTTGTGATTAAATGCTATCTCACAATTTTTATTTAAGAAAGTGGCACATATTGTCATCTTTCCACCTCCTCTTTGTCTGGCTGCCTACACTACAGTCTTACCCAGTGTTGTTGCATTTGAGCATCTAGTCCTTACTCAAAGGTTCTGAGTTGACATAGTAATTTTGCAGTACTTTTCAGTATGTCTCATGCTACATATGAAAGCTTCCCTTCAGTTTTCTTTGTTCTGAAATTCATTCATGGCACTCAAAAAGGATGGAGTACAGACTTTTGCATAAGTATCGTGAAGAATGAGACCTGTATGAGTATGCTGACAGATTGTGTAGATCTTCTGTTTTGCTATAAGGTTTTCGTGTCCCTTCCATTCTTAGATCTTATTCAGCATCATTATCAAGAATCTGATTAGTCTGATAGTAGCCATGTGAGAACCTGTCAGACAAAAATACACCTTGGCTACTGTCAGACAGTTACCTAGGTGTAGGACCCATGGGATTTTATGGAGCTTCTACTTTTCTGGAGGTTCTGTTTCCCAATGCAGATTGTTCCTCTGCACATCTAAAAAATTGTTGCTTTTGCTGGTAAACAGAGTTGATGCTATTGCATCCTGATGGGGGAAGAGTCTGACATTCAGGACTCAGTTCTGAGAATTGGAACATCCATGACGAGTCTTTATTTTTGGGTAGATATTTGCTTTCACCATTTTGAAATGCTTACATTATGTTGAAGAAATGGCTTTATTCAAGCCAGAATATTTGAGATGAGCAAGATCCTTTTCATTAGAACAAATGAGCTTTTGGCTTTTTCTCATTATCTCTGATTCTGAGCTGTAGACAAGGACAGATTATACTGAAAAAGGCTGAAATATTCTCAATGCCAGCATCTACTGACAATCACAACCAGTTCTTCCACAGTGACTGTGTTTTCTAATGTCTTACCTTCAAGCATCATCTCATCTTTTCTTTTTCTTTAATCCCACTCTACCCCTTTTGTTATGTGAAAAATTGTGTCCATGCTTCCATTTTATATAATTTTCTGTGCTATGCTACTCTACACTTCTGTCACTTTTTTAGACATGGTAAAACATCTGCTATCTATACACTGTTTGTATGATATTAGTATTGTGAAAGCATTATTAAAATAACATGTCGTAAAAGCCATCTTTTTCCTAGGGGCAGTAAGAAGGGCAAGTTCAGTGTGAATAGGTACAGCTGGCGCTGAGCTCTGTGGTAAAGAATGTAAGTGAGTAAATAGCTGTGAAAATATGGAGAGTTGCTTCAGTTGCATGATCTTGGCAGCAGAAATATAGATTCAAACTTCATTGGTTTCTGATGTACTGTGACACAAATGTTATGATCAGATCATGCTTTAAAACGGCAATTGAAATAGATTTTGTAGTCATCAGGTTAACAGTAGGGACTAGATTGCAATACTTCCCTTCCTAAGATTGCTAATGTAAATATAAAAATACAAGGGAAAAATGGGCCTCAAACATGGCTGATCTTGTATGCCATTGTATTTTCCAAGTTCTGTAAGGTGAATGGCCTCAAATTTCTTTGGTGATGAACTTTAGCTTTAGTTGGTTTTATTTGCTTTGCCATTCCTGCTGGTTTGCAACAGGGCCTAAAAGTGCTTTAAGTGCTTGTGACTGGGGTAATGAATGAAAATATCTTTCCAGCACTGAGAGTATTGCATTAGACTGAATAGTCACCTTACTTGTAAAAGCACTATTAGAGAGGGGCAGCTGTAAGTAAGGATAACGATTTGTGTCCAGTGCTTATTTACTGAAAATTGTAAATGTATTATTTATTGAGAGCTCTCCAGACAGTGCTTGTCAGAATAAAAATGTCAACTCTAAGCAAAACGTTATAACACATAATAGAAATGCTAGGTACACACTTTAGAGATACAGCTAATTAGATCTGCTTTTCTTAAAGAAATGACAGTAAAAATGCTCAGCAGCATGTACATTTTAAATGCTGATATATTCCTTATTCTTCTATGCCGTATTTGGTTTAGATACCTTATCATTATTTAAAAATAATTTTGACAACTTTATTTGGTTGCCACAAGAGAGACAGAGGTACTTGCTCCCAGGCTGCACGAGGTGGCTGCATGCTCAGGCTGTCTTGTTCATCTGATGCAGAGAGTAGCTACTTTTACCTCTGTGTTTTATTCTGAAACTCCAAGATGCCACTTCTTTCGTGAGGGAAACCTGCCTCCAGTGGAAGCAACAAAGAATTATTAAGATCAGTCTTCAGACATGCTAATTAACCCCAAACAAATATTATGTTAAGGAGCCTAAATTCATTCAACATCACTGTTACTTTTGTGTATTATTAAATATGAGTAGGAATTAGGGAGAAAAAAAAGTAGTTAATTTTTTCAATTTAAAACAAAGTAATATTTAAGTATTTTTAGGCATTTTTATTTTCTCTGAAATTTGCAATGGGAAGAATTTGAGCTTAAAAAATTTTGGAAATCCGCTAGAGGATTTTTTAGTGTGAGGGAGGGAATTGGCTTTTTAATTTATCCTTTTTACAAAGAACTGCTCAGTTCAGCATCATAAAATTTAGGATGTCATCATTAAAAGCAGCTTTCTTCTGTCAAGTATACCAGCCAGTATGAGAAAGAGCCTTACGGTCTTTATTTTAGTGACAGTATATCTGTGTTCTCCTACACTCAGTTTGCTCTGGGTCCCATGGAATCACAGAATCACAAAGTGGCTGCGGTGAGAAGGCACTGCCCAACCCCTCTGCACAGGTTATTCAGAGACATGTCCCATCAGTTTTTGTGTGTCTCCAAGGATGGAAACCCCTCAACCTGTTCAATGTTTCTTCATCCTTACAATAAGAAAGCTTTTCCTTATGTTTCAAGGGAATTTCCTGTTTTTCTATTTGTTCTCTTTGCCTCCGAGCCTGTTGTTAAGTATCACTGAGAAGAGCATGGATCTGCCTTCTTTATTCCTGCCATCAGATATTTATATATTATTCCCTGGAGCCTGCTCTTTTTCAGCCTAAACACTCATGGCACTCTCAGCCCCTCTTCATATGAGAGATGCTCCAGTCAGTTGTTTGCCTTGAGGCCCGTTCCTGGGGCCTCTCCAGTATGCCCATGTCTTTCCTGAACTGGAGAGCCCAGAAGTGGACAGAGCACCCAAAGTGTGGTCTTAAATATGTTTTATTTCAAAGCTGCTAGTTCTACACTGTAGGACAGAGCTGGTACCCTTAAATCCAAGAGGGGCTTTATCAGGAACTTCAATGGTGTGGTTTCAAGCCCTGGCTGTATAATTTGAGTTTTTGCGCTGTGTGTGCTCTTTCTTCCTGGTGTGTAGCTGATGAGTGCAAAGTAAAAACCAAGAATAAAAACATAATTCAGTGTTCTTAACTACATATTTCTCTGCTTCATAAATGTATTTTGGACTGTGAGGAATCCTTGTGATTCCCATTTGTAGCCAGACTTCTTCCTTATTTACTCATTGGCGTGTTGATCTCCAAAATGAAGCAAGAGTTAATGGTTGTTAATGTGTCAAAGCCTCCCTCTTTTGTCCTGCTTTAATAACTTAAAGAAGTGGTGGTGTTTTTGTAAAGTTCAAACTGTGATATTATTTAAAAAAAAAAGTGCAATAGTCCTTGTTAAATATAGTCTTGAGGGCAAGTACTGTGTAAACATCTGCAGAGAGCTCCTGTTAGCATTGCTCTGTCCTGACTAGCAGCTCTCGTTCTGTTGCAGTCTTGGGTTGGTCCTTAACATGGGCTGCCAATCAGTAAAGCTGTGCCAAAATGTCTTGTTCTACAGCCTAGCATTTTGGAATGTATCTAATAGCTGTTTTCTTTTATTAATCATAATATATTTTTAGTTTTACTTACATAGGTGCCCAGAGTTCCTGGGCACAGTGCCCTATGTATGAATGGCTGTTTATTTTCATCTTCCTTTTTGTTAACTGTTTTACTTAATGCTTTACATAACCATTTGCCATATTTTGACATGAAGCTACAATGCACTGCTGCCTGCTCACATTTCTTAAAGAACCTGATGTGACAACACCCTCTACAGTAAATCATGATCTTCACTGAACCTAAAAAACCCCATCTTGAATACTCTTCTGTCTTTTATTTGTTTGAAAATGTTGAAGAAAGCAGGCTCTTTGACCCATCTGGAAGAAGTCTGAACACTACAGCCTAGAGAGCCTGCAGTGGCACCAAAGCCTTTGAGGGCTCTGTACTGAATTTCTTAGTCTAACACCACCTTAAGAATGAATTCTGTTTGCATTTATAGCTGTGCTGTGTGTGTCACGGGATATGCATGAGGACAGGATTTGGTTCTTCCTACTCTATTTTAAGATTTACCTGCATATTCAATATTTAAAACAGCTCTGCTTCTCAGTGTAGGTCTAAGCAGTCCTTATCATATCTTAAATATGTAACAAGCAGATTACTTTTAAATATTTACAGTGAAACAAAAACTAACACATCGGGCAGAGGTTTGTTAAAATGTCAGAAGAACTTGCTGTAGTGAAAAATAAATATTGAACCAAGTTTATTCCTGAGGTATCTCTATTAATTTCAGTGGAATTACTTCAGGAGTAGTTCTGGAAAAAATCTGCCTAGATTTTATATCATAATTTTAATATTTTGTTACAGAACTTTGAATAGCCTAGAAATGATTTTATAGATCTGGCATTTACATGCATCACTGAGTAAAATAAGATTCCTTTGCTTCCGTTTCTGTTCCCTCTGTGGACTGTTTGTGTTTTTAGCTGTTTAAATATGGTTGTTGCAGCTTTGTTAATAGGTTTTGTTACCTCTGCAGTTATACTTGTAATTAAATATTTAGTTGGAGCATTGGTTCCACTAGGTTTCAGTGTATCTGATGTTTCTGTGATATAATGACTAGACAAAGAATCATGTCTATTGCCCTTTTGTGTCTGTGTATCAGGTAACACAACAGACAGTGGCCAGACGTATAACCTCAAAAATCAAACCAATTTGTTAATGAACTAACAAGGCAATGTAATAAGCATCTCTATTCAGTCATTTTCCTGAGCTTTCAGTTATTCCTTAGAGCAAGAGTAGCTAGTGCTGTATCAACAAATTATTTGATGACAATAATTTGGCTGATGAGAATACAAGCAAAAAGACACAATCTAATTAGAAAACACTGTATATTAGGTGGCAAAATGTGGCTAATGTTTTATCTCTAATTGTAAAACTGCAATTTGCAACTTTCGGTAGTTAGCGGTTTTTGCATCCCCTCCCCCCCCGCTTCCTCCTTTCTGCACAGAAAATCATTAAAAAAAAGGCCAAAAAGAGACTACAGGATTTGAAACACAGTGGCCCTGAAGTGATGGGAAAATGGCCAAGGTGTCACAGCTAATTTCTGACCCTGCTTTATGAGTTCTGCTGTTCCTTATTCCCCTTGTCAGTCTGTGAATCCCTGAGGCTGTACACACTGGCCTAACATCACTCAACTCCAGTTTTATATCCTCTTTTAATAATGTTGAGTCTATTCTGTCCAACTTTGATTCAGACAACCTGCTTGTCTTGAAAAAGTGATATATTTAATCAGTGGCTCTGTCTCCAGCATAGCTCCCACTGCGTGAGACTAGAGCCAAAGAGTAGTGCAGTGGCCTGTCACTTCTGTTTGAATAGGTAATGTGGAGCCGCTCAGCCGAAGAGACAGGAGCTGGAACTGCTTGTTAGGACACATGATCAAAAGCCACTCTCTGCTTTCTGCCAATCAAGCCTCATGTCGCCTTGTGGGGCAGACATTAAATAGATTTTTCTGCCGTACACTGTGGGCACTTTGCCAGTTTGACATGTGAACTGTTACAAAAGATACCAGAGTTTCCACTTCTTGCTGACTGCTTTTAAATATTACCAAGTCCTTGCTGTCCAAAGTAGAATATTTTAAAGAATAGATTATGATAAATTTCCACTACAATTAGGCAGTCTCCTTCCTGCCCTTAATTGTTCAAAGATATTTTTCAAAACAAAAGTGTAACTTGGTTTCTGAAAACAAACAGGCAAACAAAAAAAGTGTTGAGCAACCCTATGGCACATAGATTTGAGCAATATGATTATTGTCTGAGAATTACAGTGGGTTGTTCCTTTCACTTGTGTGATTTTGAATATTGTTTCTATTTTTGGTCTTACATTATTTAATTAGATTTTCCTAGTTGTGATCACAGCACTATTTTATTATTATTATGTTTATCTGGTGGGATATTAAAGTTTGGGGTTTTTTTCTGTAAATGAGGTTGAATTTATTTGTTGTGTTTATTGGCTGTTGGTGCAAATATAAATGTCTTAAAATGGCTCTGCAGTTGGTTTTCGTTACACTTTCCCTTGGTTTTTTCCTCTTTGTCTATTACCCTTCATAACCACCTCAGCTCTTGTGCCCATGGCAACAAAGCTCAGTGGTTGAGGCTAACAAAGATGACATTTAAGCTTTGCCTAAGTAATGAATATTCTTTTGTAACTTCCAGGGCCAATGAATTTATGTCATTTTTTAGAGGTCCCCAGTACCTAGAGAACCGCTTCTATTTATGTACTTGTGGTCATGATATGCAGATATTTGCTCCCTTGTGCTTGCCCTTCCTGATATATCTTTTATTTTTCTTCCTCTTTTTTTTGAGTAAAACTTTTTTTTAACCAAAACATACCATGGCAATCTAGTGGAATTCATTTAAACAGTGAGCTACACATAAACAGCTGCTCCTTCAATAAGCCATTCTTTATAATACCCTTATTACCTTCTAGTGTCTCAAATTCTGATTAGTCAACAGTGCTGATTACTGTATGGCATTCCACTGCCCATCTTCCTTCTGCTCAGCTGCTCTTGTCTTAGCTGTTATGTGATTACAACACAACTTGTGCATTGTTTTCTCCAAGTTGTTCTTCATATTGTATATCTTTAAAAAAACAACTAAACCCTCTTGAAGAGATGGACAAAATAATTTTAGTCACTAAGAATTCCCTGGAATTCTGTGAATTGTTTTTGTACGACTGTGATCCTCACAATCTGTGTGCTCTGCAACTTTCTAGTGGGATAAGTTCTTCAGATTTACAAGGATCAATAAATAATGTCCAGTTAAAAGAACTTTAGGAAAATGACAGTTAGTTATTGAAAGTATTTGTAATATATCAGGACAGGAGGGACCAAGGACTGCCTTTTTTAAATAAGAAAAAGACCAAAACCAAAAGCCAAAACCCACAAAGGGCTTTGGCCTGGCTTTACTTTCACAAAAACCAGTGGGTTCAAAAGTTGTTAAGAACAGAGCCCTGTCATGAGAAAGCAGTTTGGAAAACATACCCCCAGTAATACATGCTGAGTTTCAGAAAGGTATGTGGTGGTAGAAGGAATGCACAGGTTGAAAATGGGAAGGGAAGGAATTGTGGTGCTCTGAGTCTCCAGTTTCTGGTCAAAGCAGCAAATGCAGAGGTTTGTTAAGGACATTAAAACTTTGCCAGCTGGTTTATAGGTAAATAGCACATTAGTGAGGAGAACACCCTTTCCTCAAACCCCTGCAGCTTCCTTTGGTGCAGCCCCTTAGAATCAAGTCCTGGTAAGTATGAAACGCTGACACACTCAAAACGCAACCCCATTAAAGGCCTTAAATCTGTCATTGTGCTCTGGAGCCTGTTCTGAAAATAGCAAAGCTCTTTTTGTAAATTAAAATCGGTGTGAATGGGAACAGATGTTGACATGCTTTACTTTATCTGCAGGGATCCCCGTCAGGGGGGAGAGGGTCAGTGAGGTTAGATAGCAGGAATTACTGCAAATGTGCAAAGGACAGGATCGTCTGATACAGACATTGTCTCTGGTTTTACTAGAGAAGCAATAATATCCAGTGGTTACTTCTCATTGCTGTAAGTCTGAATATAAGGAAAGATGATTGTGTAACACCTTTAACTCCTTGGAGAATGCCTTGTATATCTGTTTACACAGATAAAGCAGAGGGATGCTCGGCCTGTTTGACAGAGTTGGTGTACTCAGTCAGATCTGGATTCCAAGTGATTCTGGGTGACCCCAATTTCCATTTACTTCCATGTTACCTGAGCTCACTCAGGATCTTGTGGAAGGTGCTTGGCATACCTTAGGTGCACCTTACCAAAAAAAATTGTATTCACTCTGATAGTGGGTAGTTTTTTTGGTGTTTCAGCATTACTTTTTAAGGGTTTGGGTGAAATCTCATGTTGCATTAGAGTCATCATCAACTTTTAATAGTTTTTAAAATAAAAACGTAGTTCTGTTCTGAAATGTGCAATTTATTAAATAGCTTTGCTAGTCAATCTCAATAAATTCTTGTTGAAAATTTTTCCCAATTAAAAAAAAAGATAGCAAAGGATGAATTTATTTATAAGAACTGTAATAGTTTCCCTCAATTCCTTTTATATTTTAGATTACCTTATAATTTTCTAAATCTACATGAACAATAATGATCAATTTTGTCAGTATTATTCACACCTTTTATTAATTTAGCATAGATGAATAAATGTGAATGTTGTGAAGAGTTGATTGGGAATAGATTTTAAATCTGACAGTTAGATTACAGGGTACCTAAGAAAAAATGGCTCTTTCACTAGGTACCTAGTAATTTAATTCTTGTTTGAAATTATTATAATTTATTACAGTGTGTGGGTCCTAATGAATGTCTACTATTAAATGAAAAGGAGAAATTGAAATTATGAAATTCTTTTAACTTGTATCTTAAAAATCCTCTTAAACAATTCAGTAGATATTAATAAGCAATGTGCTTTTCTTTCCCTTTTTTATGAATGTAAACAAAAACACTTTTACCAGTACATAATCATATTAGATCCGTGTTGCTGGAGATTCTTACTTAGAACCAAGACTATCTTAAAATAAAATGGAATAATTTTATGTAATGAAAAATACCCAAAATTTCCTATCTTGATTAGACATTTAGACCTTCAAATATGAGTCCTTCTTGAACGGAAGCTCAAAATCATTCCTGGCAGTTTTACCTTTGTTAGAAATGCAGATCTGGGGGTTTGCTGACAAATTAAAACTTCTCAGCATTTTTCCTACTGAAGGAGTCAGTCATGAGGACATGAGAATATAATGCACATTATATTTTTACTATCATTAGATAAAATTATTTTCCCACTTTCTTTATTGGTTTTCTTTTGAGAATTAATTAGGAGACATTGGTAAAAATCCATAGGTATTTCGAAATAAATGTAATAAATAGATTATAGTGACATTTTAAATAAGTGATGGAACACAAATTGTGTATCTTTGTTAAGAGGGTGAACATGTATTAGGAAATTCTTAGATACAAAGTATGTTGGTTCATAATACTTTAGTTCACTTAAAATTTCGCCACTAATAGAGCTATACCAGAATTAAATATATTTTAAGAACAGAAGACTTCTATTTTTTTCTGTAACATACCATAGTATTTAAAATTATGTGACTATTGTATAAGCACCTGATAAATAAAAAAAGTTTAGAGGTTTCAGTAGAAATTTCATTTGTAATGACACTGTTTTCAGGTCAGTAACAGTTGTGGTCTTTGGCATTCACTAGTTTCAAACTGGCTCAGGTTTCTCATTTTTACCCCCTTTTTTTTTTTTTTTTTTGTAGTTCTTCTACATCTCTTACTGTAAAGGATTTCCATTATTATTAAAATATGAACAAGCGTCTTTGTACAACTGAGTAAAATGCAATTCTAACTGGAACAAATCATTAGGTCTGCTTGCCGTTTGTTGATTATTTTATTTAAGTGGAAAGAAGTACAGTTACTCTCCTTGGTGAAGTCAACTTAGTATGAGTAATAAAACACTACCTCTGGTTACCTGTTGCTGTCTTGCAGCCGACAGATGGAACACCAGTTGGATATTCCATTTTAAGGTACCAAGGTAGCATTGCATGCTTGCATCCTTTGAGGTGCATGTGTCTTTTCCTCTGGGAAGAGTGTGTGGGTTATTATTCCAATGCTTGTTTCCTGCTATGCCAGAAAGGAAAAGAGAAAAAGAACAGAAAAAGAGAAAAGAGAAGAAAGGAAAAGACAACAGTAATAGAAGGAAAATAAAAAACAAAGAAAACAAGAAAATAGTAAAGGAGTGGGGCTGTGACTTTTCACTTCAATAATTTCTGAATTTTCATCTAATAGATATTTTAAGTTCAAGTGAACATAGCTGAAACAGGTATTTTTGAAAGTGATCTAGATTTGATATTGTAGTTTTTTTCCTTATTTTCCCTAACCGAAATAAAAGGCACCCAGAATCACCATATTTGAAAATTACATTAGGCGCAGAAAACTGGTTATGTTAACCCTTTGTGCTCTTTCTTTCTGTACATAATTGCAGTGTAGAATTTGTTTGTCCATGAACTTTGCTATTTAGCTGATAGGATTTTTTTGAAGCCACTAGTAGAAAAGTGGAGACTGAACAGAATTTGTTCTTTTCAAAGTTCTAAAAATACTCATGCCTTTCTCATGAGTTAGGAATTTTTATATGTTTACTGTTCTTCACTATAACCAATTCCAACAACTGCCCTGTTACAGTAAAAAATTAGGAGTATGCTGAGACATGAGCTGAAAAACCCTTAAGAGCTAACATTTCAAAATATAAACATGAATTAATGCTAATGTCATTTTCCCCCCATTTTCTTAGGCAAAGCCTAGCTATGCAGGCTGTTTATTAAAATTTATTTCAGTAAAATATGTAAGTACTATAAAATTAAATTATTTTATTAAACTTTTAGTTTTGGTATTATTTGAACCTTGAATGTGATATCTGAATGAGATGAGATTAAAAGGTTTAAATAGCTTTTAAATTATATTTACATTAGTGCAATCTGTCCTTTTTAATACTAATCCCCTTTTTTTCAGTTGAGATTGTATTATAAAAAACCCACCCAGAGCGCGTTTAAAATGGTCCAAAATGTTTGCGCTACGAAGCTTGTTTGTTCGTTTCTTAATCAGTCAGAGTTCTCAAGGAAAAGTTCAGTTCAGATATTAGCTGTACTTCTTAGAAATGACCTTGTGGGGTAGAGAAGCATGGCACAGTGGCACTTTCCAGCTGTACACATGGTATCCGTCGGGGTACAATCATGCTCAGTCCCAGCACCGCAGGCTTGGACATATGTTGAGTTTTATTTCTTTCTTCTGACATTAATCCTATTCACCAGCTGTTCTGCCAGCTGCCATTCTTCAGCTTGGAGATTACGTTTTGGGGGATACCAACAATCGCCTAGTTGACCAGTGTTCTCCCCACTTACTTTAAAAATGATTGGAGTTCTGGGTTAGCATTACTCAGTCTTTTTTACTGCCTGTGTCCTTAATTGTCTTTGAATTCTAGACTTGATTTATGATCACTTTGAATACACTGCAGAAAAGCCCTCAAAAGAGCTCTGATTTCTACCATACTGGTAAATCTGTGCTCACAGAAGGAAAAAAAAAAAAGGTTTGCAGTTAACATTCTGAAAGCTGTAATTAATGTTACATGCACTATTATGTAAACAGCATTAATTAGTGACAAATTCTTCTGATAAAAATCATTTTTAATCAAAAGAATATCTTAATTTTTCATTTTTACATGAGTCTATTTTAAGAAGTTGCAGTTTTGTAAGAAACTGTTTCACTAATCTAGTTTGAACAGGCTATTACATCTCTGCTGCACTCATAACATATACTAATAAGTCGTATAGATTTCTTAGTTCATATTCCAGATGATCTGTCCATAAGCAGGATGTTAAACATCTGTAGTTTAAGCCTTCTGGGACTAACAAATGCATTAATGCTGGAAAGAAATGTGGCCTGAACAATAAGGTTACAGACCATGTGGCAAAGAAACAACCCCGATATCATCAACTCAGCACATACGGTGCACTGTGCCTGAGTTCTAATACAGCAATAAAAGAACAATGGCAGTTTTAAATTGTATCCATTTATAGCATATATTTATCACATTCATATCAGTAAAGACAGAGAACCCCATATTCACTGTAATTATTTCATGTGGCAATTTAAAGATATTTGTTGCACATTCTTCACAATTGAGAGAAATTGGCTATTAACTGGATAAGGTTAAACTAGAAAATAATGGTAAATATTTATTACAAGAATATTCAATCAATAACATGTATTCTGCATTTCTTTGCACGGCCAGTGATTGCGTTGAGGTCATATAAAGCAGACATTCGAATTGTCCGACTCAGATCACACTTTAAGGAAACAGTAGCTACATTAATAAAACCCACCCACCTTGATTCTTTTTCCCCATTCTCTTTTGCATACTTCACATAATCTTCGTTTAATACAGTTACAGAATTAAGGTATTGATAGTTAACACAGATAAAATATTTTTTACATAGGAGTTACTCTGGACTTCTGTCATAGTCAGGAAAAGTTCTTGGGAGTAATGGGGGTGGGGAGAATCCTAAGAAATATTCCCAGTGAGATAACGTTCCAGACTCACCAGTAGTGAACCCCCTTTACTAAATATGGCCATTCTATTTATAGAAATATTCATATTTTCATTGGTGGCCAAAGCACTGCTTATAGGAAAACCTACAGGTGACTAATAGGAGTTGCTCACTAAGTGGAATAATGAATAGTATTAGGTGTCAATTAAATCAAGCTTCCCCGAGGTGCAGGTGCTCCACAATGTACTGACACATTTCAAGTAGCAGCGCCACTTCACCCATGCATATGAACAAGCACATTTGCATATTAAAAAGCTGAAAATTATTTAACTGAAGCAAAAGTCTTTTAGAGATGATGGAGGTTATTAAAACTGTTGACAAGAAAGAAGGTAATTGCCTGAAAATGAGAGATGACATTCTGCTATACACAGGGAACGTTGTTTTTGTTGTATTGTGCAGCAGTGCCTGGGTGTATAACCTATTACATTGAGATTGCTCCTATGCAATTAGACCCTTTTTGTCCTCACTTCAATAAGGCTATGATTATGAAGGATTGAAGAACACTTGGCATATTGAATGTCTGTTGTTTTTATAACTTCGTCAGAAATGACAAAACACGTTTTGTGTCCTGTTTTTTCTTTGTAGGCTTATTGATTCTGTGATTATAATATTCATAAAAGACAATGTGTTCATGGTTGAACACTGTCATTTTTACAGGTTTTATTTTTTTTATTTTTGAGCATAGTACTTGTTTGAATGCCAAGGTGTTAGTCAGAAAGACGGGCATATAGAAAGTAAAAAATGAATAGGTGAGAAATTTAGCACTAGTAATACCAAATATTTCTATTAAAAGTCAAATAAAAAGCCCATGTATTGCAGAAGTGTCTGCTCAGAAATATTCACCAACTTGCAGTGAATTTACTTTTTATCTCTCAGCAGTGATTGTTTTCCTATGTGTGTTCTTTGTCCTGACTTTCCTACTGATAGTCTACAGAAACTGGTTGAATTGCACCTTGCAAGGGGCAGGAAAAATTGTTTCTATGTAAGCCATCAGTGAGAAACTTCATTTAGCTCACATACTCTTCTACAAGGAAGAAAACAATGAGGCTTTCTTTTATGAACCTCTCTAAAGATAAAGGTGCCTGGCAGGCAATACCATTTAATGCTTACCACCTAAATGGTCATTTGTGGTGGGATTTGCAAAACTGCCTAAGAGATTTGGATGCCCAGTTCCCATTAAAGTTAATGAGAATTGGCGGCATCCAAATTCCCTTTGCAGCTTTGAAAATGTCAACCAGCCTTTCAGTGTTTGTGATCATGCTGTATGTTAAGAGAATGTTTCCTCCAAGCTCTATTTTTGTTAGGTTTTCTATTATGTTCTCAGAATCTGGAGAGAAGCACAGTGATTGCAGTGACTTGCTTTGAGTTTGGGCAAAGATGTTAACCTTTCTGCTTCAGATACCCTGTCTGTAAATTGGACACCCTAGCACTTTGATTTTTGTTCTTTGGTATATTTTGAATTCACTTATTTATATGAAAAAGTATGAAGCCTTATTAATAAGAAGCTTTTATTCCAGTCTTAGTGTCCTGGTCTGTTGAGGTGTGTGAGACATGTAAGACCCTCATCTGTCTGAAACAGTTTTAAATGCAGTAAACCACAGAACATTGTAATGATATAAATTATTTATGATATAATTGATGTACTCAAACACATAATGAGTCATGAGGATAGATGATCCAAACTCAAGTAAAAGTATGTCATCTATTAGTATTAAGTATCTTTTCAAGAATGCATGATTTCCTTCAAGTTGTGGCTTTTTTGTATGTGATTGCATTTTAATCTTTTGTCAGCCGCTGTATGCCGTATACTTTCAGCTGACCCTTTCATAAAACCACTTTTTTACTTTGATCTCTGAGGCACTGGAATTATCTGGTTTCTTAAAATTACTTTGGTCACAAATTGAAAAAGTAAAATTTACATTTTATGGGACCAATCTTGCAGTTCTTGCTTAGATAATATAGTGTTATGCCTCAAGTGTAATGAATTGTTATATTAAAGATGCTATTTGGACTTTCTGTCATTGTGAGATGCCCCCACTGGATGAGATTTTCAAATGGCCCTAGTGTTCAACAGCTCTTATTCAGTCACAAAAGAAATGTTTAATTTATTAAAACTTTCAGCACTGAGAATAGTGGGAACACTTCAGAGAAATTGTTCACATCCTTTGAGTGCTTGAAAGAGAGTTGAACTTTCTGGAAAATGTAACTTCTTGATTCTTGGTGTAAATGCATGAGAAAAATGGAAGCTCAGCAGCTGTCACATAGTTCTAGTCTAGTATCGTGTTTGGTATGATACACACTATGTGTGTGTATATTTCAATAGTTATATATTGAATATTTGATATTTCATTGCCTTAACATCTAGTATTCTTTTCAAACAAAGAAAATACAAAATCAAAGAAAACACTGATCTATTTGTTTCAAGGGAGTGTACCACTTACTAGCTGTAGAGAACCTCTACAGTTTGATAAAATAAGCTGTAACTTCAGACACAGTAGCTCACATATTGTACTATAATATACTGTGGGAAGGTTTCTTAGCCAGGAGAAACGATAGATGACTGTTATGGGCCAAGAAATATAATTTGATAGGTCTTCTGTAGAAACCATTATGGAAGTCTTTTAAAACTAAAAGTAATCTCACAGATTTTAGTAGAAAATGAATCAGTTTGCATGCTATTGAAAATTAATGTTTCTAAAATAAATCTTGTTTTAGCCAACAAACATTTGGCTTCAACCAAAAGGCAATCAGGGAATGTTCTTTATGCCATTAGTGAAGCAGAGCATATGTTTCTGCTTTATTGGTTGCTGACATTAAGCATACTGATTTACTGGTTTGAAACTGATAGTTGGGGCTGCTAGGATTAATTTAATTTATATTAAGAATTAAGTTTAAATTTTCTGAACTTCTAAATTTTTGAAAGGTCTTTTTTTTTTTTTTTTTTTTTAATTATTACAGAGAGAGTAAGGAATATTTTCAGACCAGGATCTTTCTTTTATGAAGCCAGGCAAACAAACTTCTGTGCTCTGAGCTATGGAAATGATGAAAGCAGTAGCTGTTCATTTGTGGGACTGTCAGTCAGTGGGCAAGTTGGGAAAGAAAAACGGTATTAAACCCAAATCTGCTGAACCCCAATGCTTGTAACCACTCTGAAAGCATGTTCATTTTTAAGTTAGTAGCCACATGGAGCTTGGTGAGCTTTGCAGACTTTGCTACTGATTATTATATGGTTACCTGCACTTACTGAGGATGGGGCTCATGGGCTTGACTGGGGCTTCTAATGCATGGGGTGACTACTGACACTTCTGACAACTCCTTGTTAGATTTTGTTGTGTCCCAGAGTTCCAAGACAGGAGGTACGGCGTTGGCTTTGTGAGTTGTGGTAGAAGGACCCATGAAAGGGCTGCCTGAGTATGATGAGAAATGGATAAGGTCTCCAAAAGAAGTAGCTGACTCCACCTCAGGGATTCTGTGAATTCTAAGAACGTATTTGCAGCTGGTGGCTCCTGTATTGCTTTGTCTGAAAGGTATTATATTTCTGATGGAAGCAATATTCAGCTGGTAGTGTCTTGACTCTGTAGTTGTGTTTACTGTGAACATCCTTTCCAGTGACCCAAGAGATCGGTTGTGGTTACTGGCTTTGGATACCTAACGTGAAACATAGTGGGACTGATTTTTGAGATATGTTCAGCACTTATAACTTCAACTTCTAAAAATATTGGGACCACCAGCTTTGAAAATGAGATGTAATTTGATTCAAGCATCATTCCTAAAACTTCTGTCCATTTTTTAAATACTACGGTTGTGTATGTATCAGTTTCTAGCTATAAGCACACAGATGTATAAATAAGTTACATAAATATTCAGTGTACATAAAATACATGAGTTCTATGTATTCCAATTCTTCTGGGCAGTAAAACCCAGCTGTCATTAAACATCACTTTTCCTTTTTCAAATGACAGTTATGACATGGCAGACTAGTCATTCTTCCAAAGAGCCAGACCTCCGTTATTGAGATTTTCAGAAGCATCTGTTGATTTTGCTGTGCCTCTGTTATGCCAGGCTGAAGGTGGTGTTGATAAAGCCTTCTGAACAACCTTCCCTTTTAACAGGGATCAAATTCTCTTTATTAGCATGAAAAAAGAGAAATAGTTGTCATTTGAACTGGATAACAGCTTCTTCAGTTCTTACTAAATGTTTCTGGAATCGCAGGGGTCAATAAACGCTTCGTTTCTTTTCTGATTTTTGGAGGTACTTATCCTGTCTGTTAACAGATAATCTGCTAAATGAAAATCTATATGTACTTCAGTGTAAATTACACTTTTTTCCTGCCTATATTTATGCAGGAAGTATTTTTTTTATTTTAATTGTTTTTGTCTTTAGTCTAACGTAAGACTGGAATGGTTGAGAACTCTTTTACTATTTTTTCGTAGACATATTAAGAGAAAAGCCTACATCTCAGTGGAATACAGACACCCAAACTATTGTTTAGCAGTCTAACTCCCAATTACACAAATGGCAATTAGTCGCTTAAATCACATTTAGATATCTGAATAACATCAGGGATTTGAGCTAATAGATCTTATGTATGACACATTTCTTACCTGGAAAGGAGAATGAGGGAGGGGAATATGAAGGCAAAAATAGAATATCTAATGAATAGATTCCTGGGTGACTAGTATGTCTGACTATACACAGCATTTATAAGCATCTCAGTGAAATGTTTAGGAAGGTAACCTCTGTCCTACTTATTAAATTTTGGCATTTCAGAGACACACCTGACCCTTTTGATTTCTCAAAAAGATAGGTTAAACAGAGAGCAAACTCTTTTGTGAAGGTATGACTCACACAAGATTCTAAACATAATAATTTTTTGCATCTTATTTTATTTTATGGCTTAAATCAACATAATTTTTGTATGACACATGTGACCTCTGATGAATAAAGCCCATTGAAATTTGTCTGAATAACTGCATGAAGAAACACACAGGTCCAGTTTGTAGTGTTTGTTTTTTTTTTCATCTGCAGATTGCACAAAAGCTAAGAAGGGACTTGGTGAGCAAGATATTTTGGCTACTTTTGGGTTATGATAATAACCAAAATGAAATCCTGAGCCCCACTTGGAATAATTAATTATTACATTTTCCAGCCATGAGTATTTGGGGCAGCTCTTTTCTGTCACATGTAATCATTTAATACTCATTATGAAATTATGGTCAGGATGAGCTTAATAACTTTGCATTGTTATGTTTTCAATTCGGTTATCTCTATTACACGATGTTATTTTTCAAGTCATTTTTTTTTTAAATTGTCGTTTGCCAAATTTTCCTGTTTATGAACTATTCAGAGATAATTGAAATTGCCTGTTTCTCACATGTATCCTATTCATGCCATCTGCTACCTGAAATTTAGTTTGGATACTTGCCATGCAGTTGTAAAGGGTTTTCAGTTTTATTTATTTCTTGTTGACCATATGTTGTACTTATATTTGTGTGTGTTTATATCATATATATATATAAAAACAAAGCATTCAATTATCTTGATTTAACTAGTTTACAGCAGATACTGTTACCTCATGATGTCTCAAGTCCAAAATTAATTTCTTTCAGATTTAGTGAAATTTGGTCTTCATTCATGACTAAAACCAACAATTACTGAATATAGACTAGTTGTGAAAAGGTGTCAAGTAAACTTTGAAAATATGTAAAAGATAAGATGGTGTCATTGAAAAATATACTATTGTGGTTAAAGCTGTTTATATTACCATTTTGCAAAATGATTTAATTGTTCAGTAGTTGTATGAGCTAAAAAGATCATCTTTCTAACTGAGAAACAGAGTCATGAAAGAATTGAGGGACCAATTTTTATTCACCCACTGGTGTTTTGGAAACCGTCATGTTTTGTAGGAGTTTGATGATCAGCTTTGATACTCCTGTGTTCCACCTTCGATCTGGTGGGGTGGACCAGCTAGACTAGTCTGTGTGACCATCCAGTAGTAAGCAGAGCAGTTTCTGTACCTTCCTCATGCTTGCATGGCAATTTTACAGTACACTGAGATTTTTTTTGAGATAGCTGGAGAGTTGCTATATTTTCCTTAACACTAGTTTGAACAATAACACTGTGTGAATATAGGTGCACAGCACAGCTGCGGGTTGATTTGTTACAACATTTTTCTTCCACTGTGCAGTGAGATGGTATAATTTACTCCTGGCTGTATCACTCAGGAGTAATGCTTTCTCTATTTGCTCTTGGAAATAAATTTTGTAGCAGGTCAGCCATCATATATCTTTCAAATTGTTTCAGAAATGCATGCTTGTGTATGTCTGTATACATAATATGCATTCTGCCTGTGTCAAGGGTTGATAAAAGCGCCCGATAGCAATGTGTGCACAGAGCCTTCACCAGCCCGCTCGCTATGGGTGGGCATGCATACTGGCTGGATACTCCTGCTCCTTTAAGGTTCCCGGGGCAAATTATTGGAAGTAGGGAGGGTCTGAGAAGAGTCACGGCTTCACTTCTGTATCTGAACATGTATAAAAATCTGTCTGGTTAGAGGGAAGCGTTAGACTCTGTCTGCAGCCTCACTGGCTGAAGCAAAACTACTCAGAAGATCTTGCTGGATTCATGTGGCTTCACTGTTGCCTCGAAGGGAGTGACGTGTTTCACTCAGCGTTGCTGAACATTGAACTGTCATACTTTCCAGGGAGAGAATGCAAAAGAGTTAGTGAGGGTAGAGAGGTAAAGCTTAATACTCCGTTCTCCAAAGTATTCATGGCTTTCATATGCATATACTCTGCAAATAAACTTCTGAAGACTTGTGTAAAGCAGTATTTAATACACTTAAAGCTGTGTAGTTCTCCATGAAGCATCACTTCAGAGAAAAGAATCTTGCCTGCTTTGTACTCATTGGCCCAAGCCCTCAGGTTCACTAAATCCAGACTGGCCCAGAGGTGTCGCCTGTGGAGCCTGTCTGAGCAGAATGCATTTTTCAGAGGTACAGGAGAAAAGAGTATGTGCTAACATAAAGATTAGATGATTCTAGGTAAAGGAGAAAGAAAACAGAAGAAGCCAAAAAAGGCAATAAAAATATTAAGCAAGAAGGATACATTTTTCCTCATCAGGTCCAGAGTGAGTGTTTGCAGATTGGGAACAAGGTTTAGCGCCACAACGAGTTTCACCATTGGACACCACTTTGTTGTATACACAGAACCCCTCTTTCCTCTTTCATACGTGAAGAACCCGACTCCCTAAAACTTATGCGTTACATGTAGGGATTAGAATTATTTTGTATTTGCTCACTGGTATTTAGCCTGTGGTCACTTGACAAGTGTGGCATTTTTAGGGTAAGTGCTATTATTTTTCTAGGCTCAGGGTTTGCAGTCGTCATTTCATTTGGAAAATGTGGACAGGATGAATGGGTTTGTTCCTTTTGTAGGGGATTACAATAATACACGGAAGCTTGTGAGTGCTTCTGACAGATGTGCTGGCGGCCTGCCACTGCGTGAAGGGTGCGGCTCTGACTGACAACTTGCAATTATGTGATGATGAATGGTTCTGATGTGTGTTCAAGAGAAAACCACTTTCTAGAAAGTGAAAGTTGTGCATACGGTTTCTATAAAGTAAGTCTTAAGAAAGGCCTTAACTTCTATTTTTTTGTTGGGATTACCAATTTGGATCCCCTTTTCTGTCAAACTTTTTCTGGTTTTGATAAATAAGGGCCAAACCGAAGTTTATATGGGAAAAATTAGCTTTGGCCCATATTGGCTTAAGAAATGCTTTATCTGCATTTTTAGTCAAACTGACATCATCACTGTAGAGATATACAAATGCATACACACAGAGAAATACTTAAATATATACACATGACTGTGCAGTAGCCAGCAAGTTCATCAAAGTAAATCCATCGAGCAAAAAACCACTTTTCTGTCAGGGGTATAATTCACCCATCAGTAGGACTGCGTTGCTCATGTTAGTGTTAATGAGAGTTTCAGCCACACACCAAAGACACAATGTACCCACAGAGGACTTATAAATGATCCCTTTCTGTGCTAGATTTGATCCAGACATTTGTTTTTTTTTTTCAAAAGTCAAAGTCAGAGTTTCTGAGCAACAAGACATAAAGAAGATCCAGTATGGGGAGGGCACCTGACACCTTGGCTCTGGAAAGTTGTTACAGGATCTAATTGATGTTCGTTGGCTTGGTATGATTTTCCAATGTATGTACTACATTTAGTAGCTGATGTGAATTGTCTAATTTTGGGGAGATCTTATGGGCATCTTCCCGTGATACTGTGAATTGAAATCAGAACACCTGCAAAACAAGAGGAATTGGGCTTTAAGGTTAGGATGATCACCCCCTGGTGTACTGCATACAGTTCCAGTGTCCCCAGCATAAGAAGGACATGGAACTATTGGAGCAAGTCTAGACGAGGGCCACAAAGTTGGCAAGAGGACTGGAGCACCTCTCCTATGAAGGCAGGCTGAGAAAGTTGGGATTGTTCAACCTGGAGAAGAGAAGGTTGTGTGGAGACTTCATAGCAACCTTCTAGTACCTGAGGGGGGAGTACGGGGAAGATTGAGACTCTTCATCAGGAACTGTAGTAATAATACAAAGAGTAATGGGTACAAATTGAAAGAGGGGAAGTTTAGGAGAAATATTAGGAAGAAATCTTTTAGTGTGAAGGGGTTTAGACAACGGAAAAAGATGCCCAGGGTGACTGTGGATGCCCCAGCCCTGGCAGTGTTCAAGTACAGTTTGGGATGTGGCCTTAAGCAACCTGATCTAATGGGAGGTGTCCCTGCCAATGGCAGGATGGTTGGGGCAAGGTGATCTTTAAGGTCCATTCCAACCCCTTAACATTTTATGGTTCTATGTGTTGTCTAAGCAAGGAAGAAGAGGTTATAAAAGTTGTACTTAAAAAATAAAGAATTGAGCAATGATAAGAGTATGTGTATCATCTGCCCATGAAGAAAACATATTTTTGGATGCAAAATTAGTGGTTTAAAAGTGTTTTTTGTGTGGTTTTCTGTTTGGCCAAACTCTACCCTTTTGGAGGACTGCTGGTCCTTGTCTCTGGTACAAAGGTGTGGAAGCTTCCTCAAAGGAAAAAGAGCAGTCTTGGGTATAGGTGAAACATGTTCACGGTATTAAAATGTTTTATTTAGTCTTTACAGAAGTTGCCATTGTTAGAGAGGCGTTGTTGAGCAGCCTGATCCAACATGGTGTTTCCTGCATGACTTTTCAGCAAATTATTATCATGGTTTTCCTATACATTTGTTGTCAGTATTTGTTCTTTATTTCTTTTCTATTCATCTGTTCAGTACAGCAAAAGGTTCCATTATTAGGGCCTGTGTCTCTGTCAGTGTCCATATTATTTCACTGGTGTGAAAAGAGTAAAAAAAAGCAGTAATCAATGCAAAGGGGAAATTTTAATACTATTTTTGTAGGTAACTGTAAAAAGTAATGGAATGCTGCAATTTAAATTCTTAAACTTATGTTCTAAGGCTAATTTTCTGTAGTCTTAGGTACTGAGTAGGTCCAGTTAATACTTTTCAAAAGAAAGGAGATGTTATTGTCTTTGTATCAAAGTTCACACTGGCACCATGGTATAGGTTAGTACACTTATTAGGGAGTTAAATTTTGCCGAAGAAGGAAACAGTTTATTTCCTGTCAGCTAAAAGGCTTTTGGACAATTCCTGATAATATCTGGATGTGGGGTAGTTCACAGAAGGGAATTGTTGTTCCTACTTGCGTGATTTTGTCATGTTTCTTCTTACAGGCCTAGAACTGGAAACTTTCTGAACTTGAGAAACTTGAGAAATATCACTGTAGAAATGAAAAAAATTCCATGTGACTTTCAGCATTCATGGACTTGTACCAGCAGCTCTGGGACCTGCAGTGTCCACTTTGCCTTGAGAAAACTATGCCTGTGCATAGTGCCTTCACCTCTTTGTGCAGGCAGAGGTTGTGTTCATGGACCTCTTGCTTAGGCTGAGCAGTTGTTTTAGTTGAGATAGTAAGTTATATCACATGCACAGCTTTGAAAGCAAAAAGGACCAAACCCCCTGAGATCATCTCAGTTGGTCAGAGAAAGGTGCTAATAACACCAAGGCTGTGGGTTCAATCCCCATGTAAGCCTTTCACATAAGAGCTGGACTTGATGATCCTTGTGGGTCCCTTCCAAATCAGAATATTCTGTGGTTAAAAAACTCTAGTTTTTTTTCATGGAGCTTAGGCCTCTGGGTTCTGAGGAGTCTCTGAGTTTAATAGAAGTAATTAAGATGTTTCCTTGTAATTTTTTGCAGGGGCCTCTCTCAGAAAGTACATTAGCAGTAGTAAAAGCAAACAACAATCCTTGCCACAGAGAGCTCTCAGTCAGATCTTATAATAAGAGAGAACAGGTGAAAATCTGATTGGTGAGGAAAAGTGGGCACTGCTGACACTGACGTTAGTGTATTGATATAAGCAGCAACAGTCACAGTGTGCCACCTGCCCAGCCATACATAAGGTGGTGTAAATTATACCTTGCCCATAAATAAGTGTTTAAAAAAAGCTTAAGGAACCAGAGACGTGTAACTTGCGATGTTTGAGATTCTGCTTTCCTAGTGCTCATGATTATATTAATAGTGTAAAGGCAAATATAGGAGGTGGGTTCAGGCAGCTTTGCAGCCCAGAGATTAGAGAGGTGATTAGTTGACAAAAAAGACTGTACAGTTGTCTAAATACAGCAAGTTTTGTGGGTAATGTCAAGATAAGAAATGTAGTAAGATAATTTTAATGTGAAGTAAAGACAATGAAAATGCAACCAAAGGGTAAGAGATTGATCTCAATTTTAATGTATGTAAACATAAATTTGGTGGACCAAACTGGGAGCACGTGGAGAACCTGGCAGCAGCCCAAACTTCTGCCTTTGGCTTGATAGTAACAAGCCTTTGCACTGCACGTTCAAACAGTTGCGGCCACACTATTTCTGTATGAAGTCCATACATACATCCTTTGTCTATAAAGGATCTAACCTTAGAAATCATGCAGTCCCCTTGCTAGAGAAACTCTAAAAGGAAGTATAGAGTAAGAATAATTATAACAATTAAAAAATATATGGTTGCCGTTGTGAATTTTGTTTTTCCTTGAGTGCTAGTGCATGAAGTACATTAGTCTGTGATTACTGAATGCAAAAGGAAACAAATCTTTGCCGGTTACTCATGTTCTGAGTTTGGTATTATATTTAAATGAATAAGGCAATATTAGACCTCAGAGCAATCTAAAACTTCCTTGTGAGGGGAAGAGGAGGGGCAGGCACTGATCTCTTCTCTGTGGTGACCAGTGACAGAATCCGAGGCAATTGTCTGAAGCTGTATCAGGGGAGGTTTAGGTTAGATATTAGAAAGAGGTTCTTGACCCCGGAGGGTGGTTGGGCACTGGAACAGGCTCCCCAGGGAAATGGTCACAGCACCAAGCCTGGCAAAGTTCCAGAAGCATTTGAACAATGCCCTCAGGCACATGATGTGAATCCTGGGGTTGTCCTGTGCAGAGCCAGGAGTTGGACTTTGATGATTTTTATGGGTCCATCCCAACTCAGAATATTCTGTGATTCGGTGAATATAATAATTTTTCAATATACTATGTAATTTAGGATTCAAAAAAAGATATTTCCTACCTGTCCTTTTCTTTGGAATGAATACTTCTAAGATCATAAACGAGAACTTATAATTGAGTAATCTTTTATTCTGATAACGTGGAATTTTGTCTTGGTCCTAAATATGAAAAAACCCTCAACATCTAAAAAAATACGTCTGTGTTAGAATCTTTTGCATTTGTGTAAAAAGCATACCATAAACCAACATTAAGCTACAATTTCAAAATAGCTGTGTAAAATTTCATGCATGCTTAGATTTTCTGGGGAGTTATGCAGCTAAAATTCACCTCATAAATTTAAACTGTTATAACCATTATGAGTCTGGATTAAGTAACAAAAAAGCAAGAAGGCTAAATGTTTAACACAGAAATTGTGTAAATTATCTTTGTTAGCTGCGATATAACTTTTA
>JAYRBT010000177.1:12743266-12791041 GCA_036023395.1 Myiotriccus ornatus | reverse complement strand
AACAAAAAAGCAAGAAGGCTAAATGTTTAACACAGAAATTGTGTAAATTATCTTTGTTAGCTGCGATATAACTTTTAGTGAAGGTTGTGGCATAATTGAGCTCCATGGCCTGTTTCTTGCTTGTGGTGAGGAGGATTCTGGAAAGGAACGATGTTTAGTAGAGAATAGGAAATAAAGAATAACTTGAAACAAGTAGTGTGAACTTAACTGTTGTTATCCTTCTATGTAACTATTAAAATTTAATTGTAATGAATATGTTTTAATGTTTTGGGTAGCAGATTAGGTATTATTACATCTCTCAGAAGTTTACAAGTGACCTTCACATTCTTGGCTCTGATATTTATTGGGAAGATGCTTATGGTGATTAATTTTTCCACCAATTTTGGTGGCAAAAATTCTTTTCTTCTGTGGAACACAGGGTCCATTGATAGCACTTGCTCCAAGCAAACAGGTCTGTCAGCCTGTACATGGGGGGTGTCAAGATCTGCTCTGTCAGGGGAGCAAAAGGGGCTTACTCTGTTTTGCTGCACTAGGACAGGGTGCAACATGCACTCATCTGTTATCATTGGTGCTTTTGGTTGGTGAAGTGCACTGTGCAGGAAATATTTCCTGTTCACCCTGTCTTTAATTAGGCAAGATAAGGACACTTCAAATTGCCATTGTTTCCAAATCTGGCCACAAAGTCCAATTTATAGAGATTTGCTTGTATACCTGTGTATATAAGCACAGGTTTTAAACTTTTCATTTTGCCCCATGTCTTCACAATTAGTGAAAGTTTTCTTCAGTGACCCAACAGAACTTAAAACATACTAAAATTAAAGCAATTTTTGTGTCCATGTAGAGGGTTTTCTTACATGATTAAGCAATGCTTTTTCCTCAAGAAAAAATTCTGATTCATCCAGTTCACTGACAGGATGATCCTCCATGAATGTGAAACTATCCAGTAGCTTGTTATGTCCTTGCTGGCCAATCTGAAGCCTTAAAGCTTCATGGATATTACACAATTAGCTAGTTTTATTTTCAGCATATTCTGTAAATGTGCTACAAATAAATTACCTTCTCCAAATCTTTGTAAAGAGGAAAAAAAGTATAGTCAGTATGCCAGCTTCACAGATGTGGGACTAAGAGCTTGACTTCAAAAACATCATTGATTTCTTTGTTGTTCAGCTTTAGGTGTTTAGGCCCAGATTCTTTTCTGGACGACCTAACTTTGTGCAGCAGTTTATATATAGTTATATATATTATAGCCTCAATCTTTACATTGACTTTACTTTGACACAGCTGCAGCTGTGAATGTTCAGCAGTTCCTCAAATAAAACCCCAAGTTTTTTTAAATTGAGCTCCCAGAAAATGAAACTGCGACCCATCATTTCTCCTCTGCAGTTCCCTCCCTCATTCATTTAGTTTCTTTGAACTTTTGCAATGAAACGTAGACAATGACTGCATGGGCAACAGCCTCATTTGCTCTGCAGTTCCAGTTTATGCTTTTTTCTATGATTATCCCATGTACTGGATATAGCAAGAATCCCATACAAAAATTTGGCACATTTTTTTGTTTTAATGAAAAAAAAATAATTTAGAGAATATATCATAGTGCACACGGGTGTTGAATTAGAATTTCCTGCTTAACTGTAATTCTGTGATTTTCATATCTTTCCATTCACTGACTTTACAAAATTAATAATGTTCTTTTATATGAATAAAATTATGGCTAATTTTCTGGTCTATGTATATAGGCAAATGAAAACATTAGAATATTGTTCTTGAAGATATTAGTTCCTTCTTAAATCTTTACAAAGATTTGTAAGAAGCCATTCTATTCTTCCTGAAATATATACCCCTGGCAGTAATATGTTAGTGGTATGATGCCATGATCTTAGGGTTCTTTTCCAACCTAAATGATTCTATGAATCTATGGCTTGTGAGGTTTGTAAACCTTTTTAAGCTGTGTTTGTTGGAATTAGCTCAGGGAAGTCTTAGTTGATCTGTGTTTTTATTTATATAGAATATGATTGTTTAAGTTGAAATTTTATTAATAAAAAAGGAGCTGCAGAACTGATTTTGTCAGTGTATTGTAGTGTCCTGGAAGAGATTGCATCATGTACCATAGAGACCTTCAGAAATGGTAATAGAGAGGAGATTCTAGCTATTGTTCTCATTCCTTTGCATCCTTGCTTGAAGTCATTTCAAATCAAGAGCATATTATTTTGCTTTCTTTGTATTACACTTTTACATTCAAAAATGCTTAAGGATTTCTCATGGAAAATTCTTTTTGTTATACAATTGTTTTAATTTCAGAATATTTTATGTAAGAGCTGAGTTAAGATTTTTATACACAGTATTAAGAAGCCTTGAAATCATTAAACAGATGTTTATTACTGCATTATTAGGGTAATGAGTAGAACATGATTTGGGGAACAAAATAGATGTCTTTTGAATCATTCATGTTTTGTTCATAAATCATCTGGTGTCACAAATTTTGCAAGGAACATTAATCAGTTTAATAGAAACTGATTTTTCTTCCTTTTCAGGAGGTCCCCTCACTCCCATTCCCTCAACTCTAAACTAACCTGGTGTGAAGAAACCTCCACACTATTGTGGTTTTGTATCACCTTTTGTTTAAGATGATTTTACTCCTCAAAACTTCGACTAATTTTTTCATGTTAATTTTACAGAATTTCTACCTTGTTAAAAGATATAATAATTAATTGGCATTGCACTTGATAGGAGAGTCAATAACACAAATATTTATTTGTGCTACCAGATTATTTCTTGAGTTGAGTTTGGATCCTCTGCTTTTTTCAGCTCGGTATAAGAATCTGGGAGAGTTTGTGCAATGTTAAAAGAAAGAAAATCTGACCCCATATCTTTAATAAAATGAATTGAGTGGCTGGTTTTAGAACACAGCTGAACAGAGGTGGACATGCCATCTGCAACTGCTTGAGCTGCTAGGGAAATTAATTTTTAAAAGAAAGACACTCCATGTCCAGAGGCCATATGATACGTGATTTTTTTTCAGAGAAGTTTTACAAAGAAAGATTTAAAGATTAAAAACTCAGTAGTTTGTTTGAGGAATAAAGAGAGGAATGTCACTTCAGTTTGGAAGTGTTTGAGAAGGGTGGATGCCAAAGATGAGAGTGAATTGTTTAGGGTTATAAAAGGACTATAACAAGGTACAGACATATGAGATTGAGAAAGAATAATTAGGCCAAATATTGGCATAAATTTCGTATCTCTTTAAGACTAAGTAGGCTATGATGGAGCTATGCGGATGAGTTCTAGTTAAGTTATTGGCTCAGTCATTCTTTTCCACTCTGAGGGAAGAAAAAAGATCTTCTAGAATTGGTCAATACAGAAAAATGTGGAGATGTGGAGGCAAAGAAAATAATGAAGATTGAGCTCTGCTTCCATTAGCACAACTTTGTCCTTTTGCAAAACAACAAATATTGCAAATCCTATTGGCTGTTACTTTTCTAGTGTCTGCATAGTGAGAAACAGGAAAATAAATGTATAGTTCTCCTTTTTTATATCAGTTCATATAATCTTTTGGCCAGGGCTTACAAGCACGTTGTGCTCCCCTTTTCCTGTCTATCCCTGATTGCTGTTGTGTTAAGCGTGATGCTTTCTCTTGCCAATATTGAATGTTCACTTGGGAAGTAAATAGAGGTACACATACTTAGGGGATACGTGAATTCATATAATATACTGTATACTATCATTGTAATGCAAATAAGGCAATATCTTCAATGAATACAGCCAATTTAACATTAAAATATAGCTTATCATGGAAGGGAAACTTTAAGTGGAGGAATGAAATCTACATGTAATTTTGATAGACTTAAAAGATATTTCTCTTCTACTAATATGTCAAAACATTGCATCCAGGCAATTACACTGACACTTGAGAAAGGTCCTTTTGACATTCATAGTGTATTGTCTAGTGCAGTGTTCATGAAATTAACATTTTCCTGAAGTAATCATATACAATTAAGTGACCAAATAGTTCTGAGGCAATACAACTGTATTTCACAGGAACTAAATATATTTCTTCACACTGATCCTGCATGTTTTAGTTGAGCAGTCATTAGCATGTTTATAATGGTTCTAATTTAGCACAACATTTTCTGAATTTTATCCTTGAGTCATTTACAAATTGTTCATATTGAGTAAACAAAGGAAACAGATTGCATTTTATACTTAGTAATTTATCTGAAAGAAGAGGGGAGGGTTAATTGTCTAAAAGTTTTGCTCTGTTTGGGGAAGTGATTCTAGTCTTGCAGTGCTTGGCACACAATGCTTTTTTCCCTCTGTTCCAGGGGGAAAAGAGAAAAAAAAAAGAATGGAGGAGTGAGCAAAATGAAAAATTAGGAGCGGGACAAGATTTGCCACTCCCAAAGGGGAGTGTGGAGCAGAATTGGAGCTGGCACGAGATTATCTAAAACAGTTGGTGCATTCCTTAATGATCAAGTGCTTGAGAAGTCCAGCTCTCTCTCACAGAGCATCTGTGTTGATGTTTATATCAGTGCCCTGCTGTATGGGAAAAGCATGCTTTCTCTTGTTGCTTTTCTAAAAATAGTGTGGCGTATAGCATTGTATGAGTTATTTTAAGAGAACAAAAACATTTGCAAGGTTAAAGGTCCTGCTTTTTAATAAATAAATAAAAATAAAGGTCAGAAATGTATCTTGGGTTATTCTTTCCATGAAATTCAAACTCCTTTTTATCTAGAGTTTTGCACTGAGCAGAATTCTGCTCTTTGCACTAGAGAATTCCTGTTCAAGCAAGCCATTTTAGGCAGAATTGGTACAGGCTCAGACTCTACAGCTTTTCCCAGTAGCCACATCACAGAAAGCAGGTCTGGAAATTACCCCCAGTTTAATTCCAGTGTTTCTGTTTAGAATGTCTGTTGTTTCATGCAAGATCTAGACCATTCAAGTAGTGCAAATGAATTCAGAGGAAAACCAGAACATTTTAATACCTAATTATTTTTAGTGAGCTTGGAGAGTTTTAATTAAAAGTTAAGAGAGCTCTCCAAGCTCTTACAGTTCTAATTTTATCATATTGTGGAAATCTTGTCACTGTGAAAAAACGTACAGCAATTGGCAGATCTGCTTGGTTCCCTGTCCTAAACAAAACTGTATGTTAGGTAGTCAGATCTCAGTTGCGCTTCCATCATTGCTCTTGCAAGAAAACATCTACTGCGAGCTGAATGCCTTTTGCATATAATTGTATTTAGGAAGGATTCGTTGCCTTTTTTGCTTGTTTGTTTGTTTTTGCCTTTTTTTGTTTTCATTTTTTCCTTTTTCTTTTTTTTTTCTTTTTTTAAAAATTTTTTATTTTGCTTTTACAGTACTGCCTGGGTAGGAAAGAGTCAATATGAGAGGAGGGAGTAAGTGACTGGCCAGGATTATTTGTCTCCTTAACATAGCAAACAAGATATAGAATTTGTGATTTGATTAGATTTTATTTGTATTTTGCAATAAATAAAGGGATTAGCATGTTTTCCTGTTCTAAATGTCACTTTGCTCATTTTTGAGTTGTGATTGCATTTTTGGTTTTTTCAAGAACTTGTTTTCTGAAAGCTTATTAGATCAAGAAATTTTTGAAAAGTTGGCCAGAGAGATAAATTCACTGGCTAACATGTTGAAATGCCTTACATTTTAATTTTCTGTTAGACCACGACAATTAATTACAGTACAAGAATAGTATGGAAATTGAGACGGATGAGATGAGATTCCCCTGACCTGCAGCTCCACTGGCAGCAGGATTGGAGCCAAGCTGCTTATGAACAAGAGGCAGTGGCAATACACTGCAACTATGGGTATTAAGCCTTCGGGCTGATTTTTGATTAGTTTTGTATTGTTGCTGTCTCCTTTTCTTTTATTTAAAGTTTATTGAAACAGAAAAAGGATAATTTGTGTTTGAAAGAAGAAAAAAAGTAACTATGGCAACAAAAAAAATCTACTTTAGTAACATTGCATAAACTTTACATCCTTGGATTAAAACAGGATAGATAGTACCATCCAGCAGTTAAGTTTCTAATAGTCATGGTTAAATTATATTTTATTTTTCAAATAGTGAATGAAAACACGAAGTCTTTAATTTAATTTTGGATTGTTAAAAGATTATAAAATTGTGTTCTTTCAAAGTGAATTAAATTAACCTTTTGCCTTTCCCTTTGATACTAAAATGTTAGAGTTTGCATATAATTTTAAAATACACAGTATGGAGCATGAAAATTAGGAAATATTTTTATGATCTAGTTCTATACTAGGTGGTTCTTTACCTCAAGGAAATCTGATTGGCAGTCATAAGCAGGCTGTTGTCATGTACTCAGAGATGGATCAGTTAATCAAAAGTCCCAGCACAAGTTTATTAAAACTCATCACTGGATTTTAAAAAATATACTTAGTTTTCAGAATTATTCACGATTTTTATGAATGGATCTAGTAATAGCACTGATGGACCTGGTGTTTTAGTTTAATTGTAAGTAACAAACATTGACTAGAGTAAATCTAAATTCTACTTGACTTTTATTCAGAAATATTTGTAAAGTTCTGATATAATTTTGATTTTTCTACTCTGAAGAGGATTTAGTATCCTATGAAGAATATTGAAACAAGTATTCTTCTTTCATATCCATGATGTATTATTATTTTAGATGTTATGTCCTTAGCTTCACCCACCGTTTGCACTTGGAGCATGGGGTGGGATATGCAAAGGTACAACCTGAAGCAGGCCAAGAAATGGTAGTCACTTTAATGTTTATTTGCAGTTTAGTTGATTTGGGGGGAAAAAAGCAGCTCTTCTGTGGAAGGAATCCGGTGTGGTAGGCAAATGTCTGACACAAGGGGTTCATAATCTCATTTAACATTCTTTCAAAGAAAAAAAAGCAAACCCACAAAATACTTTTTCTCTAACAAATATTTCATAGATGCTGACAGGCTAATTCCACTTGTGCTGTTTTTCTTATATAGACTTTAATGAGGCATTTGAACTCATCTGACAAAAGCTGATCCAAAGGACACCTTTTGTCTCCTGGAGCTGAAGGCAAATAAATGCAATGAGAGTAGATTTGGGAATATTGAACATCAGAGATGAAGAAACTTGCATAGTGTTATGTAGTCCCAAACCCTGCAAAAATGTGATCTTTTTATGTTTAGCAATATCTACTGAATTATAATGGGATATAACTACAGACTATAGTCCTGAAATATAGACAAAGATGCCCCTAGGTCTGTAGTATCGTTCTTCTAAAATGCAGAAAAGAACTGTGTCCTCCTCCTGCTGAGGATCTGATCATGCTTTAGAACAATTTCTCTTGCAGGGTGCCTGATTTCTCTCCTCTGCCTTGTCTTTTCCAGTGCCTCTTTCCTTGAGATGTAATGGTTCAGATTCATGTAGAAATATGTCACCTATACCTCTATACCTTTGATTGAATTGTATTTCTGTATTGCTTATGAACTTGCCATGAATTTGCAATCATTATTAATAAATCAACGTGCTTTTGTCTTCTGTCACAAAGTAATGTATGCATTCAAAAAGAATTGTATGCAAACAAGTCATGTTTTAGAACTCTTATCATTAATAATTATCAGTTTGCAGTATTGTTAAACATGTTTTGAGGGAAGCTTATTATAAAAGAAATAACAAGGCACTGCACAGTAGAAAGAATAAGACAGTTCAGTTGATCACTGGTATAGGTGTTATAAATATGCCAGTCTGTACTATAGTGTTTTATTAAGTCTCAAAAAGTCAAAGCTGATTTGAAATAATAATGTCTGACAGTCAGTGCTTTGAAGTTTTGCTGCTGCACTCTCACATTTAGGTTTTCTTTTATGTATGACTTTACCATAAAAAACAAAAACTCACACATGGCATGAACGTCTTTTTTTTTGTATCTGTATTTCAAAGAAAGTAATAGGAGGCTACTTCAGTGAATTAAAAAGAAAAAAAGGAACAACCCCCCAAAATCAATGAGGATAGGTGCAGGCCATTGTAAGGTCATACAGTATTCATGTAAGATATAGCTGGGGTTGGTAACTTGTTGACGGCTGTAAAAGTGAAATTAAAAGAAAAAAACACACCAAAAAAACCCCCAAAAAACAACCCTGAAAAAAAGGGGAGAATAAGGAGGAGACAAGAGGCAAAAGCTACTCTTGATTCAAACAAGATGACTTTCATTCAGTTAGAAGAACTTGAGAGCTTGGCTGTGATAGCTAACACGCTCGTTCTTCATCACCGGTCGTGCAACAAAGAGCTGGATTCCATCCATTCCATGACTGATTGATTACCCAATGGACAAATGTTAATTCTTTTCATCGATGCTTTGTCATTGTGAAAAGATCCTTTTCAGCTAGCACCTAGATTTTTTCCCCTTGGCTTTTTTTCCCCGTGATTATATATCTTTTAACATCCTCTTCTCTTCACCTTTGCAAAACTGTCATGTCTAACAAGATTCTCACAGTACTTTAAACTCCTTTAGTTTACAATTAAAATTGCTAACTAAGTATGTAACAAACCGTGATATTAAATAATACTCAATGATTTAATTTAGTCATCATAATTATACTTAACCTGTTTGCTGTCCTTGAAAGAAATTTTTTTCCTAGTTCACAAGAGAATATAAAGCATGAGAAGCTGTGTGTTTTTTAATATAATAAATTGCTCCAGCACAACTTCATGAGTTTGATCTTACATGTGCCAGTAGAAAATATGCTGTTTTGTGGCATAAGCACAACTGTGGTTTATAAAGTCAGTGAGAAGAGCTAAAAATGTATAAATGCTAATTTCTTTCATTGCTTCTTTATAATTGTCTTTAGCAAGAATACCCCTGAATTTTGAAAATGTCGGGATCCACAAGGTTTTGGAATAGTGCTGAAGCAGAGCCTCAGTGCAGGGAGAGTGATGCAGTGCAGATGTGAATTTGGGTTTCTTTCTTCAATGTTCAGTGCTGGATTCCAAGTCGATGTTTTGTTTCTATGTTGAATCAAATCAGAAAATGAATCAATATGGATGAAGACATTTTACTGATGTCAGAAGATATCTTTGTAGATTTTATATGTCTGTAAAAATTAATTTTCAGTACAAAAAGAAGAAAAATCTTTCTGATTCAAAAACCTTTTCAAAATGTGTTTGTGAACACAAAATATGGAACTTGAAGGGAGACGTGCCTTTCAAGTGTAAGCCTTTATATTTAGTTTTGTGTCTAATGTGGAAGACCTCCAGAGAGCTTTAACACATATCATTATTTTAAATTCTAAAAACTTATGCAGAATAAACATACTAATTGAAAATTTACAGGATTTCAAGAGAGCTATTTTTACAATGTTATGAAAAAGTTAATTAAAAGGCTCATTGTGTAATCGTTTTGTAATCTTCCCAAAAACAAAGTACAGTAACTATAAATTGTGTGGTCAGATGTAGAACATAGAATTTGAATGAGATAAGGGTGTTAAAAGAACTCATTCTTAAGGAATTTTTCAGTCATTTATAGAGATTAAAATTCTAACTTGCAATGTGATTATATCAAAAAGAAGGCACACAAGTAGACCTGTTTTTCATTCTAATTCTTTCTCAGTCTGTCTTCAGAAATGTATTTTTTTCCTTACATAATATAAGAATACTTCACGGGTGTTCTTAAGAACAGTAAGAGAAGAAATAAAAGTGCATTTGAGGAAAGTATTTTCTCAACTACTGTAATACGCTAGTTACTTCATTTTTTCTTTTTTCTTTTTTTTTTTTTAAATGAAATGTTTTTTCTGTGTGTGAATTGAGGACAATATCTTAGGTAAAAGCAGTAGAATACATAACTTATAGCAAACATCAAAATAAAACTCTAAAGCTCTTTTTTTTTTTTTTCCAGGGATGAGGGGTCTGAAATTTTGGCAGGGGGAGAAACACAGAAACGTCTTTTTAAACTAATCATGATATCACAAAAAAAGACAAATTATAATGTTCTGTTGGTAATTGATGGTTATTTCTTGATTCTCCTATTATCAGGCCAGAACTCATAAAAGTAATGTGCTGTTATTGTTAAAAGTAAATTGTTATTATATAACAAGTATTTTAACACTGCCTATTGCAACTTACAGCTCCTTAATTTTCTCTTTCACAGAAAGATATAATTAGTAAATAAATTAGCTTTTCTGCTGAAATATTACTTCAAAAATATTTATGAGCTGCGTTGTCTTTCCATGGAGGCTTGCACAGTGAAAATGTGTTGCAATTAAAACCTGATCTTTGATCTTTTGGTAGTTACAGTTTGATTTGCTTTCAACTGGTTTTTGTTTTGTTTCAGTTTTTTGTTTGTTTATTTCAAATGAGTGATGCTAATGTGAATTTTTAGGCTGAAATGACTTGCACCCTAAAATATGATTGGCCATATGACCTTTTTCTTCTTTAAACTTCTTAAAGCTTTAACTCCTCCCTTTGTGACCTGTTTGAATGCTTCTCCTCCCTCTGAGTATTTTTGGAATCCTCTGAGGTGGAACAAACTGTTACCCGTTGTAATGATATGATTTGTGTTGCCGTTCTTAAATCTGGGCTTTTTGCTTTTGCTTTCACTTTTGTGAGTGCTTCTGCCGACGCTGCTGGCACGGGAATTTGAGCCATGATTTGACCTTAATCTGCCAGTAATTTAGCAGAAGATAAGTTGGACCGAATTCTTCCTTCTGGTACAACCCAATGTTAATTCCTAAGTGACAGGAGTGGGATCAGTACTAAAATTATCAAAATTTGGAATGTTATTAGCTATTTAGAAAGCACTGTGTGAATTGTTCCTCTCCTCACACAAGTGGCACCTTGCTGTGAGAGTTTCTAGAAAGCGAAGGCGAGGGACTGTTCCCAGTGTATGCATTAAGGAGCGAGGTGCTCAACACCACCCAGAGTGATGTGTAGTCTTATAATGAAGGCTCTCTGCAAAGATTTGTTTTGGGAACATTCAGATAATGTTTCTGATATCTTTCAAAACTGGGCCTAAGGGTTTCCAAGGAGTTTAGCATAAACATTGTTGATGAGTCTGTCTACAGATGAAAGTTAATGCACAAAGTTCAACAGAAATTCTGTTATTGCTAACTGGGAAGTGAAAAATAAGTGTTGAATTGTTTATAAAGTTTTCTTGATAATTGTTTATAAATCTGAATTGTGGTTTCTAAAGTCATAAAAATCTGTAACACAACATTAACGACAAAATCATAGAACAGCCTTGGTTGGAAAGGACCTTACAGTTCCAAAACCCCTGTTATGGGCAGAGACACCTTCCACTAGACCAGATTGCTTAGCATTTCATCGAACCTGGCCTTGAACACTCCCAGGGATGGGGCATCCACAGCTTCTCTGGGCAACCTATTCCAGTGCCTCACCACCCTCACAGTAAAGAATTTTTTCCTAATACTAATCTAAACCTACTCTTAGTTTGAAGCCATTCCCCGTTGTCCTGTCACTACGTGCTCTTGTAAATAGTCTCTCTCCATCTTTCTTGCAGGCTCCCTTCAGGACAATTTGTAGGCTTGTAGGCTCCCTTCATAAGAATTCCCATATTAAAAGTCACCTTTTGTAAGCTATCTGCAAGGTTATGTACAATTTAGACTTCAGAGCCAGTTAGTTTAATTTAGGAACTGAAAAGAACTTTAGAATTTATTGAAGTCTGTTATTCTCAGTATCAAATTTTGTAGTGAAATTGGGGTCTGATCACAGAAAACTTACTAAGGCCAATCTTCTACTTTCTCCAAAGTGTAATGACTTCAGTGACAATTTTGCCTACAGAAGGCCTCCCAGATTAGGGTAGCGACTTGAAATGTATTCTGAACTTCATATTACGAAAGCCTATCTTCTAATCATTGCATGTTGTTTAGAGTGTACTGAGAAAATTTCTGATACTGTGAACATCGAATATGTAGAGTGCTTTTATGAATTCCATGGAGACATTACATGAATAACTTTTGCATTGACATGGGTATAAAAATGGGTTTCAGATGTCACTGTGTGCCAAATTTCCAAAAAAAGCTACTAAATCTTCATGTATAATTTCAAGTGTACAATCATTCTCAAATGAAAAAGACAGAATTCATATATACATTGGCAATCTATGCATGTAAATTGGCAGTTAGCATGCATAAATCCTCAACGAAGTTTTTCTTTCAATTAGACTCTTGTTAAATCCGTAGTAACTCCATTAACCTCAGAGGAATTACTCTGGATTTAAAATGCAGTTAAATAAGAATTCTGTTTGGCTGCAAGTTCATTTCCCTTCTAAACTATCATTCAGCTGGTACAGGAAGAACAGTTTTAAAATGAAGGTGGCACCTGTTTTCCTGATGTGTGAGAATATATTTGATAATTCTGTTTCTTTTTTTTTTTTTTTTCCAATAGATTCATCCTGTATGGAAAAGCTACTTTCTAAAGACTGGAAGGAGAAGATGGAAAAATTAAACACAAGTGATCTCCTTGGTGAAATTAAAGGTATCTGACTAGATCAAATTTTAAATGTTTGCATCTATTTTAAAAAGGGGATTGAAGATTTTTGAAAGTTCAGAAAAAAGAATAGAAATGGCTATCATAACTAGAGGGTGCCTTCCTCTTTTTAGTCAGTTCACCCTGGTTTTTAATGGGTAGCTTCGATATGATGGATGTCTGTCAAAAAAATAGAGTATGTCATAATCAATTATAGGCGGTACAAGGATGTTATCACAAACACCAGGTTGGTTACATTAGTTCATTGACATTAGCTCTGCTCTCTGAGCAGAGGAAGAAACACGGAGTTATGAGTAGTTGGTACTGCTTCTTCCCAGCAGGATAAATTATATGTAGAAACTGTTTTCAGATTATAAAAGGAGGTAGTTGTGTGATTACTGTTCTAAATATTTGATTCAAAACTGGCAAAAAAAGAAGAGTGTTTGTTTATATTAATTCCATTCGTACAGAGAAAGAGCAGCTCTGGATGGAACCAGTGCGAGTTTTACTGTATACATGGACAATAAGTTCCAATATTTTCAAGATTTGTTGAACCTAGGAAGCTAGAAAAAGTGGAATTCTCTTGGCAATTAAGTACTAGGTAGAAAACTTGAAGTGTTTTTCCCTACCCACCAATTCTTCCATGCATTTTCTTGGCGAGAAGAAATTCAGTGTTACTGATTAAGCAACTGTTCATAAGGCACGTTTGAGGAATACACAAAGTACCTAAGATTCATTTCTCTTTATTTTTATAATTTTATTAAATGGCAACTAAGGTGTGGAGACAAAGAATCATGCTCATCATATTAATAAATCTTTGCTATAAAAAAAAAAAGATTCTATTTGATGAAAATTGATGCTTAGGGTTTTAAATTTTCACCAGGAAAACTTAGGATAGTACAATTTTTTTATTATTTTTTTATCTATACAAATAGATGAAAGATTGGCCCTTTTTAATAAATGAGTTATAACTGGTTCCTTCAGGACCAAAAATCTGTTGGATTCTCCTAATTTTGCTGGTAAAATTATGAAAATGCATGTATGTTAGGCAAGTAAGAATCCTATAGTAATATCAGTGGCAGAAACATAGTATTCAATTTTACAGGAACATGTTAAAATTGGCTGTAACAAAATCCCCCAAAATTATGTCTTGAGATCACATTCTATTTAAAACCATATTGTCTCTTAATAGTGTGAAAAACATTGAATGCTTGTTCAATTATTATTGTCCATTAATAGCAAAATATAGCTACTTAGTCTTTAAATAGAAACTACTTGAATGCTATTAGCGAATCAAATTTAAAAGAGGTGGGATCTCTAACAATGCAGAATAATGTTCTTTATTCTGTTATATGGCACAAAAAGCTTTTTAATGAGCTTTCATTTATTGAAAAAAAAAAACTATTTTTTTTCTGGATTTATGTTGTTCCCCCTCTTTTCTTAGCATATATAATCTCTGCTGAGTGAATGAGTAGAGTTCTTGCTTCTAACCCTTTTCTCATCTACCTACAAAGCATTTTCACTCAGATTTGGAAGAACTTTCAACTACCCTTTCTGGGTAGGCAATAGCTTATTAGCTGTATAAAAAGGATCATCAGATTAGGCTCACCAGATTTATGTGTTGACAGTTATTCAGTTTCCACAGCTCTTTTCCTGTGTAACCTGTCCTTAAGTGGTCATAATGTCTTCAATATTCATCTATGCTATTAGCTGGCTACCAGCAAGATGCAATAATGAATCTTTGCTGCTGCATTTAAACTTTTTGCAAAATAACACCAACATGGACGATAAAGGATGGTTGCTCTTGTGTTGTGCTTTACACTTCAAAACTCTTGAGAAAACATTGGTGTCATTATATACAAGAAGAAAACTAGATGCACAGTTACATAGCAGGAGTAGTGGCAGGTCTGAAGTTGGACTCCTTCCCTTTGGGCTCCCAAATTCATGGCCTAACTGCTGTCTTCAGGTTGGTTACCTCCAGCTGATAGAATCGCTATTAACCTAATAGTTGGGTATTAGCTCATATGAGCATTTGTGTACCTTAAAAATCCTCTCAGAAAAAAGGAAACCCAAACAAATCAACGATTAAGTACATGGCAGCATGAAAGCCAGATTACATGAAGGAAATAAAATGAAGTAGGGGAACCAGAGTGAATTTTTAATTCACCAAAGAAGCATACTTTAAAATAAATCCTTTCATTGTTCAGGGTGGTAGATTTCAAAATCATGAAGTTCATTTTCATAGTGCTGATTGAATTTCCAGCTATGTAACTGGCAGGGCATGCTGAGGTCTGGAAAAACCACATTTGAAAATCTCTTGTCTCTGGGAGGTCAAATATATTTTTCCTTAACTTCCGTTAGATTCTAAATAATTTTATTTAATTGGTTGATACTTTTGCCTTTTTTGCAGACTTTCTGCTCATATTACTGAGAGCCTAACTTAAAGGCATGAAGCCATGTAGTAAAAATAAATGAACGAGTTGATTAGGGGGAAAAAAAATCTTGATTATAGGAAAGCAAGGTGTGGTCCTGTGAGGAACTGCTCTTTGCACTGACTGTTACTGGGAGTTGTTTATTTTAGAGAGAAGGCGTTGTTCTTGCTGAGGATAACCTGAGCACATATTCTTCCTCTGTGTCTGCACAACTACAGCTCTCCCCCTTCAGTGAAAGACTAGCATCTTGGTTGTGGGAAGGCAGCTCACTAAGAATCAGTGCCAGAAAAAAGGATGAAAGCAGAAAAAAAAAAAAGTACCACTGACACAAACTGTTTCTATTCATGTTTGGGAAGCACACAGACGAGAAGAAAAGATAATTGGCTGAGAGAAACAAATAAAAACGGTATTTTCTTGCTTTACCTTCTATATTTAGAACACAATAGTGTTAATCAAGACATAATTATAAACTATATCTATTAATTCAAACAATAGAAGCCAATACAAAAGTAACAAACAGTGAATAATTCATTTTTTTCTCAGTGTGGGATTGTTCCTGTTCACAATTACTTTTGCATAGTGTGCTTTACTTGTAAAACTGCTTTTTCTGAGTTTCTTTATTAGGATTTCAGTTATTGATAATGGTCCAGATTCTTCCTTGAATTCCAGCCAAACAAGCCATTGACTTCAGGGAGGTTTCATGAAACTCTGAGGAGCATTTGGCAGAATGCTTTGTAGCCAAATTCCAGTGGTTAAATAAGTCTGCTTGTTCATTTGATATGTTTATAAATGAAACTCATAGGTCAAATTTTCGAAGGTCTGTGAAGCAATTGAGCTGAGTTAAATACCCTGCTCACCTGGAAAAAAACCCCCAACCTGAGCTGCCTGTGCAAATCATTTGATTGTATGTTATTTGCCAGGGTGCTCATGAAAATAGACTTATTTAAGGTATACAAGCAATTTGTTAGGCTTACGTCCAGCTTTTGCAGTATTGGGGTTTTTTTTGTATAAAAACTAGGATCAGGAAATACTTTTCATTCTAATTGTTGTTATTATGTATTTGAATAAACAAAGTGATGCAGGACTCTTTTCTGTGTTTTCAGATACTTGGGTGCACAGAGTTCTGTCCCCACCCTCCCTCACTGCGTGTATTTCTGTTGCTTAGTTATCTGGTTTTTCTTCAGCAGCCACAGCTAGGCAGAGTAGCATCATTTATCACTATACAGAGTCTGTTTTAAGTTTTCTCTTTCTGTTCCAAATATAAATCTCTGGAATAGCACAGTCTTGCATGCATCAGGCAGTTGTCCTACTGAAATAGCCCGCAATGGTCTTTCTCAGCATGCAGAGTCTTTGAAGATCAAATAAGAAAGGTCAGTCTTTAAGTAACTTAAGCAATGATGTTATCGTGAAAGGGTCAGAATTGGTCTAGCAGCCTTAGAGGAGAGTGACTCCTGGGTCACCAGCTACTGTGTTGCAGGTTAGTCCTCTGGCTTCCATTGGTGGTGTTTACAACTGGAACTATCTATATTTATAGGCATTGTGACTTTAATGTCACATGCTGTCTTTGTACAGTATACTCTATTTTGGGGAGGTGAGTGACTGATGTCCATAGCTTTATCCAATACAGAAGGCTGTTTCCATTATGTGGAATCCTGTGCTTATTCCTTCTCCTTTTATATTTGCTAATTTATCAGTAAAAGCCTAAACCTCGTGTTTTATGTGACATGTGCACATTTAATGGACTCAAAATATTTGGGTAGGTGGGAGGCAGCATTCCTGTTTCCTAGGAAATGTTGAATTTGGCAAAGCAAAGCAACTTCACCCACTTGATAGTCTCTTTCTAAGATATACCATAAACAATTTTGGAAAGGATATTTGTCCCTGGTAAAAGAAAACAGAGGAGACTCAGAGAGATGCTTTCTAGGAGTGTTTCTTTGGTGTGTATTAACGACTGGAAGAGGATAGCGAGGCACAACTCTTTGAATCTAGTAATTTAACGCTATCCATTTCTGGAATAGTCTTGGAGAGAGTTGTGCATGAATGAATCCTTGAGAAAGTTTGTTTTCCTTTTTTTACAAGTGAATTCATTTGTTTTTTAAGCATGGCTTACAAAAAATTTTAAAATGTTAATTTTTCCTTCTATTTTGTAAAATTTTTCTTCACAGACAAGCTTTCAGGTGTTTCGTGATGCACTATAACAAACCAAGTGAAGGTCATTTTGAGGAAAATAAACCTGTTTTTCTGTAGCCCTGATCAACACTATAGTCTGAATTTGCAGTAATTATTTTTCAGTATAATTGCTGAAAATTCTTTCTTATGAAGTCTAAGGATATATAACAGTCTGCCTCATAAATATGCATAAATAAATATATATAAGTCTTATATCACAGAGGCACTCAGAGGTTTTTAATTATGTCACTTTGTATGGCTATAGACATTTCAAAGCTCTCCTTTGTGCTCTCTGTTATAAACGTATTTTATTTCTTTTGAAGTCTGTGTGATATACATACTAGCAATTAAAAACTCAGCTCAGGCTTTGAGACACAAGGTCTTCTTAATTAAAACTCAAACAAAAGCTACAAGCAGAAGCCCCACTATATGATTAAGGTCTAAAATGTTATGATACATTAGAATCATTGTTAACTGCTAGGATTTAAAAAATCAATACACAGGAAAAAGGATCAACTGGTTCCAATTAGTGAAACCAATGAAAACATCCAACAAAATAGCACAACCCAGAACCCCTACACCCAAATCCTTAAGAAATTGGTCCTGATTAGAAATATACCACAGGCTATAAAGGTTTCTCATAATGAATTTATTGCCATGATCCAATGAAGTGATATGTTTAGCTTTGTGTTGTAGCTCTCCAAATCAGAGCGATGCTTTTGTTTTGCCGTTACTCCAGTCATTAGCACTTTGTGTAACATGGCACAAAGGCTACATTTCCAGGTCTAACCTGACCTTCTAAATTAAGTCATTTGAATGACTGAGTATTTCATAAGCACTTTCAACAGTTAATATTTGCATGCACTTTAGCCTGATTTGCTTGAAGAACGTAATGGATTCCAAAATAAAAATATTTTGGTTAAGCCTACCAAGCCCCATTGTATCTATTTGTTATGATCAAGGTACCAACACAATTAGTTAAACTAATCACCAGTGTGAAATAGAATAAACTCTACTGTCTGATGTTGTCTTAAATTTTTTTGACATGAAATGTGTTTCCTGAGATTCTGGATTTAAACAGTCATACCCCCAAACTGTACAGATAGAGGATATTTCTGTGGAAAGGAGTGGGACTGCTCACTGTACATAGTGCTGTTATTTAAATTATGTGCTTGTAAGTCTCAGAAGGATTGAAGCTGTATTTATCACAAAAAAAAAGAACCCCAAACATTTTTTGTTGCTTTAGTCTTTTAGTCAGAGGGTTGTATTTCAGTGGTACCTATCATGATTATGCCTGCTTCTAATGTTAAAAGTTAATGACTATTACCATTTCTAGTTCTTAAAACTCCACAACTATAAATTACATTGTAATCAACCTTTCACATAAATCAAGTTCTCCATATTGTTGAGTATATTTTATAAAAAAATAACAACCAGGATGCATGCCGTTTATTTCCAGGCACATGACGAATTTTATACTTACTGCAACTGCATATATCCATACATTTTTTACCCTATCAGTGTATATTTCTAAGCTTAACAATTCAGGGCTAAAAGTATGAACTCTGTACTACACTGAAATCAGTATGACAGCTCGCTCATATGCTGGGTTATGTGCAACTGTGTCCCAAATAGTGTAGTAAGAAATAATATCAAATGTTCATGAGAAAAAGGAATAAGGTGGATAATGATGTTAATATACTACAATATATTTATTTGGCGCATTAGTACAGACTGCCTTCTGGAATTTGATCCATTCTTCATTTTTACAAATAGTGACACGAAAATGTACGGTATTAAAATGTGTTTATTTTCAGATGCCTTCTAATTTATTTTAGCAGAAAAAGGGTTGCTTATGAACTAAAAATTGCAAGTAGGTTTTCTTCACTTTGTCTTCAAAAATATGCCATTTTCTTCTGTTGGCAGGTTGTTTTGTTAGTGTGTATATATATTTTTTCATTATATCAGTTATCGTTTTGTTTAATAAATACAGAGTCTTTAACTGTAGCAGAAAGGCTTCTATGTTGAAGTATGTGTCACTGCTTGGAACTAGACTCTTTCTCTTCAGATAGTGGATGTCAGTGGCAAGTTTACTTTTGACTCAAGTCCCACCTTAGTCTCCAGTGAAGCTTCATACCTTTAGCAAAATAAAACTCTTCCTGAAGACAAATATACAACTTCTTATGAAAAAGCAAATGCATACATAGGAGTTTGCACTGCTAAAACAAGAGTGGAAGCTCCATTTCTCGTGTTTCATCACACTGCAGTGCTTTTGGCTTTTGTTGCTGTAGATATATCAAGTCAAATTCTAACAAATTGATGAATGTCAGCATTTATCTAGAAAAGTACATAGAGGCACAGTAATGAAAGGACTGAAATTTTCTGATCATTTTGGATTCTGGGGAGACCTCTACGTGTACTTTTATCAGTCTTTTGTTACAGGTATTTCATATTAAGGACACCTTTAAGTGTCAAATATAAAGAACATACTGTCCTGCAGCATTCTATCTCTGTGGATACTGAGCAGCCTGAGGAAAGGTGTAAGCAAAAGGCAAAAGTACAGTAATATTTCTTCAGTATACTCTTCCAGTTTCCCACAAAATATGATTAATTGCTTTCTTGATTCAGAGGTGGTACATTTGGGTTTAATGACCCTAGTTAGAATTATCATCTATGAACATGTCCAATCACTTCTGAGCCCTTTAACAGACAGCTGTAAAGCCTGTGGGGATGAGCTCAGCAGTTAGCAATATGCTGCATAGTTGAACTCAGCACCTTGAGGTGCCCCCTAGATCTTGTGTTACAGTGGATAGAGACTGGCCGTTCCCTGTTCATCTTCTCTGGTACACTACACTCAGTTGTCTCTTCTCTGGATGGAAAAGTAAAAATATTTATTCCTTATATGAAAACTGTTCTGCACTTTGGCCACTCTCCTCCACATTCTCTGCAGTTAATTTGGTGAGAAACCTCTTACACAAAATATTGCTGTTCTGACCAACATCAAACTTTGGCACTTATTAATGAGAACCTTTGTGGCAATCCTTTTCACTTCAGTTGGTTTTAAACTCCCTTTCTGAGTAGAAAGTCATGTCTTGAAGTGAGATCTCGATGTGTGGATATTATGTGGTAATGAGGTTATCCTAATGTTATCAAAGATACCAGTGGGTATTTTTTTTTTTCTTTTCTAAGAAAAATGTAAAAATACCTTACTGGGAACTTGAAAAACTGTGGTTCCAGAGGCAAGTCAGAAATGTCATCTTTAAAACTCAAGGGACATACCATTAGTACTGAGAAAAAATGAAGTAGGAGCACGTTTAGTAACATATGAAACTGAGAACAGCAAAACATAATGTGCAACCTGACATAGCTACTGCCTCGAAAGCCTAAGCTCAATGAGGAATAGAAGATGAAATAAAGAAAGGTTGTCCTTGTCCCCTCTAAACAAGTTGACCTTTCAGAAGAGGTTAATTATCAGTGTTTTTTTCAAGATATCTTGATTTGTTTTATTGTGTCACCTCACTTCAGGTCTGACCAATAACATCTGGTAGTTTTCTGCCTGAGGGCAGACCTAGCCAAACTGGGCTTATTTTCCTTGTTTTCCCCTCCTCCTGCCAGCATTGAAGTGATTTCAGGCTAATCATGATCCCCTTGCTCCAACCAGGTCATTCACGATACTGCCCCCTTACGTGGTGAGTGAATTGGTCTCGATTCACTATGTCCCTTCTGTCTCTCCCTCAAATATTGATGTTGGATTAAAGTAAATAATGTATCTCTTTTCCACTCCCTACAATTTTTTTTTTTGTTCTAGCATGATTTGCCAATAGAGAAAATTTTCAAAAACATAAAAATGAGTCCCATCAATTAATATGAATATATAAATTGTAAAGAAAATTGAGAGACATGCATTGAAACAGTTTCCATAGAAATTTGTCTAAATAGAGGAAATAGAAATCTATTAAGGACATAGCCTGCCCTGATCCTATGAGTTCATCATAGGTATTATCCTCTGTGGTAATAAAATTAATAGATTTATACCCAAGCAGCTTGATCAGAACTGGTTCTTTGTCATTAGCTCTCAACACTGAAAACCTTGTGCTATGAATATCTCTTTCTTACCCTTTTTCTTTAAATTACTATTAGTATAACCCACATATGCTAATATTTACCTTAGTCTGTATTAATATAAATCAGCAAAGTTTAATATTAGACGTATTGTCATAAATGTTCTTTAAGAGGTATTCAAGATTAAGCTGAGACCTGTTCAGTAGCTGCTTAAAATTTGTTGCCCCATAGATAGCAGTTAGGAGAGGCTAACACACATGTTGGGAATGAATCCTCATGTCTATTAAGATTTGTTTGAACAGGTTTCCATCACAACAGGTGCACAATTACTTTATGAGTAAAATATTATCAACCTTCCAAATTAGCCAGGGCAAAATGCAAGTTGTCTGATTAAATAATCAAACCCAATACTTAAAATGCACTTGATTTCCACAGGAATTTTAAGATGCTGAGTCCCGATCTATCAGTGGAACTGTGATTGTTTGCAGCATACAAGTAGCAGCCTGTAGAGTATCCTGTTTAGTATGTTTTACATAATTCACCCCACATTACACAAGGAAAAAAACACTGAAAAAGCATATAATGACAGGGTTTACTTCTAGTCAAACAATTTTAATTGACCAATGAAGGTATTATACTGTGCATTAAAATCAGAAAAAAATTGGGCCTCTAATGGAAAATAGTTTGAAAGTGTTCTGCATTCAATTAGGAGGCACATCAGTTTAGAAATACAAACCCCCATGTTCTTTTTAAAATAATTTAGTTTATGAAGGGGGAGGGACTAAAGGAAAATCCTCTGAATCTGAAGTGCAGCTTACAGTGTGGAGATCACATATGCCACCAGTTATTGAATAGCTCAGTAAACACAGTGACTCAGAGACCTAAGAAATTAGTAAAATCTGAAGCAGTAGGCTCACCATGAATGGAAAACTTAGAAGTACAGCTGTCAGGCACAGATTATATACAGGTAACTGTTTTCATATCTGAATCTGTTTGTCAGTCAAGGAACGCTATGAATCAGGAGATGGGATCTCAAATACAAAACCACAAAGTCAGAGACAGCATCTGGAGTGGCTCCAAGCCACAAAAATTAGGGAAGAAGCACAGAGGGAACAAAAACTGTAAATGCTTGCATGGATTCTGCCTCTATATACATTGAATTTAAATAATTGTGTTGATACATCAGTAATAATAATTGCTGATAAAAATTATAGTCCTTATTTTGGGCAGCAATATGTTTTACTAAATGTGAAATTAAATGCAATTTGTATTAATTAGGGATAATATGAAAGTATGTAAGTGGTTGACATTTCCGACATTTTTAAACATACTACTATGTGTGAAGATAGATCTTTCGCATTTGTTTTGACTTGGAAATACTGTAGATTGATATATACCCCAATGTGTTCTGTTGACATAAGATCCCAGTTCTAACCCCTGAGATCAGAAAATTATTTGTAGTTAAGATTCACTGTACTTTGAAATTTAATTATGGGATTTAATCTTTGATGTAACTGTTTAGTAGACAATTGTAGTTCTCTCTGGAAGAGAGAGCTGTTAATATGCAGGTGGTGTACTCAAGTTGCGGGATTTAAGAAGTCAGTGTAGTGTATATAGATATTTTATTAGGTCTGTGAAATTGAGTTTTTCTAAATGTGGGAAAACTTACAGACTTCAAATCTTGATTGGCAACATCAAAAGAATACAAACAGGTTTACTAAGGAAGGTACAGAGAATGAAATGGGCATAGCTGTTCTGTGGTTTGTTTTTTTTTTTTTGTCAGATTCCTTGTGAATCAGGGATTTCCTTTTAACTTGAGAGAAGGTTTCACCTTTCCTCTGGTGACAGGACCCATTTGCCTACATATTGTTGTGATTCTGCAACAGTCGCAGAATAACTGTGGAGGTTCTTTTAGGGGCTGTAGTGAATAGAGGATTCCTACTTCGGGATGTATTAATAACTGAATTAACCTTCTTATCTATTTTGTTGTTGTTTTTTTCACCTTCCAAGGTTCTATAGTATAATTTTGGGTCGCTCAGACTTCAGCCAAAGATAAGGTGCCCACCTCTGAAGCACAAGGATTTTTCTAAAAAGAAATACTTAATCCTATCAGGGTGTGGTCTGCCACTTTTCAAGATAACAGTGATTGACAAAGGCACTTTAGACCTCTCTGCTTACCCTCAGATAACATATCCCACCATCAGACAGATATCAACACTTGGTGCTAAGAGCTGGCCATAGTGAGAATTCTCCCTCTGCTGACCTGGAAAAAAACAGTCTCTACACATAAAGTTTAGTTAAATTAATAGATAGGTGAGGTGCTTTCACTGTTCTTCTCCTTGTTCCATTCTGTGTGTACTGAGCTAAAAAACACTGAGAAAACTCTTTTCTGAATTATTGTTAGAACAACTGGAAAGGGCTATGGTGGGTGATCAGGGGCAAATCACCTGTGACAAAATACAGGTGTTAATTGCTCATCAGGGGAATCTGCTATAAGAAATTAACATTATCACATCTATGTCTGTGTAAAATGTTTGAATGCATTAAACACATAGAATTAGTATAAAGTTCAAGTTTGGAAGTGAGGGAAAACTGAAGATCTATGTAATGAAAATGAGGCAGAGGGGTTGGAATGAGATGGTCTTTAAGGTTCCTTCCAACCCAACCCATTCTATGACTCTATGATCTGTAAAAGGAGAGCTCTTCATTTATCACAGTCAGACCCTACAGACCAGCCAGCATCACCACTGCCAGGGCTAAGACTTTAGCTCCTGTTCAAAATTATACCATGCATAGACTCAGTTTCTGTGATGGTTGTTAACAACATCTGAGTTGTGTAACGTTTTTTTTTTTTAAGGCAAAACTAGCATGTTCTTTATCACTGGAATTCTGAAAGAGTTCATTTTCTGTCGTTCAAGAACTCAAGATATGTGATTTTTTTTAATGTTCTTGATTGACTGCTAGAAGCTAGGAAATGGTTAAAAGATACTGTGAGAAGCAGAAAGTTAATTTGTAAACTCGGCAGTGTTTTTGTCATCTGTACCTACTTAGGCTTTACCAGAAGTGCTCTTGTTTTGTCATTGTTAGCCATGTCATAGCAGGTGTAGACTTGTAAAATTGGTTAAGCAACTGAGAAAGTCACTCCTCCTAAACTATATGAACTGAATTAATAGCTAAAGCAATATGGAGTTCCTGACTTAGTAAAAATACGTGGTTTTTTTTACATAAGGAAAGAAATGTGTGTGTGAGTGTGCCTTATAAATGCATTTTAATGCGTTCTCTTAACATCTATTCATTCATTCTCTTATGCAAGCTACTTGTCTTATATAGACTTCTGTCTGTATATATTGAGTCCATGGTTGAGTTGAAACTGCAAGCTTGGCTTTACTGAAAGGTGTTGAGGTCCCCTAAATGCAGAACGGGTACACAAGAGCAGAAAAATCTTATCTTCGCTGTGGGATATCCAGCCAATAGTGGAAGAGCTCCTAGGAGAAATTTGAAATTTTTTAAGTGAATGCAGTCCGTGCCACTTAGAAGTTATGAAAGTGCTACTGAGTTCTAGAAAGTGATATCTAAATATCTCAGGTCCAACAGCAATCCTTCAACAATCTTCCTATTTATCTTTACATTTCTGTTTACTTTGATACCCTGAAATTATGATGATACCAAAATATATTGATGGTTATAGAAGTTACTGGAAGTATGCAGTTCAAAAATTTTTCAAAGTTTATTACCTGTGGGAAACTCAAAGTGAGCAACTTCAGGTTTTGACTGAAACATGTTAAGCCTAAGGTGTATACACCGTCACGCAAATACAGGTTCTTCTGTCTGCTAGCTGGTGTTGCACACCAGAAAAATAAGTGAAACTGCTTCTGTGTTAAGAAAAGACAGTTGCTTGACCCATAGGTATGAATTTCCATACTGGGAAAACAAATCTTAATAAAAAAATCATAAAGTACTGTATCTGAAAGGCCAAAGTTCCTGCAAAAGTACTCAGTGCAAAATTGGGAAGGAGATCTTTGGCATAAAGGGAAGAAAATAGTCAAACACCCACTTGACCTTAGGAGGATTCATAAATGGACACACAGGAATGAGGAAGAACAGGAAAAACATACTTTCACACTAATGTTATCTCCACTTTATTTACAGTTCCAGGGATTTCCAGACCCTGATGGGGTTTGTGTATCTTGAATCAGTCAAATAGATTGCTCTTCCTCCTTCCAAATACTTGTTCAGTCTCCTTGAACCTACATAACACTTAAGAGCCAGCAGCATCTTTTAGGAAGGTATTCCATGGCTCTAATGTCCATTGCATGTAGTACTACCTCGGGGTCAAATTAATTGAAAACTTTTAAGGTGTTGTTATATGATTCAGACACATCTATCTCATTTTTTAAAACAATGTCATCTGAGTCAGTGGGTGCTAGAGGCTTCACGTGTTTTTGAAAGCATGGCCATAGGTATATCTGCAACAGTAAGGGTCCCAAATCTCTTTAAAAAAGTGGCCCAGAGACACCTAAATCTGAGAAACCCCTTGTAAAAATACATGAGATCTTTGCAGATGCAGACAACTTGAAATACTGATGTTTATTTAAAATTCATAGAGAGGAAATAACCACAAAATACATTAAGTTAAAAATTATTTTGCAGTCACAATTAGCTTACATCTAAGTTAATATTATCTCAGCATCACAGTTAAACTGAAGTAGTTTCTGAGAATCACATCAGAAATGTTGCACTGAGTTGCAATAGGTATGTTCTTCCAGATATAACTAATTTTTTTTAATAGGACACCTAAAAGGAAGGTGATTAACTTTTAGAGCCAATTGAGAAATGTCTTTGTAGAAATCTCTTTTCCTTACTCCTTCTTCCCTACTTCTTCTTCCTTTGTGTTTTTAGTTTTAGTGTCTTATTATGAAAGAAAAAGAATGCCAAAATTATGGTTGCTGTAGAAATAAAGTAATGAAAATGCAACCTGGACAGTGTTCTATTGTCTTAAGGAAAGAGAAACATTTAGAGGATCCTGATTTCTTAAATACGTCGCAGGCCTATTTATAATATATTGAATTAGAATGCTGTTATTGCAGAATTCAAAACCTCTTGTTGTTTCCTACATACTCCCAGTGCTTCAAGGTTTATTGTGAATCATCATAACACTGTGCTTAAAGTTTTGCTAAATTCAGGCCTTTGAATATTGGATTATATTAAGTCTTTTGAACAGGCAGTGTTTTTGTTTTCTTTCTGAATGATCCTGTTTGTGTAGTAGAATACCTATGAAAGAACAACAAAATAACATGATACCACTCTGGTTTAGGACTGTGAAGAACTTAATTACCAAAGACTCTCTAGTGAAGGTCTGTGTTAAATGTTTTGGTTTGTGATCAACTAGGTATACAAATAAATTGAATTAAGAAAATTTCTAACTGTACTTTTAGTTGCTTCTGAGAACCATCTGGCTAAACACACTCATACTTGTGGTTAGAGCATAATTGTACCAGAACAATCTTAGAATATGTGTGCAACTTCAGTCTGCAAATGTAGGCCACCCCCTTTGTGCTCTGGTTAATGTGATTTAGGAGGTTTTTCTGCAGTTAGAAAACTTGTCTGATGATTTTGTAGCATATTTAAGGGAGCACAGCAAGCTGGTCATAGAATTCTAACTTGTTCTGGAATGCATTTTTTCCCAATTAATTATTTATTTATAAAACAAACCTTGAGGGAAGGACAGCATAGTTTACTTGTTTGTTTTTTGTTTCTCATACACATACAGTGAGGTTGTTGTTATTTCAAAGGCATAAGATAATTCATATTTGTAGCATTACTACGCTCTGCTGAATTGGTGTAACAGATTGGTAGGTTGTGGGCAGCAGATAAGTAGCACTTTCAACTTATAACTCTTTGATTATGAACTAAATTTGAAATAATATTCAGATTTGCAGGCCTGAAGCTGCCAATTTTGACCACCTAATGCCACTATTAATGAACATGTCAATGGACCTGTTTCAAAGCCCTCTGAAATAAGTGTAAATCCTTCAACTGACTTCTGTGGGCACATTCTAAATGTATAAAATGTTGTTGCTTTTCCATACATATCAAAGGCTTTTGACTAAATTGTCTCTTCTCAGATGAGGTAGGAAGTTTCTTCTTTACAGTTTCTATGATAGACAGGCTATGCTAATGTCCTTGTTTTGCAATAAACTTCGCTTCTTCATTACTTATCACCAGAGGCAATAAAAATCTTCAGAGGCAAATATAAGTTTTTCATTGATATACTTGTTTGTATTTGTAAGACATGAAAGATGAACATGTAATTAAGATCAAAATTAAAATTTATATTTAAAGTATATAAATCTTGCAGTACTAATACTCCTTATATTTATATTTAGACATTTCTGAGTGGTGTAGCTAATAATTACTAACTAAAAACTCATGGAAGTAACTTATTTAACAAGATATAAAAAGTAACTGCAAGACATCAGAAGTCAGAGTACATTTCACAGGGGCACATCTCCTCTCCTGTGTATATTGTGCATTCTGGATGCAGTTGAAGGAATGGATTTGGGTTACAATTTTCAGTAGAGGAAAAGAGGCAGGATTCCTGGAGTGTTTTGGATTGGGATCCTCAGTGTTGGCTTTAAGGCAGATGAACTCAAATAATTCAATCCTAATATGTAAATAAGTTAGCCTTTTAATATAATAAAGCAGCAGTGGCACTAAGGAAAGGATCTCTTCCCTTCTTGCACACAGAGAAAAGTATTCATTCCTGTCCTTGTTAGCACAGACCTTCCTAGCACACAGGTGGTCAGTTCAGTGTAAGACACTGCAGTGTCTTCCTTAAAACTAGATTAGCCCCACAGGGAGTTACAGTGATGAGATGGTTTTTTCACCTGATTTGCACATGTCCAACTGCAGGAGAACACATAAAAGCTGCATAAACTTCAACTGTCACCTTTTCTTACTATCACCCCATGAAAGTATTTGTAAACATTACAGTGTAAAGTGTTCCTCTTCCTCACTGTTTAAAGAGAAGAATCACATTATTTCTGTGATTTTGACAAAAAGTAGAAAAATAATTTTAAACCCTCCTCTTCCGTAGCTAGCTGTTTAAAACGTAAAACTTGATTATAATATATAATTCTTTTTATCCTTTATTAACCCATGTTTTAGACAATGGACTAGACTGAAGAAAACCTAAAGCTTCTTTGACATCATGAACTTTTTTATGAAAGACACATAATCAGCTAAAGAAATCACAAGTAACTATGACTCCTGTTAGGTAGAGAAATAAATGTCATTAATTCATATGGACTATACTAATCCAATGAGACATAAAACTAACTTCTTCTAAACTCAGCTTCCTTCAAGACACTTTTATGCATGTACATATACAATTCTCTTTCCAGAATAAGATTAGATAGAGCAGATATTCATTTCATCCCTGTGACTGAAGATACAAGTTTTAATTGGAGGGCTCTTCCTTCCAAAGAAGTGCTTTCTTGCACTTGCACGGGAAGAAATACTAGTTTTAAAAGAATGAAAAATTGTATGGATCACTTGGAATTCTATCATGTTTACAAAATGAAAAAATAAGAATAATGGTACCTTGAAATCACTTGTTAAATTAAAATTGAATACGGAAACAAAATTACTTTTATCCAGCTGTGTGTTGTTAGGAAAGAACAATAAATGAAATGCAGCAATTTCAAAATCAGTCCTGAATTCTCCAATTACATTTTTTTCTTCAACAGACTCCCAGTCTTTTTGTGCTGGTTAGTAAGATCCTACTTATTCCAGTCTGTCATCAATTGTGATTCTCAACATTGTAATTCCAAAGAAGATGCTACCTATGATTGTATATAAGCAAAAGAAAATCTCATTTCATGGCTTAAAGTGGATGTTACAAAGAGTATCTTACTTATACCTTTTACTGCAATGTTTTAAAGGAATATTAGAGATGGGTTGGCATTCATATATCAGACTATCCATTACTCCACATCAAGGAAGAGGTGCAAAAATTTACCTAGAAGTAAATTATTTTTTCTTCTTTTCTGGAAATGAAAGTTAGGGATTTTCTATTAAATTCAAACATCTAAAATAATGTTTAATTAAGATATAGTGAGACTACTAGTGAAGCAGAACTGAATTCATCAAATTTTAGGAATCAGAAGTAAAAAAAAAACCATTTTCCTAGAATTATCCAGAAAACAAAATAATGTTTAGGGCAAAATGTCATTGTGTTGGGATTCCTCTGAAACTGGTGTGAGAAACTGGGCAGTATTTCTCAGTGTAAGCACTTCATTCTCAATTTTACATCTATAGATTCACATTAAGCCATAAACAGCTCATGGAAAGAGTTTATTAAGAAAGTGCATTTAAAAGGTCTAATACGAAGTACCCAGGTTTTTTTATGTAAATAATGCTGTCAGGACAAAGCAGTCTCAGACCTAAAACTGGGATGATGCTACTGAATATACATATATATAACTTCTTTATTAACATTTCTACATACCTAATATGGTAGTTTTCTATTAACTCAGATGAGTTTTCTTGGATTTCTGTTCAATGTGTCTGCTATTGGTCCTCTGACAACTACAAAACTCAGCCAAAGATGATGAAAGAATTCGTGTGTTTTGGGTTAGGTTCAGAGATAAAATAATAGGAAAGGTGAAAAACTGGCTTCACTTACTATTTACAGGAACATAGGGATCAGTTCTCATGCCATTGTAAATACAGGGTATTTCAATAGAAGTCTTTGATCTACATGTATGTGTAAATAATGTGAAGAGAGAATTAGACTTGCTGAGTTGTTAATTCCAGTGTAATAAAGAAGCAATAATCAGTGAAGATCATTACTACTGAGTGACTTGATTTTTCTGATATTAATATTTGTGTACCATTATCAGAAGGGAAAATCTTTGGATATCTCCATTTTGTAATGAGACTTCTCCTGTTTTACTACAAGACAACTTAAATCATTGCAGGACTATTAGACTGAATTTAGTTTTACAGCCCTTGCAAATAAGAAAACTTTAGGGATTTAACTTTCAAACCCTGTTTATGACTTTCTCATCTCCTTGAGGAATACATAATATTGGCCTGCTATTGTTGTTTGTGCTTAATATGTGTTCTCTGATAGGGAAGACGAACCAACCTTGTGCTTCTTTAATTCACGATATTAATGTCCACAAAAAAAGCTGATAAACATCATCTATGCAGGGATGTTTGCAGAGAGAAGGTTCTGATGCTGAGACTTTATTCCTACTGTGACATTTAAGTATTTCTGCTATCCTTATTAGCACAGTTCCTGGCATCTCAGTATGTTTTTTTCACAGAAGAGGAACTGCTGTATAATTACGTGATGGTTAGATTTTTTTTTTTTTTTGGCCTATTTTTGTTTGTTCATTTGTTTGTGCAGGATTTTTTTGGTTTAAATTTCTTTTCACTTTCTATACGTTTTCTATCCTTTTTGTTTGGTTGGTTGGTTGTTTTTTTGTTTGTTTTTGTTTTTTAATATACTATTTCTGTCTGTTGCATGGCCCACAAATACATTTTGAAATCTTTACTGCTGCTGTCCTCAGCATAACATCCTCCTCTCCATCCCACTCCATGACCTAGGGAAGTAGTGTCATCTGTATAGAAATGAGAAAAACTGGAACTGAAGGTCAGGATATTTTGTCAGCTCTCAAGTCCTAAATGAGTATCTTAAATGTATGGACCACCTTTTCTCTCACTTGTAAATATTTTTTTACTTTAAAAGCGTTGGAATTGAGCATTAGAGTCAAAAATAATACCGATAATATGAATTTTGCTCTCCATATAACACTACCGTGTTAATTTTATTTTGATGTGCTATGCCCTGGGAACTGCCCTCAGTTAACAAAACAAAACTGCTAATTTTTCTCTCTACCTTGTATTTTAGTGTTTGTACCACTGTACAGATAACTCACAGCCTGTGGCCTCTGCTATATCATTATATTCTAATGCAGCAAGAATAGTTTGATGATGAGTTTTTAGTTGAAATGTATAATACGTCTTTCTCTGTTTATATCCAGCAATATCACATTTTTCCTACATAGTCTGAAGAGCTTGTATTGAGTATATATGACAAATTTCGAAACCCACTGAAAGAACAAAAGCATTCTCTCCCTACTTGCTGCTGAAAAACCCTACAAATAAGTTATTGAAAAAATCGTCATTTTTCTGCCATGTGCACGTGTATGAATTAACACTTAATATGTGCTTCTAGTAGTATCTAGAATGTAAAGTTTCAAGTTCTTCTGGATTCAAGAGTAATTCTAAGAAATGAGCTGAAGTGGGGGGTTTTATCTATTGTTTTTTAATTTCTTTTTTTTAAATAGAATGCTATAGCAAAATAGAATTGCATATATGAGATAGCAACTAAATCTCTAAGCATAATTAAAGTCCTCCAAGGCTTATGTCAGGCAGAGTTCTTATTTTCATGTGTGTGAAAGAAAGTAAGGAGTCCAAGAGATTTGTTGGAATTCTGCTTTTTGCTGGGCACTGGTTTGGAGGAGGGGGAGGTTGAAGCTCTGGCTAACATCACATTCTTTCCTACATTCCTGGCGTGGATTACATTTTAGAACTCAACTGTAGATTCACCACATTGCTAAAAATGGTGCAAAGTTTCATTGTGCTGCTTCATGAGCTGACCAGGCACTTCTCAATCCAAACCTTTGCAGATTGCTTTGACAGTTGTGGAGCTGCTTGGGAGTAACTTGTGAACAGTTTCTGTTGATCCAGTCACCTCAGTATTTTTCTTTAGAGTGCACTGGCTTACTTTGATTACTATAGACATTCTTGTGACTTCTTCTTAATGCAGAATAAATGGTTCTGTGATTTGTGAAGTCTGAAGAAAGGATGAATCCTTCAAATTCTTTTGAGAAGGGAAAAAACAACAGAGCATGACACTTTAAGTGGTTGAAAGGGGTTCAGTGAAGGCAATTGTGCCCAGGGACTCCTGATTCTGTTCCAGCTCAGTGTCGGGAAGGGATATGGATGTTCGTTGCCCTTCTGAATGTGTCGTAGTGCCTCCCCTGGTTAGGCAGGAAGTGTGTGTGGACTGGATGAAAGCCTTGGTATGATCCAAAATAAAGGGTGATGGGTGCAGGACCCTGATGTTCGCTGTGAAACCTGCCAGCAGCTCAGCTTGCACAGAACCAGGGAGGTGGCTGCAGGGATGGAGGACAGCAGGCCCTGCTGCTGTGGGTCCCTGCCCTTTCCTTCACCTGTCTATGGGCACAGTGACATGGGAAAATGAAGGGTCAGCATGGCCTCACTGAATTGATTTCATATTCACTCAGCTGCCTGCAGTTTTATGGCCAATATAAGCAGGACAGTCTGGACTACGATAAGTATAGGACTGTATTAAAATCTGCTGTTTTGTAATTCATATGAGTTTCAAATTGCTCCCACCTAAGAAGCTGTTTCAACATCTCAGGTTTAGTACATGTGAAACTAGGATGTAACCTGTGGATTAGCAGTAAAACATTTTCATCCTTCTCAAAAACATAGCCAATTTAACTCGTTGTTTTGTGTTTTTTTTTTTTCCCAAAGTCTGACAAACAGATTTTTCTCTCCAGAATATTTTTAGTAGGTCTTAATGTTAATTCCCATTACTGTTCATGGATGTGTGATAATAAAATTTCCATGCTCAAAACTTAAAATGCAGAATTATTTTGAGACATAAGGGAGGGATGTCACACCTTCCCAAGAGAAGCTGTCCGGTGTGGTTTGCATGCTGGACATGTTTGCTGTGCTGCCTTCTGCACTGGGATGCTACAAAGCACAATGGAAGCATTTATAAAACTTTTTATTGACTAAGAACGGGACAGTAGCATATGGGAACATCAACAATTGCTAACTGATCATGAAATAAAGAAATTCCAGTATTCTAGTGTTATAAAAAGAAGGGGGAAAAAAAAGTCATTCAGAACTTAGTCATATTGGTTCAGCTGTTGTAACCAAAGACTGATAAGATAATAGAGGTCTTTGTGGCTGTTTTCTACTGAAATGCTTTATCTTTATGATACACTTGGGGCCCTTTAGAGTGGAAGCTTTTTAAACTGCTGCTGGAGTTAGAACTCAAATTAGATGCTGTTGCAATGGCAAGGGGGCTCCTTAGTCAGGCAGCCCTCACAAAGTGACTTTTATCTCCGAAGCCCTTCCATTAGATTGTTACTTTCTTCTGTTTTTCCTGTTTATTTTTGTTGACTTTTGCTGCCCTATTTTGTGGCATTTAAAAGGTGACCCAATCAAAAAAGGGTAAATGCTAAATGCTGGACAGAGCCTGTGAAGTAGAAACATCACAGCCCATCTGATGTGTGCTGCAGACTGCCGTGTTAGACAGAATGGTTTAACCAGGTTATCTCTGGGCAGCTAAGATCAAATACACTTTCTTTTATGTCCAGCATTGTGTTTTTGCTTTCTTTTCAAACAATGTCCATAAAATAATAAAAACCGCCTTCAACCTAACAGAGAAATTGAGTCATAAAGGCTTTTTTTTTTTTTTTTTTTAAAAAAAAAGAAGCTGAAATTGCTTAACTTGATTCAAAATCATTTTTGATTGTTGGTTGAATTGCTTTGGATGATGATACTTTGGAACTGCAGTTATGTGATTTAAAGCCTTACTTAGTTTCTGGCAAAGTCCATGCTTCTTTCTTGCATTACTGTCTCCTGATTTCATAAAAGTCACACAATATGTTTGTTCTAGAAACATAACAGGAGTAATCATTTGTGATTTATTAATTTGTATTTCCTGTGAGTGTATGGAGCAAAAGTTAGTTTAGATGCAATGCATAAACAAGGATGATATTTGTCATGCTTTACACTAATCACAGAATTCAAGAGAACCAATAATACTTTGCAGCTGTGTAGAGATTCCATGCAAGGATCGCAAAGCACTTCAGAAACATTAACTAACCAGGCATAAAAACCTCTGATTGGTAGTGTTTTACACTGTGTACATGTTGGGAAACTAAGGCAAGCACATTCAAGAACCCACAGTAATTTTGTGTCACAGCTAAGAATCCTACTTCGGCAAGCTATGGTTCATGCTTATAAAATTTTTGGCTTATTTATGACTACAGTATTTTGTCTTTTATTCATTCGATAGAATTTGTGGGTTTATCTAGTTTTCTTTTGCGGAGTGTCAAAGAGATCAGTCTAAATTATGCTATGTAAGCCTAGAAGTCTATTTTTTGTTATTCCTGCTTCTTTTTTCTCTTACCAGCAGTTCTTAGTCTGTTACTCTGCCTCTCTCTCATGACAGCTTGCCACAAGGACAGTACCAAACTTAACACTGAAAAGCCTCCAGCGTTTGTTGATGTGCAGGTACATGTAGTAAGAGGTAATAGGAGAGTTGTAAGGTGGTAAACCACTGATTGATACAGGAACTATAGCTATATATCTATACCTACAGATTACTAGATTTTTAACTTTTTTTTTTTTTACAATGCTTAAAGAAACCTGAATAGATACAATGCATTTAGTAAAAATCATTAACCTCATCCTGCATTTTAAGATATATGATGCTCTTTTTATTACTTTATATACCAGAAATCATGTAGTATTCTAATTAGTTTTAAAAGGTAGGGTTCTGCCAGAAGCAGATTTCTTTCTAAATGTAATTTTAGACCACAAGTTGAGCTCTTCTCTGCTTTTCAGCAGATTTATAGCTACTTTTTATTTTCTCACTCCTGGTTAGATTGACCTATGACCAGAATTTCTCAAAAGTTCTCTTTGATGCCACAGTTCTCTTCAATCTGACCATTTTATCTCAATTTGTGTTGAAATCCAAAATAAAGGGTAAAATAATAAGCACACAAAGAAAAAAAAAATTACTACAACCAAATTATTTTTCAGCTAATGATTATTATCACAAAGAGCTATAAAAACCCCACATTTTTTTTCTGAGCTTCTGATGAGACTGTCCCATTTTCATTTTAAAATGAAGCCCTTGAACACTATCAGCTTCACACCAACACTCAAAATTTTAAATACAGCGGGTAAAAGGAGTCAATGGATCAAATTCAGTGGATCTGAAGTCACTGAAATAAAGGCCCCTAAGAAAAATGTGTCAATTTTAAAGGTCTTTCCTAACTGAAGACCATTTTGTGATAGAGCCAAAGGTTAATAAAATCAGTAGTGAATGTAGCAATTTTACAGATAAGCTATTCACAACAAGTGTAGTTACTTGAATAAAAAGCTAATTCAGTTCTAAAATGCCACATGCAGTAGCAGTGAATAGCTGCTTTTAGGTGCTTTCTGGAGGAGGATAAAATACAGAATCACAGCACTCTTCTTTTCCAGCATCCCTGGCTGCCTGTAAATTGCTGTGAATGGGACTGTAGGCTGACAGGCTCTATTAAGACAAACTGCCTTTCTCATCGGAGAGATAAAATAAATCAGGTGTTTAGTCAAATTAAAATACTTCAGATGGAGCAGGCCCTGGGGAGCACTGATCCACCTGACAAATCTGAGAGAAACTCAAGACAGATGTGTTTTGGGGATAAGGAAGACCCCATGGAAAAAAAATGCACTGCTGTCTTTGGAGTAAGAGAATAGGATTAGAACAGAGAGCGAGCTGTGGTATATAATATTTTATGGAAGCTGGCATATTTACTGTTTATTTTTTACTGAGCTTTTTGTTTTATCTGTTTTTATGGCAAATACATTTTACAGATAGCTGTATTTTTATTTTATTTATAGACATTTTTATTCAACAGCAGAAGTTTATTTACTGGTAGTGAGTTTAGGAATCTCACTGCTTACTGAAGTAAGTGGATGCAAAACAGATGATGATGGCACACAGCTACTGATGACCTCTCTTGGCCCAGCCAGATCAGCTCAATCTGGTCTGCGTTCTAAGCAAGTTGTTTTTTACTGGTATTTAAACTGTAAAATAATGGTTGGGATTTTCCACTCTAAAATTAAATTATACCTTCCCCCAAACTGCTCATATAAGAACATTCTCATCTTATGCTTGTTCTTGTCTTGAGCAGTGCTGGGTTAAGTGTCTTGCAGCTTCATGGAGGTCTCGTTATTTTCCAGGAGCACAGTGTACATTTTGTGGTCATCAGTTCTATTTTGTTGTTGGATTACATAGCACAGTACAAATTAAAGAGCAGAGTACTTTAAATGGGGTCATTTATTTCAGATGTGTTTCTCTGAGGGGAAGAAGGAGAGGAAAACAATTACTATGAATTCCTGAATAAGAGCAGTTACTTCTGCCTGGTATTGTTAAAATAAAAAAAAAAAATCAGAGAAAGAAAGAAAAAATAAATGACCCTATACATTTGTGGCAACTATATCAAGGGGTTCTAAGTAATCATAACAGAACAACTGTATTTTGTAGCCTTAGCAGACACTCTTTGTGGTAGCTTTCTACTCATGTTATGAAGCAAGCAGAACCTATACAGAATAATATGGAAATGAAGTGGGAGATTAATATCTGCTTTGGGTGTGTAAAATATTTTATGACTGTAAGCTCAGGGGCCTGCATTACAATGCCAAAGCTGCTTGACAGATGTGAAAGTCTCAAGCTGTCATTTCCCAGGTGGCAATGGAGGGCAGTAAGTATCATTGGAGGCAGCAGGTTGCTTCCCATTGGCTTTCTAAAATAGGTGGAGTGGTTGATCTCTTCTAGTCACAATGGGCAAGGGAGTTTTTCTTTGGCAGAACAGTTTTTTAGCCATGAAAATGAATTTCAGTATACAATACCACATTCAAACCCATCTAAATAACCTTTAGACCATCATGAAAAATCTTCAACACTGAATAATACAGTTGGGGAGGGTTAAGGTAAGTTTATACTGAAGTTACAGATAATTGAACAGATGTCAGCAGTGTGGAGCTCAGTACCTGCTAATGGATCCTGGCAAGGCAGTGCCTTCAGTACAGGTGTTTTTCTGGCCACGTACCTGCCCAAGCTCGCTTTAAAAAAATCTTTTTTGTTGTTTTTTTTTTTTTTTTTTAAAACAGCTTTTTTCACAGAACTCTTTTATTGCTTCAGTTGTGGACATCACACTAAGGTTTTGCAATGGGCTTGTCTGAATAGTAGAGTGTCCTTCAGCTTCAACTTCGTGCATCCATCCTACTTCTTCTTGTAAGGAAATCACTAACCCTTTCTAAAATTTCTACCACAACAGAAGTAACACATTTTTCCTCTTCTTGAGACCTGTGTCACATGCATACGGAATGAAGATTAGGCATTAGAGGGTACTGAAACATCAGGTTGTTGAAAACTCTCAAAACTAAGATAGTTAATAATGGATAAGAAATTGAATATTTTCAGGACTTCTTGTCGCTAAATGCAATTAGTAAATGTACAGAAAACCAGCTACCCTTTGTTTCTGTGAGTTTGCTTAAGCCATGCAGTTTCTTTTTTCCCTCATAAAGCAATTATAGACAGAGGTTTTCTTGTATGCTGCTTTTGCAAGTGAAATTCTGTGTAAGAGTCATACTGGTCCCATCATAGCGCAGTGTAAGTAGTACAGAATCTTGGGTTTGTCACCGGCTTGGCAGAAGTCTGTTTTGTGTTCCCTCTCCTTATGAAATCTGTCAACTTCTTTCTTCTCTTCCCTAGAAGATATCCATCTTCCTCCTGGGAAGAAGGTGGAGTCATAAACTTGGTGACTGTTTCTCCACTCCCTCCCAGGTCTTGTTCCTCACGCATTTTCTTCCTCTTCAAAAGTCCAGTGACTTTTTAATCACAGTCCTCCATTGTGAACTGAGGAAAGGAAGTTTGCAAATATCCTCTCTTTTGTGCCACTTCTCATATAATTGTGGCAGATTACAGACCTGAGTACTTCCTGATTTGGTTTTCTTCTTCTCAACTTTCAGCTCTCCTGTACAACATAAAATTCCTTTACTTATCCCACTTCGAGTTGTAAACCTCTTTCAGATCCTCTTCCAATATTCCTGAACTGCTATCATCTTACTGTAATTATAGACAGCTTACTCTTTTAGACAGCTGTGGGTCTGAGGTGCTCACACAAGAAAATGCAGTGTATGGCTCAAATACAGGAACTGACATTGCTGTTTCTGATAGAGTAATATGTTTATACATAAGATGTGATATTTTCAGATTGACTTGCAAAAGGACCCTGTACTCTCTACTTATGAGACCCATGCAATTTACCCATAAACAGACCATTAAGCATCATTAGTGCAAAGAATAAATGTACCGTAGTTTCATATTAATTAAGTGCTCTCTGTAGAGTAAACTTTGAAAGTTAAATGAAAATTTTTAAGCCATTTTCTCAGGTTAGCCATTTCTCTTGGGGACAAGTAAAGCTCATTCTTAATACACATTCCACAACCAAGGCTTACATTTACCTAAATGACCTACCAAATATATGAGTGTTTTAGAGAAATGATCAATAAACTATTAAACTGCTTCTCCCACCAAATAGCATCTTTTAAATTATGTTTTTACAATTTGTACATACTTGGGGTAAAAACAAAAAAAAAATATAAAGTGAAGGAAAATTATGTCTAATAAACTCTGAATGTATTTATCACAGTAGGCAGGTTTAGATGGAAAAGATATAGGGATTTGTACAAACTGTGTCATTAATTACTGCTGTCAGAAAAAAATGAAATGCTCTATATCTATTCTGCTCCAATTTCTGTTGCATCCTCCCCTGCTTTGAGCGCAGCAAAGCTATGTGTTAGATTCTTTTGAGATTTGTTAGTAGAATATATATTCAAGCGGCTGTTTGAAATAATAATGTTGGTGATTCCACCATTTATTTTTTTATTTTAATAAATATCGCTTTGTAACTATTGTCTGTCTCATATTTATGGTATATCTTTCCTGCCCATTTAGGTACACCAGAAAGCCTGGCAGAAAAAGAGCGACAGCTCTCCACTATGATCACCCAGCTGATCAGCTTACGGGAGCAGCTCCTGGCTGCCCATGACGAACAGAAAAAGCTGGCAGCCTCACAAATTGAAAAACAACGGCAGCAAATGGACCTTGCTCGCCAACAGCAAGAACAGGTGAGGCTCCAAGGAAGAAACCTGTGAAAATGCTTCCTGCAGAATGCTTATCAAAAACACTGTTCTGCTCGGTGTTTCCTTTCGTATTTTTTTTTTGGTAAAAGAGCTTAAACGTCCTCAGAATTTACTTTTTTTTTTTTTCCCCCTCAAAGAGGAAATGTATAGGACCCTGAAAAAAAAAAGAAAAAAGCAGGGTGGACGGATATTCAAATGAATATTCAAATAATTCTTTCCTAGAAAAAAGATTCATTTGTTGTATTTCCCAGTTCTTGTTTCTTGCACTGATGGAATTTTGAGAGTTACAAATAAGCCAGACTATAACCAGTATTTAACTCTCTTTTTGACAAGAAAATAATTTAACAAAAAACCTTGAGCATCCTCAAACCTTCAAATATCTTCTACGAGTAAGGTTTGATTTGTTTGTTCAGGTTGTGAAGGGTTTGTTTTTTACTGTTGTCTTTTTTGTTACTGTTTTTTTGCTTGTTTGTTTTAAGAATGCAATTGTCCAAAGAGCTGTCCTTGTCTCATTGAGCAAAAGTGCAACAACAATGATCCCATACACTAGTCCCCTAGGCATTAAATCAGACTGATCCAAATTAATGTGTGGTTTTTAGGAATCTGACATTATTACTAGAATTATCTTTTCAGTTAAATGTATTTTATAGGATATATACAGCAATATATGCTCTGTTGATTTTAATGAGTTGTGACGTCTGGTATTTTATGTGCTTGGGTATTTGCCCACATGTAGGAATATGGACTCATCCCCTAATGGAAAATAACATAAAGGAACACTGTAAAAAATCAGAAGTTAGAATGTCATTTAGCCATCTAGAGATGACACAGTAATTAACTATTGACACTTGTGAATAAGCTAGCACAAATTAATCTTGACACATTTGCAGACGAGTGATATCTTACAGTGAACACTTTGTAATTATATTTCAAAATGAAAATTAAATGACACTTAAAACTAGGTTGTCATGCTCAATGAAGCGAGCATGTAGCTCAACCGATAGGCAAATAAAATTCAGAATTTGAACCACATGGTGCTTGTGTACCCTACTTTACTGTGTCAAGCCTATACATCAAGCCGGTGCTATGGTAATTGCGTTGCAGGGTCCTGGGTGCATTTTCTATCACAGTACTGCTCCATCTAAGGGAAACCATTGAGATTAGATGCTTCGAGATGTATTTCTTGTTTTCATCAGGAAATGCCCATTCAAATGGTACTACATTGTACGTATAGGTAGAGAAAGCTGTTCCCAAGCAGTCCAAACTCCAGCAGATCAGTGCCTTTGCACAAGTAAACAAAAATCTCCTCCTTGCCTTGGCTATAGCTTACCATGTTAAGCTCCAGCCAGGTCGCCAGCAGCTCCAGACGATTCTGGACGTAGGGTACTGTGTACCTGTGAAAAAGCAGCACCGCACTGAGAAGGAATGACCTGTAATGTAGCTCCATGCTCTGTCTGATTTCAATGTGAAATGACAAGTAACTCTTTTCTGAAGCTGCACATTGTGATAATCTTTTACCTTCTCTGAGATTTAAGCAGCAGGGGCAATGTGGACATAAACCTGACAGACGTTATCTTTAGTTACAAGCACTACACTCCTAAGATGGAATCACACAATTGGTGTGTTACTCATTAAAAATAGTAACTCCAGCCCTCATACACTTTTAAAATATTCTATATAGCACTGATACCATTAGAGTTGTTTTACCAAGCGTAGACACTACTGCTGACCAGTAGTACTGACAACACACACCTGAGGTACCAGGACCTGCCCCTGGGCTACCTGGGCCCATGGACTGCTAGCTCTGTTTGAATTGCATTTCTCACTTGCACACGAGGATCCACTCCTTCAGTCTTCACTCATCATATATTATTTGCTTGACTGAGAGGTTCATCCAGAAATATTTGAACACCAGGCTTCTTGAAGGAGTTTGAGCCTTGTTATGAGCATCAGTGTAGTGGCCTTTGAGAGTTGCTTGACTTTTTGTGCAGCACCTTGCTGTGATCCAGCCCCAGAATCATTTAGACCTTAATTTGTCTCTTTGAGGCCGTGTGCAAGACTTAAAATAGGTATAAATTTTGTGTTGGTTTCTTATACAAAAGTGATTTTTAACTGAAAAAAAAATTTCAGCTAAAGTGAATTTAAGTGAAAAAAATGACAGCTATTTTTTTTTAACAGATGATAGAGTGAGAGATTGGTCTTTCTGTGTGCACAATTACAAGCTGTTAATATGTTACTGCAAATTCCTTATGAGTTAATCCGAACAGTTTTCACTAAAACTATGTGATTGTTTACTGCCAAACCAACTTTGCTACATTTCTGTAATTTTTTTTATCATAAAAACATTTTACTTAGCTTTCTCTGTTTATAACAGAGTAAGTGTGCTCAGAAGATGTTGGAGAAGGAGACAGGGAGGGATTTTGCAAAAACCAAAACAGTGGATTTGAGTGACCAAACTACCTTTGTCACCAACGTCTTGGCGTTTTATATGATTCCTCTGCTCTAGATAAATATTTATAGGAGGGGAAATTATACTTAAATGAAGGTAGCAGAAGTGCTGATGCTGGGATTTCCAGGAAACACAAATCTTGTCCTCATTTCAGTGTGCTGCCCACTTATCCTTCTAAAGCAGAAGTTCCAGTTGTTCCCCTAGCTCCCTGTGGCTTCTCCCCCATGGCTGCTATCCACATCACCCACTGCAGGAAGCAGCTCTGTGCTCTGAGGGCAGGATCCTATTTTCCTTCTGCTCTAGCATGATGATTCTAGAAGATTTGTGGGAATCAGGGAGGCAGAAGTGGTCTCCTCTTCTCTTCAGTATAAGGCTCTGCTTCCCTAAGCAGTTCCAAGGATGATTTTGGAGATTTACAAGTGAGGTAATGTGCTGCTCATAGTGAACGAAGTTGGAGAAGCTTACCCTAGGAGCTTGTGCTGAACAGTGAAACATTTATAAGTACTCGCTAAGGCTCCAGTTCAGCAAAGCAGGAAAATGTATGTTTAACCTTAAGCACCTGCATAATCCCATTCCCATTCAGAAAACCACTTAATTTTAAGCATGTTTCAGTCCCATTGTAGCTAACAGTAATGCATCATAGTCAAAGATCACCACAGGCTTATATGCTTTGTTGAATAGTGATTAAATTATTCACAGGCACACAAATAAACCTGTGTTTCTGTGCTTTGCAGAGTTAAGGTCTCAGTGCTTAAAATAAATGTTTCTTACTGGCTAACTAGATTTTTATGTTGAATTTAAATTTATCTCTAAAATATCCCTCATCTAAGAAAAATTAATATGCTTAATAAAATATAATAAAGAATAACAAATATGATGTTTTTCAGTCAATAGTATTGAAGTTTCAATATTGCTTTTTTAATTTTATGGAAATTTTATTTCTAATAGATTGCAAGACAACAGCAGCAACTTCTGCAACAGCAGCACAAAATCAATCTACTGCAGCAGCAAATTCAGGTCAGTGTATTTTATTACTCTCTTCTGATTATACTTAAATTCCATTTATGGAGAGGGAAGGGTCTAAAATAAAGCAGCCACATGCTTTATTAACAAGCCTCAGTAAAGATGCTCTTTATGGGAGCTCTTCATGTCTTAGAAAATTATTGTCAAACATCTTTTTGGTGCAAAAATCTTTAATAAGCACAGTTTTCTTCTGAAAGTTGTGAACTATTTTTAAATCTCATCCTCTTGTCATAATTCTGAAATCTGCAATCAGTTTGACTTGTATTGTTTAGAGTAAAAGCAGAATCTCAGTCATTGTTTATGGAATTCCTTGTTCTACAAAGGCAAAATTGAGACATTAGGACAGTACTAAGGTCCTGGGACCATTCTGCTTATGTACAAAGACCCACAGGTATATGTCTTCCAGGTACCTTTGGAGTAATTGCACCTTCTTGGATCTGGAAGTGTTCTGGAAATACTTATTTAATTATCTGTACTTGTACTCAGAAGCTGGTTTAATTTTGTGCAGGTATGTGTGGGTAGGGAGTGACATGTATGTAGAGGCATTGTTGACACGTGACTATATTACCTTATCTGCTTCCTACTTGGAAAACATTTCCATGGACCTGTTCACTGATTTAAATATCTCATTTTGGTCTGACAGATGATTGTGCTGTCAATCATTTCTTATAAGCTCGGGCTATCCATTTTTTCCCCTTAATTAGCTGATTGCTCTGTCACTAGATGCCAAAACTGAAATTTTTCTTTTCCTTATCCCAAAAGAATGCTTGTAAAAGCTTTAAAGCTTTTGAAAATGTTGTAATGCAGTTTCAGTTACACTTTTAAGGAGTTTATTTAGCAAATATAAATGTGTTAATAGCTCATATGAGTGAGACAATTGAATTTTAAAGTACTATTATTGTTGTTGCCTATTAGAAGACTGAGTGTTCGTATTAGGTGTACATCAAGGGTGGAAGAGATATAAGAACTGAGAAAGGAAAAAGTACACCATCTTTTCTATGTGTTATTTGCAAGTCTGGCTTTAGAAAACGGAGAGTAATGTGAAAAAAAAATCTTTACTTGGCGTAAAAACTAAGACTGAAACCTAGCTGAGTCTACAAAATTGAAGAGTTATTTACATGAGAAATTTCTAATTTTTAAAATTCCTTTAAATATTAGGACCCAGAAAGTGGAATAATGATGAGGTAATTTTTGTTTCTGTTTGGAGAATGTGGGTTTGTTTTACTGGGGAGTATGTACTCTGTAGTAAAAAGTTCAAAGGTACTTCATGTTTCGGTTCAGTCAATACTTTCCAGTATCTTACCCTTCCACTGTCTCCAGGGAAATGTGGTCTTAGAACAGGTTGCAAGTTTATTTTAGAATGGTTTATGTGTCCATTTTCTCATTCACTTCCAACTCTCCTCTTACACAGTGCTAAAGCCTCCACAAGTTTTCCTTCCTATCCTTTCCTAGATGTATAAGCGAAGAAGTGTTTCAATGTTTGTTCTGTTCATGTGAACAAAATTATTTCTTGGTGATCCTTCCCTGTATTTGTTTCAAAATTCTTGCCAATATAAGGTATTCTTATGCCATAGCTTCTCAGTAGTTCGGCCTCTTTATTTGTCGATGATCTTTATAGTTACATGGGTCTAATCAGTGTATTTGAGGCAGTGAGGGCTGTTTCTTCTCCCAGCTGTGTTGCCAGATTGGTAGTGGGCATCTCATTGCCGAAAGAACACTGTAGGCTCTAGTATGAAGCACTAGACGTGTTGGGCAGATTCCATCTCAAGTGTGCATTGGTCTTATGGGGAGATTACTAAAAGAAAATTTCTTGGGAGATTTTCTTCTAGGCTAAACACCAGCTTACGTAGTCCATTTGCTTGTCAGCCAAGTGGTTCTGCTTTGTTTATTTGTTTTTTTCTTAGTTTTGTGGCAGAGTTGGTGCTAGAAGTTGCTTGAGAGAGAAGTTAGTTGCTAAGTTGCCTCTGCAGCATAAGTTTGCTGCTGTAGAATTGGTTATGAGTGTCACAGTTTGAGTTTGTGTGGTTCCTCAAGGGCTGTAGCTGGGATGCAGGTACTTCTCTCACCAGGAGGCAGGTGAGAGAAGCAGTGCTGTGCTGGTTTTCCCAGGTTTCCTCCCACCATCTTCCCAAGAAGCCTCAATAGCAATTCTGAAGTCATGCTGGTGAGTCTGGGTGGCATTAATCGTATCAAAAATAAGTAATTGCAGTACAAACTCTGTCTCAATGAGTTATCCAGATTGTGCTTGTAGCGAGCAAAGAGAAGCAAACTGAAAGGTTTTAGGATGCAATTTGCCTTGTCCTAAAGTAGATATTTAAAATATATCAGATAAATTGTTCCCTAAAATGGCTGTTTCTATTAACTATGAAGGATACTTATGCCGATGCTTTTAGTGTAGAGATGAGGTGAATCATATACTCTGTGGCTTGAGGGGGAAACAAAATTTATATTATATTTTTACATTCTTAGTTTCGATTTTGGGCTTGGTAGAATTTGTAACTGTCCCCAATAACTTGATTTTATTAAGAAGGTTTGTTTAAAGACAGTCCTGAAGTAACAATTTTCAAGAAAAAGTGATTACCCTCGTAGATGGATGTGGGTACTTTCGGTACTTGAGAAAACAGTAGTGTTGCTCCCTGACACTCCTGTTTTGAACAGATTACAAAATATGGGTAGCACAGGTGCCAGTTCCATCTGGGCATGGGCCTATTCATGGCACAGCTACTTGAAGGAAGAACAGTTTGTTCTCCAGGAGGCAGGAGAGGGGCATTGCTGATGCAATGTTTTCATCATGAGGACAGGGTGTATCACTGTCATCTTCTGAGGTACAGAGTTCATTCTTAAACAACAGTCTCTGTAAATACATGTATCCAGTTTAGTTAACCGTTTAAACAATTAGAAATTACTTTAGATGGAGCTTAGAAGATTTTTGTCAACCACATGTAAAAAAAAATCCATATTAAGTAAAACACATATTTTCCTGGACAACTACTGGTGTAATTTACTCAGAATTTTCATTATTTGGTATTTATTATTTATACTGTGCTGTATATTATATTTTATTTAATAATTTTAACACCTTATTTCTTTTAATTGGTGGAGGAGTTTTTTGTTATGTTTTATTTCAGTTTTAAAACCATTTATTGGAGCACCTTACTCCAGACTTGTTATACGTCCAAAACTTTGTCACCAGTCTGTGAGCAAAGAGGGCATTAGCTAGGCTTAGTGTCTGAGAACAACCTAAGTATTTAAGAGTACAGAGGTCATTAAATCTTCTGCGTAATCATCTCATGTTTTCTAAGTGAAGCTAATGTTTCTTTCAGGGTGTGAGTGTTGGGAAAAGCAGTTTTGCCTGTTGGCTAAAGGGAGTGAGAGTCTGGACATGTCCTCAGTCCTGTCCCTGATTATCTGAAATTTTGCAAATTATTTCCTTTTCCTCAATTCAAGTGTAATGTTTTGAGAATCTTAAATGAAAATTTTCAAATAAATGCTCTGTATTATTACTTTTTATCTCAAATGTTCATAATGTTCATAAACACTCTTCTACAGAGGAGTCCACAGAGATGGGAGGAAATCTAGTATGGCAAATTAAGTTCTTCGTTCCACAGAGCAGTGCAGAGAAATCATCGCTTTCAGTGCAAATTAAAGCTGAGAAGCAACTTGTGGGACAAATGAGAGCTCACAGATCAGTCCCCAGGTTGATTAAGATTTTTTAAAAGACCTGTTTGGGTTTTTTTTAATAAAAAATATGCATTCCTAAAGTAGAGGGGGCAAAATAAGACTATTCCAATGTGCCTGTGCAATGAAAGCAATAATCTCTAGGAATAAATGAAAAAGCTGGTTAAAGGAGGAATTTGGTGGTACGTGATGAAGATAAGACTACACTGGGACACAGGAAGACTTGCATTTCTTGGATGGCTCCAAAAATTTCTTGAGGGCCTGAAATCCCTGTGCCTCATTACCAGAATTCAGTCCTTAGAGAATGAGGCCTGGGGACTGCTTCTGAGCCCTGTCATGCCCATCTGAGCCAGGGAGGTGGATCCTACTGTTGCTTGGAATGTGTTGCTCCAGGATTTCCCTCTGGGAATGGGGAGGTGTGTGGAGTTAAGGGATGAAAGTCTGAGGGCTTCCCTCCTCTGGTGGGCAGGTTTCATTAGGGCAAGTCGTAGATTGTGGCTGAAATCTTTAAAAGAGACAGTGGTTGTTGAGCTTTTCTGCAAAAACTTGTGATGGGTATTACTTTGACAGACTATCCAAGCTGCTTTTGTCCATACCTTATTCCTCTGTACTATGCTCAATGCCATTGCAGAGCATTTAGTTTTCTGTTTGAATCAGTATGATTTTCTTTGCATAGTGAAACTGGTTTTCTCTGCTCTCATAAGTGTTCTGTTTTAATTCAGCCACTAGAAATTATTCCTAATAGTAATTTTTTCTAGTTTTAATCTATACATTCATGCTGTTCTACTTTCATATAAATGTTCTTACATTTTCTGTTTCAGTCAAGTAGAGTGAACGTGATTACTTTGATAGTAAACAGACAAAAGATTAGTAACATAAAATTACAACTATTTAAACTGTCTTTGAATAGGAATCATTTGAATCATAAGTTAAACTTAAGAGACAGAGCCAATGAGTCTCTCTTCTTATCTATGATTAACTACTGACAATTGAGGTACCTGGTGAGCTGAATAAGGACTATCTCTTTATGTGAAGTACATGTCTAAAGATCAGGAATAATTACATTCCACATTAGCCTTCATAGCCTCCCTGACCTGGTTAATTAATTTTTTGCTAGGATAATAATAGTAGAAATAGATTTAAAGATATGCTTCATCATTAAGTATGTAACTGACCTCCAATTTTAAGAGCTGAACCTTTCATTTATTGCCTTTTGGAGACAGGTTAAAGCTTCTTGCAGAAGGCTTGCTGAAAATGCACAAGCTGGAATGTAGTTATTGTCAGTTCAGTTACGCTCTCTGAGGTTGTCTTTCTTTGTAAACTCTATTTAGCGTTGACAAGCAAAAGCAATGGTGATGCTGCTCTTCCAGCACCAGGGAATATTCTCCCCTACCTTTTTTTTTTCTTCTTTTTTTCTCTTTTTCTATTTCTTTTTCTTTTTTTTTTTTTTTTTTTTTTTTTTTTTTTTGTTGATG
>JAYRBT010000177.1:12730432-12743166 GCA_036023395.1 Myiotriccus ornatus | reverse complement strand
TGCCCACATACTCTGAATTGTTCCCTAAAAGTGATCTCAAGTCTAATGTCTAAACCCTTAAGCATGGATGCTTCTTTTAACCACACAGAGATTTTCATTCTTTTACAGAATTGTTTCTTTTCTTTTTATTCTTTTGTTTTTTTTTTTTTTTTTTTTTTTGTTATTGATCATGAAACTGATCCCCTTCCAGCAAGCTCTGCACAGGACCAAATAAAGCCATTGAAAGCAATTTGATACTTCTATTGGCAGGGTACGCAGATCAGATACTCCCTTGAAAGAGAGAGAGAGTTATAAACAAAGCTTAGAAGTCTAGGAATAGCCCCCAGCTTCAGCAAACCCTTAAAATATTTTGTAATTGTATCTTCAATCATGAATTAGCCAGGAAAAACAGACCTTTTTTGCCTTTATATTTCACTGCTGTATGCTGTTTTTAATTGCCCACAGGCACACTGTTGTGATCTTCTTTGGAAGTTTAAAACCAGGATAAAAATGCAAATCTAATTATTTCTTTTATCTAATCTAATTAACTTTTACAAGTAATGATAGATGCACTGCAGCCTTCATCAAACATTTTAATAATGATGTTTCTGGATTAAAGAATAGGAAAAAGTACTGTAATTTATAAGCAGTCAAGATTATGGCAGTAGAAAATGTAAAATATTGTGGTGGCTTAATAAACTATAGCTGCAGTTTATTAATTTACAGTAGAAAGGATGCATTTCCCTTAAACTCCAGTTTGCCTGGGAATTGATTCCCAGCCATCATTGGTATATATTTTTACTGTTTTTTAAGCATCTCAGCATTAAAAATAATAAGTGTCTAGCTTGCTTCTGCAATGCAGTTGTGTGCATATGGTTGAGAGAAATGCTCTTAAGTGCCTGTAACTTGTAGCTGGATGCTGAATCACTGATTCAAATTCGTGGGGCTCTGCTGTAGTTGTGGAATCACAGCTTCTGTCCAGCTCATAACTTGCTGTAAATTGAAGCTGATCCAGTGGAGAAAAGACAAATATGCTAAATATCAAAGTCAAATGTTTCATATTTTATTTATTACTACATACTGGCTTATTAATGAGTTCTAAAGTCCTTATGTGATAATTACTCAAGCAAAAGATCTATTATAGGTCAGCTTTTCCCAATAAAAGACATCTTTGTGACTGGCTGGCTCGGAATTTTCTCTCTCAGCTGCATGGAAAGAGAAGTGATGGAGGATCCTTACCTTACATTGTGCAAAAGGTTCACACTTCTGTGCTACTTGTAAGCTTCTGATCTTGCACCTTGGTCCCCCATTTGCAAAGATCCTGGTAGCTGCTGTGCCCCTGAGGCCCTCTGTCCCTGGAAATAAGTTTTATCGTGGCAAAACAGAATGTAGTTCTGGATTTGACTCTTACCTCGAAACTGTATGCAGTTGTGAGGGGGGGTTGGGTTTTTAAAATTTTTTACGGTGACCTTTTAAGAGTTAAATTAACTGTCTTGTGGCTTTCTAACTCACCATTTGGCATTTTTTATTTTTTCTTATTTCATCTACCCAAGTCTAAACAAATTGTATTTAATGCAAAAATTAAGCCCTGTGTATCTCTTTCATATGACTTCTCTAATTATAGAGCAGTAAATGGTAGAATAGCATATGTTAGCAACATGAGCAGCAGTCTATGAAATGAGCTACAAGTTAATAAAATGATCTTGTGGTGGTGTTGGCCAAATGTTAGCACACATGTTTCGAAAAGTGGTATTTCAACAGACTTGAAGAATAGGACTTTGGCACATGGGTGCTGAACATGATCTGATGTGTGGAAATTAGTTAAACCAAAGTAAATGTCATTGTTTCTTAGGCTTATGTTGGTGCAGAAAATCATAGTAGCTGTCCTCCCACTTTCCCTCACCCACGTGTGTTTTAAAATTGGAAATGAAGACACAGGCATTCCCAGTTCAAGTCCTGCTGCTTCATTTGCTCAGGGCGTGCTGTGTTGCATTCTTGCCAGTGGCTTAAGGGCTTGTTCTCAGCTGTGCCTGTGCCAAAGCCAGGGGCTAACATCTCGTTGATTGTATTGGGCCCAAACACTTGTTCTACAGCCCTTGCTTACAGAAGGGCCTCAGATATGAGCCCTTTTAATTTAGAGGCAGATTATAACCAGCTCCTGAGTACCAGCAGAGGATCAAGCAGATACTGGCTGCCCACTGTACTGCTGCCCAGGGGTCACTCTCGGCTGGTGGCCTGCCCGTTCCAGCCGAGTGTGGAGCGACGTGCCATGGCAGCCTCAGTGCTTGCTGAGCCAGACACCCTGGTCTAGCTCCCGAAGGGTTTGGCAGAGACTGTGCTCTGAACCTCTTAGGTCCACATCACCCTCTCTGTCAGTCTTCATGATGTACTCTTTGCATTACTGCAATATTTAGAATAATGTGATAGTAATGCACTATTCGCTACAGCACAGAAAAACCAGTTTCCTTCCTAAGTGGCACGTGCACAAACTAAAATGGGTAACTGGTAGTGGAAATTGTGCCAACTGGCAGCCTATCCAACAGGACTGATCCTGTGAAGCCTTATTTGCTTGAGAAATACTTGCACAGCTAGTGTTTGATGACTTGTATACTGAGTGTTACTCATATAAGTGGGCTTTTCAGAGCACCTCATGCAAGGCAGGACTTAGGATATTAGCATTGTGGTTGGAATATCCAAGATATAAGTGCAGCATGGATTTTAGGGAATGTAATTTGTTTTATTAGACAAACAGATGTATGTGGAAAAAACAGGCAACCATTTGGGCACACCAGCTCTTTTTCATGTCTTACATCAGTGTTACACTGAAACATATCCCAGGACTGACAGAAACTGCTCAGGATATTGGCCTTTCGTTCCTAATTAGTTACCTTTTCAGTGATGACTTTTGTGATTGACAACCACGTGATGGCCAAGAGGGAAAACAATCAGTTTTGTTTTTTTTTAAAACCCCCTTTCCCCCAAACATTTAACACACTCATCAGGAGATACTGAATAAAGGAAATAGTTAACAAAAATTAGTATTGAAATTACTTGATTTATGAAGATATTCAGATATACAGGCAAGACTGGAATGCGATGATATCAGAGGTCAAAATTTCTGTCTGCAGAAGCAGATATTTGGAGGAAAATGATGAAGTACAGCCCCACATAAAAAGGCCAAAAGCATTTAGCAAGTAAATTGTAAAGTACTTTCTGAAATCTCACAGTAAAAACTTAAATTTATCAGATGGACTAAATCCCGGCCTAAGGAATCAAAGTGTTTTTTAGTTGTAATTGTGAGAATGTTCCAGAATGTAAGCATATTACTGAGGTAATTTGAGCATAAAATCTTATTTTTAATATATTTAATGTCATGACAGCAAGGAATAAGTAAGTGCATTGCTCTCTGAATGCATTCAGGAATTATGAATTCACATAAAAAGTAGTAGTATGTGCAATCCAGCAAATGAGCAAACTAGATGCTGTTTAACATTTGGTATACACTTGATGGTATGTAAGTAAAAGTAAAGTGAAAGAATATTTTTAATATTTGCTGTTTTATGCAACCAGCTAATCCAGACACTCACAAAAATGTCAAAGCATAATTCTCAAGGAAGGTAAATGGCCTTGCCTGGGATTAATCTATTTAATCTTAAAGTTGTTGTTAAAGTAGGGAAAAACTGGTTTATGATTGCAGTTTACACACTGTTTCCTTTTGTCTCTAACATTAGAAACCCCTCTCTCCAAATAATTAGATAATATAGTGGCTTGTGTTGTATGCAAGGCTTTTGCTTCCTTGAAAGAACTAGTCTTTTATATAAATCTTGTATATATCATCTTCAGCAAACTGGGCATTTGCACAGCTTGGGTAAATTATGTCTATATTGAGAATCTAGAAGTTACACAGTGTGCATTCCATACTTGAGGGATGGGAAATAAAAATTGATATACTGTGCGGCACATGATATAACACAGTGAAATATCTTTTAAATTCCAGAGGGATGCACTGACATCACCATGCTTAATTCACATGCAGTAACTCCCACAAAATGTTATTAACTTTAAATTGAAATTTGTAATCATTCAGTAAAAAGAAAATAAATGATGTAAACAGTATACAATGGTGCATTATGAAATGCTGAATTCATCTTATTCACCCACCCGAAATGACAGTATAAGAAACATTAAAGTTGTAACACTAGATAATAAAAGGAAAGAAAATCACAGTTGATGGTGAAGTGTGAAATCCATCTTGAGACACATCCCTGCCCCACAGTATGGAAGGGCACTTCTGAGTTAGGTAACTTTATTTTAAAGTAATATATTAGTAATTTTTATTTTGTAAATGAGAGATTAACCAGTTGGAGGAACATATACTTAGTTCAAAATCTAGATCAGGTAGAAAAATGAATAGCGTAGTACTTGCTACAGGTAACAAAATAATGCAATATATACCTAATAGCCTAAGCATAGACTGGGATTCTGTATTTGACAAAGCAATGTATATAATATAAATATAGAAATAAACCTTTCTCAGAAGAGAGGGTAAGGCACTTGTTTTTGCTCTGACAACGAGTGATTGGTATGAAGAACACTACTATCACATTTCTAGCTTTGCCTTTTCCATCTCATTGAACTTTATTGGTGATATATTTTCAGGATACTCATCTCCTCTGTAACTGCATATCTGAGTGTCTCATAAGCTGAAGTGTATTATCCTCACAACACTCTTTTGAGGCAGAATAAAAAGCATATAGATATTTGGGGGCATCTAATTTTAGATATCTAATTTGGGTGACTGAATTAGGACTTTTGGCTCCATATATAAAGCAGTCCAGGTGCTGTGAATTACCTTCTGTTGATTAGACAACGAGGTTCCTAATTTAAGCACCTTAGTTAAATTTCCAAAGTGACTCAATCCAGTTCTTCTATGAAATTTGATGGACCTGAAATCTTTGGTTTCAGAATTCGAATAGTGGTTCTATAAAATCTTGATTGTATTTTTTATCATGATTTTCTGTCCATTTATCACTTGCCTTAATTTCTTCTGTTGGAGCTTTTAGCTAGAGGGAATCCTCTTCAGCCAGAGAAATATTTGTTTGTTCCTCTCACTGACTGCCCAGCCTCAAATGAAAACCATTTTAGCTGGCTTGAGTCCCTCATGTGGTCAAGCTGCTGACCAGAAGTACAGCCACGGTCATACAGAAAGAGGCAAGTGGAGAGGCTGTGCTCAGTGAATTCTGTAGTATCCCCAAATCCATGTATTTCCCTTACTGATGCAGAGCAAAATTCCATGGCTGTGAAACATCCTTTGAACAGTGGCTTATTGTGGAGAGAAAATAATTTTTTATTCAAAGAATACCTACATTTCTTGGCGGTCCCTTGCACAGTTTGTAAGGCATTCGAGAGACTTACTTGAAACAGACATCAAATAATGTTTTTTATTTAACCAAAATGGCTGTTTTTAAACAGAGATCTTGCATGCCACATTTTAGGTCAGAATATATTTTTACAGCCAAGTTATAAACCTCTGAAAAAGGGGGCTTATAATGGAAAGGTTGACACAACGTTAATTTTAGTGTAAATGCAATGGTATAATTTTGGAAAAAAGCCTTTATAGCTCTGCTAAGATATTAATTGCAGGAAATTACAGCATATCCTATTAAAGTATTATGTCAGTGGCATACATAGCATATAACACCTTTACATATTCTCCCTTGTTTTCACGGTAATGTTTTGCATTTTGATGTGTAAGGAGTAGGTGGATAAAGTGGCTCAGTTTCTGATCACTTTTGCTCAAGGGGAAAAATCCAGCCTGGGTAATGCTTGTTTATGGCCTCCTCTAGAAACAGGTCTTCTGTTAACCAAGAAAATCTGATACTGGCATTGAGATATGAAACAAATTCTGCTCAACTGAAAGTCTTTACTTTGTTTTGTGACTTTTGGGTTAGGGTTTTTAATTTGAACCTGATCCTTACTCACACAAATCAGGTTTAGCCAGACTCTTTTCAGATAACTACTTTTATGACACACTTATTTTTGCTGAAAATGGCTTACTTTTCATGTATTTATACTTACTGAATCATTCCTGACTGTTACTGTGACTGCATAGTAGACACACTTTCCTTTTTTATTTCTGTTCAGTTATTTATTCAGAAATGCATTTTATATATATATGGTGGAGATGGAGCTTGTAGATCCCTATTAAGTTGAACAATGTAGATATGTACATTGCATTGTACAATTTTTCTTACTAAGAAACATGTTATTTATTGCATTTCTGTCACTTTAAGGGTTGTAGAGGCATGGTATAATAGTTTTCTTGTTTTCTTGACAGAAGTTTTGTTTTTATGAGTTAATTATTTGTTAATATCTTGATTTTAATATACAGTAACAACAGTTTTTTCTGGCCATCAGATCTTTCAGCACAAATGGGCCTCATGTTGAGGTCGTAATCCTGTCTGGTGCTTTTCATTGCTACAATGGCACAAATTTTCAGTGAGGAATATCAATAACAACATGTGCAGGGTTTTTTTCACATATTAAATGGGACCTGGAGTCTTGATATCATACACATATTCCCCTTTGACAACAGTGGAGCACACATGATTCTTTACATGCACAAAAAAAAAAAAAAAGCCATGAGCGTTGTATAGTTGATGAGTTTTTAACAAGATGGGAGAAAAGGCCTTCTCAAAGACCCCACTGATATGCGAATTCATTGGACCGTTGATGTTTTCCATTAATTGCAAGGCTTTAACATATAACCATCGACTATATCTGGTTTTACTTATCAAATCCAGAACTGCTTTTTCTCTGCCTGCTGAGCAGGGAAAACTCCATGCTGCACCAGTTTCTTTTTACTTGGGTCTCAGAGTATCATCAGGATTAAAGCTGTCAGAACAGTCAGCCCTCTTTATTTTGTGGTTTTAAATACAAAGCTTAATATCGTTGCTTGAGAAATGTCATGCTTTCAGTGTGTTAGTTAAAAGTTGTCGAGTGGACAAAGTAAAAAAAAAAAAAAAGAGTCCCTGTTAATAGCAGGCATTGAAATATTGCTTTCACCATTTCAGGGGTAGAAGATACAACTCTGCACTTTAATTTGTTTTTATTCTACACCACTAACTTGTCTGTATTGGCTTAATCCTACACTCAAGTATAAGGAAAAACTCACGCTCAACTTAGTGACAGTTGTGCTTCATTGAATGCAGTGCAGGGTGCCATTTCCTCAGCTGGTGTTGTTCATATTCTCTCCTGTTATGTCAGTCTAATAGTAGAAGTACAGAATTAGGTCCTCTTCTTAAATACAAAAAGAGCTCACATGGAAATGACAGCATTTCATTTTGACTTTTTTTTTTTTTTTATTCACTGTAAAATATTCCTCTGCTCTGTGTGTGCATTTATATTTGGGGATAAGTGTGTCCATCCACCGTAGAGTGCTTGGAGGTAGCTGATATATTGTGTATCAATATTTTTGTCTTGCATGTGTTTACTTCAGTTATCACTCTGTGCAATTAATTTTTTTTTTAATCATCAGAGTCCTTTTGTTTTATCCTGGACAACATAGATATGTTCTTTACACTTTCTAAAGAAAAAAAATTAAAATTATTTTTTTTACATTACTTTCCTTTTTGGTTTGTTTTAATTGAGGAAAGACTCTCTTCCTAGGCAAGGCTATAAACATGTAATTTTATTTGTTTTGCTGTCAGTTGAAATATGCATACATTTTAGATGTAACTTTAGGAGGAGCAGAATTACTAGTAATTTATACAATAGACACTGATGATTATTGACCATTAAAGAGTAATAAAACATTTCCTGTGTGAAATAGCTGTAGCATCAAATGTCTTTATTTCTGACAGTAAATGTTTCAGGTTTACTTCACAGACATTAATGTTATTACATAAAGGTAAAGACCTGGCTACACTCTGGCAAACAGAGGTCACTTCTTAATAAAGGAATGGAGTTGCGAGCAAAAGAAAAAAAGTACTTTGAAGGAAGTCCCGGGCTCATGTGTATATTAACCAGAGCAGACGAAATGATTTATTGGGTTTTATACACAATCTGTAAAGGGTAAGCATTGCTAACAGAATGAGTGGCAGCCTCAGGGAGCTGAGTAGCCCCCAGGGACCAGCCTTTGTTCCTCTGGACTTGACAGGCATGTGTCCCTGTTAAATGAGGGCTTAATTTCTCTCATATGTGCACAATTTCCAAGCTCAACAAAGGCAGCCAGGACTGGAGCTATTTAAAAGAGCCAGCTCAGGAGGAAGCATTCCTGGAGAAAGGGGATGCTAAGGGGCTAATTACTCACTGTAGTTCAGCAACTGATTTTTTTTTTATTTTATTTTTTTTTTTAAACTGAGAATACCCCAACTTTGTTTTTTAAACAGAGTTTATTAACATAGAACTGCCACTGTTATTTTTCATAAACACACATTAAAATTACAAAGGCGTTATTTCTCTTTACAAAATAGCCCCTCTTAAGGTCCTGCTGACCAAAAAATTATAATAATTTAAAAAAAATAGTGCACTCATTTAATTTGGAGTCTGCAATGAAAATCACCATCTCTTGAAGCTCTTGGAAAGATTTTCTTTCAAAATATGCAGTGAAATTGCTTTTCCAATGTCTTTCCTTGTCTCATATATAGTAGTAGGAGTTGTCCTTAGTTCTTACTGTTTTTATGTAAATACGATAAGTAATATTGTCCAGATAAATGGTTCAGCATAAATAAAGCACATTAATATTTACTTGATAAAATGTCTAGTGTGCTATGCTTTTTATAAACCTCTCACTACATATATAAATACGTGTCTGGACCCAGAAGACCTTTATGGTACATTTCAAGTAGTCTAGTGGTGCTATTTCATACAACAAGTAGGTCTTTTACTCCATTTTTCCTATGTCCCTTGGTCCCTCCTGTGTACTGGCAGTTGACATTTTCTGTGGAGAATAGGTCAACTCGTGGACAGAGTAATGTCTTTTTCTTTTTTTTATGTTGAAAACACAGTTATTTTCTTTGGACAGTGTTAGCAAACTCTGTTGTTACCTGTGAAAGGAAGATGAACCAATCCAGTGCAACAGGTTTGAAAATGATGTGGTCACCATCAGCAAGCCTCTTAGTCAAGAAATACTACGTGGTTTCAGGCTTACTTCCTATTCTGAAACAAACAGGAAACTTACTTGTGTAATAGGCAGCCCATTTGATTCTTCTCCGTCAGAACGTACCGATCCTCTTAAAATCAGAACTCAAACAGGTGGAAAAAGTGTTCTCCCATTGCTCTGTGAGGTTATGGGCTGAACAGGCTGAATGGCATAGGAGAAGACTTTTGGACATGTGGCATCTAAGCTTGTAGCTTGTGCTCAGGACATGGTTCATATACCTTTGTGAAAACTGAGACAATGGTAACAAATATAGAGTGACCCCAGTAGAAGCAGCTTGCTTTCTGGATCGAGACTGTGAAAGGGATTTTTTGTTTGTTTGTTTTTTTAAAAATTTGTTTGTTTTGGTTTTTTATTTTTATTTATTTTTTAAAAACAGTGTTGTAGGTTGATATTTCGGCATTTTCAAACCTAAATTGAACCAACCAAATTTTTCTTTCTTTATTAAGCATCCATTTAACTTTGGATACAAGATTTAATCTTTCCAAGCCTAGGAAGGTAAACTAGAAGAATGTTTCATCTTCCCTTGCATGGTTTCTTTGCCATGTAATTTTTGTATGATAACCTTACTTTAAATTTTCAGTTCAAATGCCCCTTTAGAACAAATACGTTATTATTATTATTTTTAAAATAAATTGGTTATAGTTATAAGAATTGTTTTTTAAATTTCTTGTGAAGCTTAGAGTCTCTTAGATCTACATAAAAAAAATTGTAATTCAAATAGTATTAGAGAAAAATTTTTTCCTAATTTCAGTATTTCCATTCAGTATATCCATTACATCATCTAAGAAACATATGTAGGTATCCTCGTAGAATTAGTTGAGCAAATAAACAGGGTTTTATCTGCCGCCTTCATCCTGGTAACACCATCTTCTCCCTAGAGATGACAAAGTATTTAAAGACTTGATGAGCTGCAGCATCCAGGAACATTCAGATGTTAATACAAGGATCCATATTCCTGGTTGAAATCTTGCCTGGATTAAAACTTTGCTTTGGCTGAAGTTAAGGAGCTACATATATACAGGGACACTTGGTGGTTATAAGGCCCAGGGAAAATGGTTTAACCTGGATTCCATGTAGACTCTGACTAGGCCTTTCTCTGAAGATTTCATTTTCTGGGGGAGAAGGAGTTTCTTACCAAGAGACTTTCTTTCCATCTGATTAAGAGAAAGCACCTCCTAATCAGAAAGGAAGGTCCCACACAGATTATCTTTTTGTCATGGTATGACAGGACACAGATTTCACTGAGGCTTCTGTGAAGAGCTGCAGTATCAGTCTACTGAAGAAAGAGGAATAATCAACACTTTTCTCTCACATTTGTGCTACCTGATGCTTTGACTCAGTGTTGCACTTCCCCTAGACACTTTCTAGATATTTTTCTATATTTATCAACATCTGCCTTTGTCTTGTGGGAGGTTTATTACTATTTTGCAGCTTACTTTCGTAAAATGGTCATAACAAATGCAAATTTCAGAGAGCCAATCTGCCCGTTTGTTTCCTGTGTTTATCATAGCATTTAGTTTTAAAGGAAAAAACCAACACAACCCCCCAAACCAAAGCATTTTTTTTTACTTTATTTCCTAAAGAAAGGACTTTCAACCAGCTGTGCCACATGTCTGTCTGTCAGAGTTCCAGCTGAAGAGTTTTTGGGCACAGTAGGTAATTAGGTAACCACATTTGAGATATAGGAAAAACCTAAAAAGTATTGCATTCAGTTAAGTCTAATGAAAGTTAGTTGCCCTGATAAAAGCTTTTAGGTTGTCCTGGAAGTAAAGGCTTTAGATTAAGCTCTCCCCATATTAGAACTTGAATAATGTAGTTGGGAAAGAGATGTTGAAATGCCCGAACTTCCGGCAAAGTTTTGATCTGGGCTTGTACTTTAATAGACAGCAGAGAAACAAAACTCTAAGTTTGTATCTCATGCAAAACCATGGGAAGCAAGCATTCATAAATCACACTGCTTACCAAACTACTTGTTCTGGATATGCACATGCTTCCCATGGAAACAGAGCCTTGTGTACTGACCAAAATAATGTCCTCTTTCCTTCTTTGCATAAGGGCTGTACGTGGCAGGGAAAACAGAATGAAAAAGATTTCATTTCTGGTGATGCATTTCATCTCACCCTACATATTTTCTGCAAATTTACCAGTTAGAATTTTGTGTGGAGTTTCAATGATTTACTTGGAATATGCTGCACAACTTGAAGAAAGATCTTACTGGGAGATTTTACTCTAAACAAACAGTCAATCTGTCACCTGCTGTAGATCTAAAGTTCTTCCCTTTGTTATGTTTGCATTGCTGAGGCATAGTTAAAATGCTTTCCATTTTATGCACATGGGGATTTGTGAAACTAATGCTTTCTGAACTTTTGGTGGCAATACTATGAATTTGTTGACAATACTATGAATTTATGGAAATAAACTGAAATAATTATGGTTTAGGTGCACTGAGGACTTAAAATATATTTTTTAAAATAAGTTTCACCTTATTTATTTCTTTTCATATTGCTCCATACTCTGGGAGCAAGTGTTCTATTTAACATATCAGCAAGAGAAGTGCTTTAATTTCGTTAGAGTATCACTATAGTAGGAGAGTTCGAGAGAGGTCTGTAGTTTTCACATTTAATCCTCAAATTTTAAATTATTTTCCAGTAATTTATGGCTAGAAACAATTTGCCTTAAAACATACTGAGCTATTTTCATGTATTTTAGGAAGGAGGTACAACTGTGCCTGGACAAAATCTGGCACTTTATCAAGTACTTTGCTATTAATTTTTATCTCAGGCCCATAATTTTCTCCTGACAGTTTGTACTTTTTTTCCCATGTGTTCACTGATAGGTTTATGATCAATCCCCTTTCTAATGTAAAAGGCTACGTAGTTTTATAACCACAGAAGTCCAGTTACTCATAATGACTCACCTCCATTCAATGTTCTTGTACTAGGGAAGCTGGGCAAACTTCCTAACCAGGAGTGTTAGACAAGCGTAGTGTATTTGAGGAATGACTGGGAGATCTATCTGTTTCATTTGTCATGATTCTTAAAATGACACAATATAGTAAAAGAATCTTAGAAACTAGATTGCAGCTCTCAGAGGAAGCCACTTGCTTCTTCTCTTGGGGTGTTCTCTTTGCTTTCTGAATTTATGTGCTTCCTAGTCCTGGTTCAGGATTTATATCCCATGCATGTGACTATACTGCAAGAGTCCCCCACAGCCTGGTGATGTTGCTATCCCCTTAAGAGGGGTGCACCATGGACTCCATCCTGCCCAGCTCCTTGGGCTTCCCTTGGAAGGAAGACCTAGATATGAAAGGAGTGGAGCAAAGCCCAGTCTCCACCTGTCATGGGATCCAAACTTAGCTTGGATGCAGGCTAAATCCAGGAGTGTAAGCCCCGGCTTCCAAAGGCACAGCAGGATGTTTTAACCCTCACACTCAAATGAGGTCTGACATAAACCGTGTGTTACTGATTTACCCCAGGTCAAAACTGAACGGTCAAATATGTCCATGGGCAGGATGAGCTCACTAGCCTTCCGGCAGTCATCCTAGGAGAAGGACAACTCTAATTTCAAACCTGGGCAGATGGAGCTCGCTTAG
>JAYRBT010000177.1:12697710-12730332 GCA_036023395.1 Myiotriccus ornatus | reverse complement strand
TGAACCTCAGGAGTAAAGGGTGGGACCAGTTCTGCGCAAGCTGAGCCTCACCTAAAAAATCCACTGCGCAGGCTCGAAGGTTATACCCACACTTCTAAAGCCCTACAGCGACAGGTGTTTAGCCATTGGCGCGCTTGTAGCAAGTGTGGGTAGAGCCCTTCTCAAATCTTCGTTCGCGAAGCCTAGCCATGATGACTGATTTACCCAGCATTCACTCATTTATTACATCTTACATTTTCTGTGGTTCCTGGACTGATACTTTACAGATCAGAGACATCTTTCTGGGGAGAAGAAGCCCTACAGTCCCTGAAATCTCCATTCATCTTAGCAGAAAGTGCAGAGATCAGTAGCTACACGATTTGATTCCCTCTCAGTTTAGTGAGTAAAGTAGGTTCACAGAAAAGAGGGCACCAGGACTGGCAGGAGAGCAAGCATGGGAACAAGTGCCTGGGGAAGGAGAGGGATTGCAGGGGTGGGAAGACCTTCCACTTTGAGGAGTGAGGTGTTGCATTCTGCAAGCTGCACTATGAAGCGGAGTTTAGAATGGTAGGAGCTCTAATCTTTTTCCTTGTGAATTTTGCTGTTTCAAATGTTCTCTGTGATGTTATAGTCAGCGCTGTGAAGTGACTGTTGTAGTACACAGCAACAAGAGCAAAAGGAGCTTCACTTTCTAGAGCTGCCAGTTTTGCAATTTGAGTAGAAAAGAAGGATATCAGATTTGTATTGTTAGCTTGATTGCCTCTGGAAATGAGCTCTATGCAACTCTGTTGTGTGTGTCAAAGACAATATGCCACTGACTTCTCAGCTTGTTGGTTGATTTCAGCTGAATTTGGTACAAAAATAGATGTTTCAAAGAAAACTAAGTTCCCCCAATCTTTGTGAAAGTAGTCAGCTAGACTGAGGTGAGGGATTTTTTTCCATACTTCTTCAGACAAGGTTGGGTTTCTTACATGTACCTTTACACAAAAAGTTGCTGTGTAAAAACTTGTTGAATGAGAGAATAGGAGAGAGTCCTTGTTAATAGCCCCATCACAGGAAAAGCTTCAGCTGAAGCTTTTACCTCTGTAGACAGTGAAGTCAGAGGCCTGAAAGTCACAAATCCATTGGCTGTATTTGCCCTTCAACTTGTGAAACCTCCCGTTTCACTTGTGATTTTCACAGTTTGTGTTCCAGAAGCAAAAAGTGAGTGGAGATATTCAGTGTTGTCAGTTGATCTATGAACTGTGACCTGATAGCACCTCCAAAGAAAATCTGCGTAGCTGGAATAAATATGGCTATGGAAAACAAGACTGGAAGACAAGGGAAATTGATGTTAAATTATGATCTCAGGGTGCTTCCTGGAGTGAGAGAAAAGTCATGAACTAAAAATGTCTGATCTTTTGGTTTCCATTCAGTACTTCAAAGAGGGATTATTGGTGTTTCAGAGAAGTATTTAAAATGCATATGCGAATACACAGGGGTATAAGTGAAAATATGGAATAGCAGTAGAAAAAAGTTTTAACACCCTTGAGTTTGGGATAGCTTCTTTAACTGAAAAATCACAAGTGGATTATACACACATCATACCATCAAAGATATTGAATTTGTTTTGGCAAAAAAACATGAAGAAATATTAAGTAGAGTGGTGGGAAAAAGTGGAAAAATGAAGAAAGTTCTGAATAATAAAAATACAGTATTTATATAGGTCATTCCTTTATGCTGACAGAAATTTTTACTGGGGAGTAGTTCTAGTCTTATATGGTTACAAGAACATGAGTTTCTTCTGACTAATTTTATAATTAATAGGAGGCAAATTTTAGATAAAATAGTGTGAGAAGTTTACACAATGCATTGAGACAGTGCAAAGGTGGGAAATACATGTGTGTGCACGACAAGTCTGTCTATGCTGGATGGCTTTGAGAAATCCTCTTTCTCTGCCTACTAGTTTGTTCTGCCGTTTTTCCTTTGGTTTTGTGTTTTTTTTTTTTTTTTTTTTTTTTTGTTGGTTGGTTTTTTTTTACGCTCCTCATTTCTTCCTTGATGATGAGAAAGGCCACTTCTGCACATGAAATAATAACAAGTTAGTATTCATAGCCCCAGTTATGGAAAAGGTGGTTAATGCACAGTTATTTAATTCAAAATCTAAGAAAACTGAAATCTTTGTACAGTGGAGATGTTCTGAAAAAGATACGTTGTTAATGATTTTTCATTTTAAAATTGCTTTATTGTAGAATTTATTTTTTGAATTTAAAAAATGGCTACAACTAATTCATACAAACATGCCCAAATTCCAGTACTTTACCTCTGCCAGATACCCTGGGTATCCTGGGTGGTAAAACTGCAGTCACAATCTTATTGCTTTCATACACATGCACTGCATAAATTCTGCCCAGCTGTACTCTATCAGACTGTTTATCAGGGATAACTGGTGACAATATAAAACATTAGAAAGAGAGAAATTTGTACGGTTTCTACATGTCACCAGAAAAACATGATGAAAAAGACATTTTAAGAGTGTGTAATTCTGGTTTTGCTGGTTATAAGTAGTGAGTGGGTACCAGAAAAATGACATAGAAATAAAAAGCAAAGGTTTGAGATTCCTTTCAATATACTTAAAAATCTGAGCACTTGGTAGGAAATGTGGGAGAAAGAGTTCAGATCACTGCTAAAATTAGCAATTGAATTCTTTTTGAAACACTTAATCCTTTTGTTTAAAAACTTAGCAAAAAGCCATCCGTTTTTTCCTGGAATTAATTTTTTTCCCCTTGAAATATCAGATATTGACCACAATTAATTGCAAGTCACTGATAGAGCTGAACTGACGCTATTGGAATGGTATTGAGGGAGAGTCAATCCTGTTCAAATGTGTCGGAGATTTTGTCATGGTGTGGGTGATCTTAGACTCTTCAGTCATGGTTGCTTCTAAGAAGTAAGGGACGTTCCTCTCCCTGAAGAATTGCAAAGTCTTTCTAGATAAGACTCAAAAGAAGGTTATAAAAAGGAAGTTTTATTTATCCTATTTTACGGGCAAGAAACTCAGACACTTAAGTGAGTTGCTCAAGGTCTCGCAGGAAGCCTGGGTGGAGCTGGGAACTGAACACAGATAACCTGAGTGCTGCGCTCAGAAGATCAGTTTAAAACATTTTAGAATGTGGCTTTATTATCTATTAAGTAGGGTCTGAATAACATGGAAATTATGAACTGGGGAACATGCTAGGTAAATAATAGATCTTCAGTGGAAGTGTATGGTATTTTATAGGAGAGTATAAACTTGTTGGTTGTTGTTTCAGGCATAGGTTAACATCACTTACAGTGTGTCTCAGTACACTGAGCATACACTGGAAAACACTAAAGAAAGGGAGTTTTTAGATTGCTAATGATTTCCTTTTAAGGAACATGTGACTAAGGGCTGAGAGAATTTGCTGCTGAAACTGCTTACTACAAGCCTTTGAAAATTCCCTGTCTAGTTATTCACATAGGAAATATCTGGTTGCAGGCTGTGCAGGCTTCCATGAGTACCCCATATTTATAAAGCCTGTTCATTCAGGCCTTTGAATGGGAGAAGTCAATAGAAACAGAGTCATTTTTGTGAATTCTTCCTAAGCATATAGTGAACTTGCCTCTTGACTTCTGGATTTGATGCTTCATTGTGATTCACGCAAAGTACAAAAGCCATATGCTACAGAGATAGATAAACACAGAGATGAAATATCATCAGTTAATTTTAATTTTTAGTATCACTGATTCTTTTTTTTTTTTTTTTCCCTAGCTATAGTGGTTTTACTGTGTACCTGCCTATAAGTTTTCCAGCTCTGGGCTGTCAGTTTGTTATCCTTCATGAAAAACTATACTCACTTAAGGCTGTATTCTCAGAGGCTTTTGGAAAGTGGCCTGGAAAAATTGTTTGCATGTCTGTTTGCACTAGCAAAATCCCAAATTGTGTCTGTTAGTGAGTGTGTCTAAGTCTTCAGTTCTTTTCTATGATTTTCTGTCGTACTTGAGAAATATTTTATTACTACTACTCTTTCAACCAGTAATACTAATCTGTTACTGAAATTCTTTTATATTCACCCTTAGCAAGATTAATTTACATGCTTCAAACATAACTAGAATGTATTTAAATGTCCGGAAAGTGATTTTCATGTGAGGCTGGCATGATTTCTGACTTTGGATCCTCTAGCTGTTGCTTCATTTTGAGTAATTCAACAAAAAAATACAGAAGTGGTTGTACAAATCCTTGCAAAATGAAATCATCGAGTTTCCTAGAGCTCTGCATTTTAATTATCCTTTTTGCTCAGGGAATGGATGAAAATAAATTTCATGCATGATAACTGTTATGTATATTTTAGAAAGATATATATTCAACTTGCCACAGAAATCTAATGCAATTATTGCTTCCTTAATTTTATTAAAATATCTTGGGCATCTTACTGACATATTTTAAGGTCCTGATACTTCTCAAACTACTCTGTTTTTTCTCCACCAAATCCTAGGGCACAGGTTATGGCAGGGGCAATTAATTCCAACAACTTCTTTTCAGGTGAAGTGGAAATAATTTGGACATATAATCTCAAAGTACACCTGCGAATGAGGTACCAAGTTGTTTAGGTTAAAAAATATGAACCTCCATTTTATTGCACCAAAAGCATGGGGTGCATAGATAGGCAGAATTTAAAATACAGATTCCAAAGGAGTGAAGAGATAAAGATAGTCTGTCCTTTTGCTTCAACAATTTTGAATGTAACATCAGTTTCGAAATTTGCATGTAGGCTAGTTGTGTCTGTGTATGTAGGCATTCAAGAGCTCACATTTAGAGAAAATCATAACCAAAAAAATTGCCAAGATAAATCATAAAAATTTACATAAATAGTTCATGTTTCTTACCACATTTTCTCTGCCTTTCTTCATGCAGAATATTAGATGCCTTCCGAAATTGTTGTGCTAACTGTAGAGTACAAAGAATATTGGTCTCGAGCATTTCAGCTTAATTGTTATCTGTATAGCTCAGAGCAAGAGAACCACAAGCATCTAATATAAATGAGCAGGGGAAAAATTGCATGAAAAGGAAAGTCTAGTACCAGAAAACTGACAGAAACTTGAGCATCTAATTGCTGTAGGCTCCATACAACTTCGAATGACCTAAGGGGATATCAACAAATCACTTTCCACTGGAGTATAGTAACAGCAATGGCATAACAGTGAAATCACTGGCAAAAACTAGGGGAAAAATTCTTTTAATATATTGGCATTAGCATGTTAGTGAGCAATTCTTTTTCCATTTTAATGGTTATTAATGTGTGTGCTTGCATTTAACATCTGCAAACCCTCCCTTCCCACTTTTCCCCCAAAAAACCAATTGGTGATGTGGTAACTGGATTTTATGTGTCTATCTCCAACTCCCTTATGGACCCTGAATAATTTTTTCTAATACTGATATTAGACTATTTTCTAATAACCATAATGTAAGTTATTTGGGACTAGTGTTTATACAGTTTTACCCCCAAAACTGAAGAGAATAGATAAAAAGGAGTGATTTTGTTTTAAACAATTAAAAATTAAATTTCTTTCTTGATCGTGTGTTCCAGGTTGCTCATTTCTAAAAATAAAAAAAAATTTCGGAGTTTAAATAAACTAATTAGATCATTCTGCAATCACTGGTGAAAACCACCATGTAAACGAATTTGGAAATATCCCTAGTAAGAGACATTCTTTTCTATTTCTTGCAAAGTCTCCAAATGCATAAGCTAAACCAATTTTTGAATGTGATGACAGATAAGTTTCCCAGCAAGTCTATTTGGCCAATACTAAATATTTAGTGGTAGATTTTACATTATTCCCATGTTTCGTTTTCTCATGGGCAGTAGTGAACCTCAAATATATCATCAGGATCTTTGCTAGGTAGCTTAGTTGAAAAAACAGATTTCTGTATGATTTAACTATAATTTTGGTTGAACAGCATTAGCTGGGTAATGTGCAATGAACCATATTGCTTTGGGAAAACAATGTTTTCTCTTCCTCCTCCCTTCAGTTACCCTCATGTTTTACCAACAGTTGATGCCATTGTAAGCGATGGGAATTTAAACCTTTTCTATATCAAACTTCTCTTTTCGTGTCAACTGTGCTCAAACATTTTTAAATGGTGCTGGTACTGGCAGTTACAGCATGATTTTTGGACTACTATGGACAGATTTTGCTACAGTTGTTTAATTTAAAGCATTTGTTCCCAGTGCATCTCCAGCATCGTGTTGGAAAATTGTTTTCGGTGAACTTGGGCAACAATATAATTCTATAACACAGTTCTGAAACATTCTTTACACAAAACCCCCTCTGTGCTTTGCACACAAAAACTGTGGCTGACAGTGGCTACACAACTATAGCACCTTTGTGTTTTAAGTCTTTCTTTAAAGGCATTACTCTTCCTTTCTATGAAAGACTTGATAATTATGTAGAACTTTCCCATTGGTATTAAAATGATATTTTTCTCCTGAGTAGTTTTAATGGGAAAAAAAATTCGACATGTATTCAATGACCAGTCATGGTATCCCATTAATCTAACTATGAGACAGTGTTGCTGTAGTTTCAAATATTTTATATATTGGAAAAAAAATTACATTAGAGAAGTATGAAGACTACAGAATTTATGTTAAGACAGTTCATATTTAATAAACATTTGTAGGTGCAAATGTCTCACGATTACAAAATCCACTTTTGAAATGATCTTTTATTTTTAAATGATCTCATGCCAGCCACAGGTACAGCCATATTTGTGGTTTCCCCCAGATCCTGAATGATGTTCTGTAGTGGGGTCAAGCGCTCTCATGACATTTAACTATTGGAAATGAAAGAAAACATTTGTGGTGTGAAACAACAGCACATACTTGACCCTCCAAAGTATATCCATTTATAAATGGATAAAAGTGACTATTTAAAGTTGTTTTATAAGGCAACCACTGTGCCGGCTGAAAACCCCTAATTTACTGTTTGAAAAAGCAAATGATGTGTGGGTACAAGAACATGCATTTTTTAAAAACATCTGTGGTGTTCCTTGTGTTGCATTTGATCTTAGTGGTAAAACAACAAAACCAAGTTTTAGAAGGACGTTGCTGCCATCCTATTTTTAATTCACCATTATGTGTTAAAATAACCATTAGTTTAAAGTGAACAATCACAGCCTTGCTTTCAATGGTTGCTCAGGTATTTCTTTTAAACCAGTTTATAATTTCATAGTTTGTTTTGCATAAGGGGTGCAGCCATGGATGTAGATTAGGGAGCTGGTGGTGCCTCATTCGCATTCCTTTTGGACTCCTATTTGCTGTGGGGAAGAGGATGAATGAATGAGAGATGGTATTACTTCACCCTGTTTTCTGATCCCCTTACATGTATGGTGAGCTGCATCGAAAGATTAGTTATTTGTGTCATCCAAGAGTCTCCACTCTACCCTCTGCCTTCTTGCATGCTCACAGGGGTTGGCATGAGGTCATGATTTGACAGGGTTGCTACAAGAAGGTGTATTTACACCCATCCTCGTGTCTCTGCTCAAGGAAAGCATGGCAATGACACCCAACCCATTTTGGTTTAATTTTCTTTCTCTTTTTAATACGCTTTGACTTCAAGCATAATTGTAGCTTATAAATAGCTTATAAACATTAGTAAGTCTCGAAGTGCACTTGCTGTTTCCGTACAAGTGAACTCTCCAAAGGTTATAAAATAAGAGAAGTTGATTGGATCTCAAGCAAAACAAATAGGTGTTAAAATGTGGTTGTGAGGCATGAGAGACTTTCAGAATGTATTTTTAAACAATCTGGGCGTAAAGTTTAGTTGAAGACAACTTCAGTAAAGATAGCTTTCTTGAACATCTACAAACCTTTTGTCAAAGAAAGCTGAACTATGACTAAATCTGTGAATGATATGAATTATTAGGTGATGAATTTTAAAAGTAGTGTCCAGATGTAAATAGTGAAAGCATCCAAAATATTACTCAGCAGCTGCAAGAGCTATAGGAAAAGCTGACATGACAAATTTAGTCATTTCTTAATCACTTTCGTTAGGCGGTATTGTCAGTTCCAAGAGGCAAATTTTCATCTTGATTTACGCCTATAATAGAAATGGCTGAAAACTGAAAAGTTCTCAAAACTGTTTGCTTACAAAACACCTTTTAGGTCATTTTGGAAGCTTCCTATGACCTAGAAGTAATGTTCTTTACACACTGGAGTTCAAAAAATATGTTTTTAGACAGTTTATATCAACAAAGCACTTTTTTTCTGCCTAAAAAAGTGACCTTAGCATGTGTGCAAGTGGTAAAAATTGGCTTAAATATATTATTTACAGCTATATCAAAATTTATTAATTAGTTGCCTTTGGTTTAAATAAAATTGATTGTTAAAGCAGAAAGTAGAGGTTGGTATGAATTCTATTCTGCAGTAGCTTTCAGATAAAAGAAGCAGTGACCCAACTCATTAGCCCTTTGATTTAATATATTGACACTTGGGTACGAATAATTCCGTTTAGTGGCTTCTGCTTCCCAGGGATCAATTTAATTAGTTATAAAATGTGACTTCATGTCAGGAGCCAGAAGAAATGCTGACGTTAAATAAAGTCATACGCAATTTAAACAATAAAGCTATCGATGCCTGGTTAAAAGTTAATGATGCACAAAAAATGGCTTAATAGAGACAACCTCAGCAATGAAAGTGATGGTAGGAAAATTAAGCTAAGTGGATGAATGAGAAATGGTGATGTTGTTGGATTGTTAAAACAAATTCATGGATGGCCTGATGGTTCTTTTCGTAGTGCTGTATGTTTCTGATTTAAATAAAATTTGAGGGTAAGCCTGTACTTTCATATTAAGAGTGACAAGAATTAGTCTGAAACCTTCCTCCTTTAGATTCTAGAAAAGGAGAAGGCAATTTACCTGTGCACATTCATCTTTGATGCATCCCCTGGGATATCTTGGCGTGACCCAGTATTAACTGTAATGACCTCCTATTATAATATTACAAGTACTAATATTTGCACAGTTGGTTGAGACCCTGGTCAGAATCACTGTGGTATTAAGCTAGGTGCTGCTTATATACTGTACAAATAAGAAAGGACAGTTCGTGCCCTGGAGAAGGGAAGAATTTAACGTTAAAGCACTATATCCTTTCAAAACCCATTTAATGCTGTAGACGTAATCTACTTATGTTATCTAAGTAGAGTAAGAAGGCTTAGTGAAGAAAATAGCAACCCAGAAAATTGTTGGAGGTACAATTCACCCTTCATTCTTCCTTCTGTCGCTCCTTATGAACATTCAGATGCACTAGAGCCCTTCAGAATTATGGTTCCATTGTTTACTCATTTTCTAGCCTGCTTTGAGTGTGGCAAGGTAAAATCCATGCTAGGTGTCTTAAATAATAGCCTGCAAATTCATATTTAGACACTGGGCCAAATTCATAAAAAACAATTCTCGTCTTTATGAGTAGCACACTATGATTTTTCAAGTCGCTGTGGGTTGTTTCTATTTCAGTAAAACATTGCTTCAATTTAATAGTGAATTGATATGGTCACCTCTTTTAAAGATGTACAGACACTTAGTTGAATATGCTGAGTAGATGCTGGGCCAAAAAAAAATGTGGAGAAATGTGACTCCTTAGCTTAAAACCGTATGTTAGACAGATGGTGTCTGACATAGAAATTGTGGTGAAAAATAGCACAAAAACCTTTTTATTTGTTTTTAATTTATCACTCTTCAGATGAGACTGGAGTTAGTCCACCTGTGAGGAAAAAACCTGATATCAAAACGACCTGACGGTGACTAAGCCATGTTATGTTTTCATTTCTATTTGTCCTTTCGGGGGCAGACAGATTCTGATTAGGAAGTTCAACTGTGAAAACGGACAGTAGTAAATTTGGCAATTAGACAATAATTTTTAACAATTGTACACAACCTGATCCATGTGTAGACTTCCAGAAATCTTGAAGCGGAGCAGCAGGCAGCGGTTATTACCTGCTAAAAGCATTAACGGTAGCTACGGTAACTTGACGAAGGATAGAGGGGATATGCCTTAGAATAAAACCTCTGTGTGTCAGAGGGATTTTCAGACTGCACAAGAGTTATGTTTTTTTTACTAATGTTAGGCAAACTGTTTTGTCTTTGCATTGACTTTACATTGGCCACAGCCTACACAGAGGGAACTGCTGGAAAAAAGGGGGACATTAATACTTTTTACTGTGTGCGGGCCAGCCAGTAGTTAGAGAGGGGGCCCATGTTTTCTTAGGGCTCAGATGGCAAAGCTAAGTATTCAGCCTACGGCAGGAAAAAAGTGCCTTTTTTGTTTTCTGGCTGGAGAGTCCAAGCATTCCCAAAGGAACACAATGAATGGCCCATTTTGTCTGACACTGTTTCGTAGACATAGAATTCTTGTTTTTTCATAATTATTCTTGCCCGTCACTGGGTGTGCACATGACATTTGAGCGTGTTTTAAAGTCTTAACACACTCATGTGCCTGCAATAAAGTTACTCATAACAATCCAGGCTTTCTGCAGACAACAGAGCAGGGTCTGTTGTTTTCACAAGTCACAGCAGCTGGGAGGCAATTGTGAAGACAACAGCTTAATCTAGCTGGAAAATACAGGAAGAAGAGAATATACACTCAATTTCCTTCCATATTATTGCAAACAATGCAGAGGGCTTTTTTTGTTGTGGCTTTTTCTTTTCTTTGCTCTGGGTGGTCTGACTGAAAATGTGAGTGGCATAAAATACACTAGTAAATGTACTTTGAATTTTCAACTTGTTGCATTTCTGTGTTCATGTTAATATATCTAAATCTGTTAAAGGGTGAGAATATTAATCTACATAGGCACTTTAAAAGTCATAGAATAACAGCCTTATTTTGACCTCATCTACACAGTGTTTACACTGGTGTTGGTTTACAACATATGTTGCAGTTGCTTCTGAGTTACACTAGTATAAATGAAACTGGAACCAGAAACTCAGAAAAAATTTGATTGCTGAAAACTTCCATTTCAGACAACTCTATTGAAAGAAAAAAAAAGCTAGGCAGTCTTAGACATTTGAAAGTTGTATTTTAGCTTCAGTGTAAAAGGACAAGTGCACTCAGTAATTTGTTTCTTTATTGCATGCTTCTGAATCTGTAGATTAATCATATTTGTAAATGCTTCATTTATTTCAGAAGCACATTTACAAACAAAGCATGCAATAAATTAACATGCAAACTCAGTTAAAAAGCATCATAAGTAGGCAGTGTTCAGATAGTTTTTACCCTAGCTATGTTTTCTGGTGAAGTTTTATGAAATATTAGGAACTGGTCTTTTTTTTCTTAATGCAAATGAAGAAAAGTGAAGAGGAGCATATACTTTAGTTTTTATGTCAACACGAGAAAGAGTAAAATGCAAATTAACATGAATTCTATTGCAGACGTGGGGGGTAACTTAGCAGTCACCATTATATGTGGTTTCAGTGAGAGTAAACATTCCTTTTAAAGAAAAGGTGATATTTATCCAGTTGCAGTGAAGGTACCTTCCTTTCCTGCTCTTGGGAATGCTAGATACAGCAGACTTCCAGTAACCATGGCAGACAACTCAGATGGGAAAGATTTTTACCATGCATAGCACAGAGGTTATAGCAGCGACTGGTAACAGCAAAAGCCAGTCAGACAGGGAGTATGGAAAACGAATAGTGATTTGAACATGAGCCAGACTTCCAGGAGTGAGAATCGAGATGTATACTGAAAAAATACAATATGAATGCTGAGATGACTTGGGTTTGCACTGCTGTTTGTAACAGGGCTGCAAACAGTATAGTACCACATACACCAACCAGCTGTGGGGCAGTGATGTCAGGGATGCATGTCTTGTTGAAAATGCAGTGGGTATTACACTATTCAGCCACAAGATAAAGCAGATAGACAGTAACAGTATCACAGAGACATCTGATCTGTTTTAAAATAAGCATGGATGGGCAATTGGGGGCCTAAGCATTAAATAATTTCAGGACATTACTGACCAACAGTAAGCAAAATATTTTCCTCTGTTTACCTTAAAATACATTATCACACCTCTCCCCTCCATATCCCTTGAAAATACAGTACCAGTGTGTTCAAAAATCAACGTGGAGATTAACTGGCCTGTGCATTTCACATTAATCCTATTCAGTCCATTTGCCCTCACATCTTGGAAATCCTATATTGGTATCCTATTTTCTTCTATTTTCTTTTGCTGTAGTTTTGGATTTAGACTGATTTTGCAAAGAGGAAAAAAACCAAAAACACAAAAAACACCATCCCCAAAAAACTAAAAAATATTTTGAAAAGGGTACCTAAACTGAAATAGAAAATGACATCCTGAAAAGTCTTATTTACCTGAAAAGACAGTGGAGAGAAGCACATGCTAACAAAACAAGGAGTTTGGGGAGAAGCACTGTTTACTCTGAAGACCCTTGAATGCACTAGGAGGGTTTTAGAAAATCACAGTTTGTTTTAGCTGCATGTTTCTACCTTAAAAACCAGACGCTTGTAGGTGTCCTCATTTCCTTGATGTGGTGCTACTTTTATGTCTAAGCTTTTCCTGTATTTGTGACACTGGCCTTCCTAAAGACAAGAAAGCCAAATGTACTTTACTATGGCCTCCTTCCTTATGATGAAAGTTTATTGGCAACTTTTGGGCACTACTTTCTTGCTATGGATGGCCTAAAAAGGAGAATTTACTCTGGATAGCTACCTTGCATACACAATAAATAACCCCCAAAAGAGACAAAAAGTGAGAATGAATGCTAGGAGTTTTGCAAGGAGACTGAGGGTGAGGAGTGGAAAGATTAAGTGAAGGAGGGAAAAAAAAAGTTTGATAAATAGAAGAAACAGAAAGAAATCCAGCAGTACTGGATTTGAGTGATAGAGTAATTTCAAAAAGACCTTCTTTTTATTACTTGAGTTGTCTAACACCATGATTAGCCCAGCTGTCTTGCTGACTTCTTCACTCAGCAGTGAATCTGTTAAATGTGTTGTGCACAGGATACATCTTCAGGCAGAGGTGGTCTTCCCAGAGTAAGCATTACAGAAGCACAGGTTTTGTGTGTCTAAGGAACCCATTCACATGGTGACTATCCAGAAGGGCAATAAGCAATTTGTATAGCCAGATGGGTCTAAGGACACAGAAATCCTGAGGATGGATTTGAAAAACAAGAGTAAAACGTGTTCTGCATATATATATATATGTGTGTGTGTGTGTATATATATCTGTACACACCTATATATTTAAGGTTATTTGTAAATTATATATAAAAATGTGTATTATACATATATATACAGATCTGTGTATTCTATATGTACATGCATATATGTAGAATATGCTTTTATCTTAATATATCTATAATACAAAACTATAAACACGTTTTTCTGTACGGAGAGAAAAAGGCATTCACTTTCATTTTAAGAAAATGTTTAATAGGAAGGTTTCTGCTTGTTAAGATGTGTGACTTTATCATGGCATGTGCTTCACACGAATTTCCATAGTGCATTCTTTTTAAGAGTAATCTCCTCCTTGTGAGTAAACAAATTTCCACAAAGCCATCCTCAGTCTACTTAAGAATTTGAACCGATTTATTGAAAGACATTTTTTCTTCTCCTCTGATTTTGGAATTCTATTTGGATGGGCATTTTTGTAGAGTTTCTTCTCTTGTTTTCTAATTATCTGACCCAATGACCAAAATTATGACCAAGGGTAACTCACTTTCTGGGTCTGAATGTCACTAGAACATGCCATCGCAGCTCACAGTTTTGAAAGATATTATTATGTTAGACTGATATGTTGGACTCTGTACCACCAAGTCAGCCCTCATTCTTACTCTTATTTTTTTTTTCCCCTTTCTCTGTCTCTCTTTTATTCATATTTCAATAAGTAAAAAGTGTCAGTGCTAACTAGTTCCTACTTTGGAAAAATAGTAGCACTTCAGCTGCTCCTGCAAATTCTTTCACCCTCTGAGCAGTGATTAATATACAGGTTTAAGAAGAATTTTTAAACAAAACCTGGAAAAAAAGGAAAAGAGCAAATATGCAAGCTAATGGTGTACCCTGAGGTGAACAAAATGCATTTTTTTAACAAGCCAAGCATAGCAAAAAAGCTATTCTACAGTGAAATTAATAATTACCAAAAAGATTTGCTAGCATTATTGTTGTATCCTTTATGAGAATATGAGTAACGTGTTTAAAAAACATGGGAAGTGTGAATCAAAGCCCAAAGATTCAAACCGGTCTCTAATTTTTAATGTGAATTCTATTCATATGCCCCTGGTGCATAGACTGAAATACAGTGTGTGGGTAACAACCATCTTTAGAGTGGTGCCACTTAACCTGAAAATTGTATCTGGTTCTACGATAGTACGGATTTCTAATTTCCTCTACCATCCTGTTTTAACAAAGCTTTAAGGTAGGAGGGCATCTTAGTGCCACATGTAGTAGGTGCCTGGCTATAATACATGATTTCAGCTCCAAATATTTTCCGAAGGCAAGGTTTGTTTATTAACTGAACCCCATGCTGAGATTCAATCAATCTAATACAGGCTGAGTTTGAACATTCAAACGTATGCCCATACATCTTGGGCATATATCTTACATAATGATGTTGGCCCCAGACATCTTTCTGGGTTTGTTTATGTCTGTTATGGATTCCCCTCATTATCCATGCTGTTTGAGGGATTCCCTATGGATTCAGCCAGTTTATTGCATACTTTTTTAATTTTATGCCAAGCTGAATGTTCTGAGTGGCAGCTCGTATGGTAGCTCTGTTACAGCTTCCTCTCAAATCCAGAGATGAATGCTGTGATTAAGGTTAAATAAAATAATATGGAAACTAACATGCTGCAAAAGGGTATGGAAGAGAATGTCCCAGGAGAGGCAGGAGGGTTCTAGAAGTAATATGAATGACAAAACATTAAGATGTTGACTACTCTTCCTACTTCTTTTCCTTTTAATTATGAATAACCATTAGAACAACAATTCTATGGTTTACAAGATCTTCCTTATTGAGCATCCCTAGAAATAACACTGGAAAAGCTCATTTATTAAATTTCACTATAGTGAAGGGATGTTTTAATATGCCAGTTGCTGAGCACATCTGTGCGTGCACACAACTCCCAGTGACATTTATTGGAGTCGCATATGCAAATCAGCAGAGAATGGAGTCTTAAATATAGAAAGAAGAGAATGGTGTGGGCCACACTTCGTTACCGGGAGTCTGTCCTACTCCACCGGAGTAAGAGTTTCTGAGCCTCTCCTCCTGAGAGACAAATATTACCCTTCTCATATTCAGTATATAGTACTCATTTAGTTCTTGTAGGAGAGTTTACTAGGAGTAATGTATGGCCAGAAGAAACAAGGGCTAAAGGACAGGCTTTACTTATAAAGCCTTTGCATTATGAAAAAGGTTGTTTTCAATCTGAAAACTCAGATTTATAAACACTTAATTCATCAGTTCCCCATGCCTTTCATTTGAAATAAACAGCCAGCAATATTATTTTAAAATAAGGCAGAAGGTGTAACAAAAATGAAGTAATGTTTTGAGAAATAGGTGATTGATGATTAAAAAACAGAGAGAGAAGGGGTGGGGGGTGTCAGTCCGGCATTCATTAGTCAGGCAAAACTTCGGCTTGAGCATGCATTAAGTCAGGAAGACCAGACAGTGTGTCTGGAAAATGATTCTTTCTTTGAGAAGTAGACTCTCAAAAATATCCCCTTGTTTCTTAAATCTAAAGGCATCCTTTGACCGACTTAGTTATTTTACAGCTATTGATGCTAGAGAAAACAAAAGAAACTTTAAAACCTGGAAACATAAACATCATTGAACCACCCCCTTTAAAAAAAAAAGGGGGAGGGTGGCGAGGGAGAGTGAAAAAGAAAAGAAAGAAATCACAGTGGATGTTTTCCAGGAGGGAACATGCTATGCTGTGTAAAGGGGGCTAGTGTAACAAGAAGTCATCTATTCTTGATTTCTTGAGACAGCTAGAGCTTTGTGCCTTGTGTAGTTTCTACGTTTTAAGAGCTTGTTCTGTGTAGCAGAAATAATACAATAAATGGGTTTAACCACATTTGTCTCAGCTAGACAGTCTGCTTTGTCAAAGATTGCTGGTACAACATAAACAAATTATGTGTTTGTAGTGCTTTTCAATGAAAGCCTATCTAACAGAGCGGAGATTGTGTTTCGGCAGCTGTAGATTTAATCTCCTACCTGTCAGTTAAAGCAGGCATTTCCTGAGCAGATAAGGCCTGGCTGCAGAGGGGGAAGCGGCCACAGCTGGACAAAGGGCCATTGTTATTGCCCCGTGATGCTGTGCGGTTCTGAGCCTGCATTTGATCGCACCAGCTCCATCCAGCGTGCTGGGCTTGCAGAGGAGCCAGCCCTTCGCGGCCGCTCCGGGCGGCGGCGAGAGCGGGAGTTGCGGCACAGCTTCGTGCTGTGGGCTCCCACGGGCGGCCGGAGGAGATGCCCCCGGCTTGGAACCCGCTCTAACCTGAGTGCGATCACAGGATTCACGGCAAGGATCTATTCGCAAGCCGAAAACGCGCCTTAAGTGACAGTGGAGTTCTGACAAATCGGGGAAAGCCAGAAAATGGAAAGACTGGCAGTCGAGTATCAGGATCCACTACAGAAAAGGCAGCACAGCAGTGTGGTTTTTATATCTGGAGTATAGCTGTTGCTGGAATGTTAACACCTAAAGTTGGATAAGAAATACGCTGTGCTCATTTTAAATATGTTTCCTGATTTTCTGACTTATTTTACCTTTTTAATGATTTTGTTATTTCAAAATGTTTTTGTAGATTAATCAAAAATGCTGTAGAAAGTTGAGAAGCCAGTAGAATTGATTTAAGACAGGGACAGTGTAGGAAGCACACAGGCTGTGTGTATGTCACTGGAAGTTTAGAAACTCTCTGTTGCTTACTCCCAAATTTGCAATAATTACCGTATACTGGTGGTGGCAATCACCTCAGTCATACTGTGTGAACACACCAGTTTCTTGGATCCTTTTCTGAGTAAAGATGGTCAGATGGTGTCAAAATCTGAGGAATCCTAGGATGAGATGGAACAAATTAATTTTTGCATGCAATCAGTATTCTGATTTGACTTTGATCTCTAGACACAGGAGTTTTCTGCATTAAACTAGTTCCCCACATAATTGCCTTTGATAACCCTTTGTTTTTTCAATCTAGACACTCCATAAACACCATGTGATTTCTGGAAGTTATCTAGGTTACTATTCTGCATTAAAGATCTTTCAAAAATATACAGGAGCAAGAATATTCTAACTGGATGTGAATACCTCCTTTGACCTAGTCTCTTGAATATTATGCATTTATGCTTGAGGAAAAATAGCAACACTTGTCTCTACTTCTCTGTGAATTTATTCTTCTTTATTATAAATATGAGAAGAGATCAGCCATAGCAGTGAGTGGGATGTGAAAGGTGTCTCTTTTTCACACCTGTGCCTCATCTCTACCCTTGCATCCTGCCATTATACAAGTGTTGGAGGGCTAAACTGTGTAGTGCTGGCATGTACCTGCTCAAAAGCTGCCTCATTTTGAAGTTTTACCAAGTTTTACAAGAGCATGTCCCTTATTAGCCATAGCTCTGCACCTTGGGTAGCTCTTGATACGACCATGCAGTGAGGTGTAAAGGTTGCAAGCAGCAGAGTACAGTGGAATTGGTTTCTATCCACCACGTGTTGTCACTTCTGCGACTGAGAAAGAAATCCAGGCCTCTTTGAGAGTCCTCCTGTGTCAATTGTAGATGTAATGCTGTCCTCTGACTGGGTCTTTGAGCTTGAATTAATTAATAACTGTAAAGAATGTAAAAGTTGTAAGTGCTTATGTTGTTATGTTGTAATATATTTACAAATCTTGGAATATCAGTGAAAATATAGAAAGCTGTAAAAACAATATGCTCCTCAGGACAAAATTCTTCCCATAGGGAAGAAAATGGCAGAACTCCTTTTTTATTTGGTGCCCTCCTGCATTTCAGATGTATTATGAATTTGTTTAAATATATTCTGTTCTTTTGTTGCACCCTTTTTATCTCTCTGGAGCAGAAGGATTTTTGATCAGAGACATTGAAACATGTTCCTGTTTTCATTCCCACTTCTGCTGGAGGTACTCTTTAAAGTGGGAGACAATCCTTCCTTTAGTAACCATCAGTGTTGTGGTCTGAGATGTTTTTTATACTGTACATTGTGATTCCTTCTATTGAGGGAATTAGTTTCATGTTAATAATTAGTGATGGCTAGTATTCAGAAAAACCAACTCTGTCTTGAATGGATATGGGGGGAAAACTGCTTGAAAACACCAATACCAAGTGCAAATTTTAAAGCATCTCTTGCTCTAAATTTTTGCATGTACAGGAAATTTCAGTGTACTCCAAAAATCTTGCACATTTTGATATCACCATAAAGAACATAAGCTAATGAGGAATTTCTAACATAATTTATATTTAGATTTGGGCTGAAGTAATGGAGCTTCCATGTATAAAATATCAACAAGTATCATTAGGTTGCAATATTTTTCTTATTCTGGCATGAATAAGACAAGGTGCAAATGAGAAACATACATCTTCACTAGTCTTTGGAAATATCTGAAATAATTGACTTGCTCAGTCTTCTGTGATGGCTTGGTGACCACTAACTGTGACAATTTGCATAATAGTCAACTCTTCACTTCTGTAGAGATAACTGTTTGTATCTGATTAAAATTAGGACTGTTTTAGTTCTCTTGACTTTTCCAGAAGTTGCAGTAATAGAGATTTGCTGTTATGCTTTAACCAAACAAATGCACACATGGGGATAACAATATGCTGAGTTTATGCAGATTTTACAACACAAATCTGAATAAAATACCCACTAATAGACCCTTAAGGAGTAATAAACACACATGAATTTTCCTTAGTTGCACTTTAAAGTGATTTTAACATACTACTAGACCTTAACAATAATATTTAATTGACAAGATTATGCATTTGTATGGATTGAAAAGGTGGTAGATCTCTAATTCCAAATGAACTATAAATTCACTTTTGCATAACATGTTTTATTTATTTCTCTATAGCAGAGATGTTCTCCATCCCTCCTAGTGAGAGTTTCTTAAAATACAGACAATTTAAATAGATTTAATTACCATTTATCATACTCCTAACTTCATGAGATCATCTTTAGTTGAATTCTATATTTCCAGATAGTTAAGGAGCTAGATAAAAACAGGGCAACATAATGAGAAGCTAATAGAAATTAAATGAGATCTAGTGTTTAAAACTATTCTGTTTTCAGTGTTCTTGGCAGTATTTTTCTGTTGCTCCCTTCTTTATTTCCCAAGTAGATGGAATTTATTTCATTTGAAGTTTCAAAGTGGTGAGGAAAAAAAAAAAAAAGGATGCCTCCATTTTGCTCCATGATCGTGGTTGCAATTTTCACATTAATACTGTGGCCACTGCAGTAGACTTAAATCTCTAAATCATGCTGATGCATTGGACAAATGGAAAAAAATGATAGGGGAAAATAAGAAAATAGTGGTTACAATTCCTTTACAAATTCAATAGTGGGCTACATATTTTTTTCCATAGCATTTCCAGTATGAAATGTTCTCACTTTGCAAGTCTATGGTATCTTTTTTACAGTTTATTTGCCAACACTTCCCCTGGGATCTCATTGGCAGACATTTTCTTTGTGGCTCATGTACTTTCACTGAGAGGAAATATTTTTCAATTAGACTGTAGATAATTAGATGGCAGATAAATTAAAACATAATATACCTCCCTATATAGATAGATCTCCAGTGATTCTATATTGGTAACAGGAGCAGAAAGTAGTCTCTGAATAATTTTCAGTGTGGGAACTATATTGACATGATTTTCAGAGTCTTAGCTATGACACTGACTGAGGGATCACTTTGGGTCTGCTGGAGCCCATCTTTGTGCAGTTGCCATTCCTCCTCACAGTCACAGGCGCTTCCCTGGGATTATTTGCTAGAGGGGATTTCTCACGTGTGTGTTTGGGTCCACTCCCACATATTGTCTTTACATTAGAGAATGTTGCGCTTTGATGACCATGAACTCAAAGCCTGGGGAGTTTATGAGTTACATTTCTGAGCCCAGAACAAAAAGCCCAGCCACACCTGCACACAAAGTAGCCAGATCCTTTTTAACCGAACTGGCCAATTAACACACCCTTGCAATCAGTTTGCTTCTTCAGAACAGCACAAATAAAACAGTCACACGTTCAACTGTAACCAAAGATAATTTTTAATTTTTTTTTTTCTGCACAATTCTTCTGCAGTTTTCCTAAACGGATCATTTTTGGGACTATAAAAGGGCTCAGTAATGGCACGAGTTCATTACTACATTGGCAGAGTTGGGGAGGAGATTTAGGCTCAAACTTGCAGAAATCTTAGCATGTAGCTGCTTTTTAACATTTACACGGTCCCACTGACTTTCGCGTAAATAAGTTTTCTTAAAAGAAGTCCCTACTTCTTTATGCAACATGGTGTTTGGATTCTTGCGTTGTCACCAAAAATGTGTTAAAATAAAATTCAAAGTACAAAACTTCTTATAATTCTCCTCTAAAAAGGAACAAGAAAGAGCCCAACAGTAGTTATTTAAACAAATAAAAATCTAATGATGATATGAAAGTAAGAGTGACATTTATTGTATAAAGACTATTTAAAATGCAGATGAGGTAAATACATATAATATACAAGATATTTAAAAGCTTGCACTAATAATTCTGGGACCACAAACACTGCTTTCAGTGCCGTTAAGATTTTTAAAATAAATCAACTTAAAATATCACCTGTTGAGCTACCGGTTATAGCTACTATGCTCTATCATATAAAGACATATTTTGAGCACTCTGAAAATGCACATTTTTACTTAATTTACTGCCATTACCTCAGCTTCTCTTCTATTACATTATAGTTTCTAAATGAGAGATTTGAAAATTTTAATCACATTTTTCTATGGAAATTCAAAGCTCAGTGATGGTTTAGGTTTAAGTTGTAGTCTGGGTGTACCAATTATTCAAGAAGTTAAAAAGTCTTAGGTAGAAATTCAAATATAGACTATGAAAAGTTTAAATCTCCTGGTGAATGACTTAGGTTATTACAGAGACTGCAACATCACAATGACAGAAGGTTCTGTTCATCCTATACTAAATTAAAAAAGCCCTCAATTCAGTAAATTCAAAGATTGGTTTCTCAACTAGCTTATATTGGAGTAGTCTTTTAGATTAAAAGCAAATCTTAGATTTTCTACAAGTTGAGAACAGGGTCCAGAGATTTTATCAGTGGAAGAAGGTGAGTGCCATGGTTTTAAATAGCCATGTTGGATTATTCTAGGGCGTTAGATCATATTTAGCTTGTCACACTATGTTAGATTAGCTCTGGATATAATAAAAAAAAAAGCTTTAAAGAAGGGATGAAATATTATAGAGATTGTGCTTACTATTGCTGAAAAAATATGGCACTTAATTCTGCCCTTTACTGAAGTAAACTGTGCAGAGAGAGGCAACTTGCAAAGTTTGATCTTCTAAAGGAAGAGAAATTCATCTGCTGTGATAGAGTGGAGTTACTCCTGCTCTCAAAACCTGTGATCCTCGTAGTTAAGCAGAAATGTACGAGCTGTGTTTTTGTTTGCGGTGCTGCCACCCTTTTCTCTGAATGCCTTTACTTCTCTAGTTGCAATGTTACGTTACTGTAGAGGCAGCTTTGGTTTTTAAAGATAAAACTCTTCCTTGGTCTCACTAAATATGCTGTACTCCTTATCCAAAAGAGGCAGATCATTTTAATTCAAAGCATTATTTTTGTGCAGCATATCACTTTGGCTTATATTTTCCATGCACAACACTAACCACCAATGACGTTTTAACAAGGAGGACTGTTCAGCCAACTTCTGAGATTAGCATTCACACAACTGTGGGACAAAGCACTGCAGATTTGCCCAGCTTATCAAACAGGCCACCAGCTTTTATTATTTCAGGGAGAATCAAATTGGAAGTTGCTTCTTGAACTAATCAGGGCTGATTTGCTCTAAAGTTGCTTCCTGACTTAGATCTCAGGCAAGGAAATGCTGTAATCAGTTCCCAAGGGCCGTCAGAGTTGTGATGGGATATTAAAGGAATGGTACACTACCTTTTAAGAGTTCCCTAATCTTGGCAGATTTTTTTTGTTTAACTCAGTCAAACCTGAGCGTCTTGTGTAGAAACAAAGATGAATTTTATGAGGTAGCTTTATATACAAGATGTATTTACTTAAGGTAGCAGAACTGAATTTTGGATAGAATATATTGAGGTTTCATGCAGAGGTTGTGCAGCTTATTTATAAATATAGACTGGCAGAATTGTTCAAAACCAGACATTTACCACACATCACAAAAAGCCCCCACAACTTCATGAAAGAGAAAATGAGTCCCCCTGAGTGCCTCTGTTTGCATATTAGCCCATAGTATGGGCTCTGCCAAGTTACTCTCTGACTGACTGCTGCAGATGCTCTTTCTCAAGTATTCTGAGTGAGATCTTTAGTGCAAGTCTTTGGGGACAAACAATAGCACCTGTTCCTCACAAGATAGCAGCCCAGTTAGTCCATTCATGTATCTTTAATGAAGCTCTGGGGCAGATGGCAAAAAATGGCATCATCAATGACAGCACAGAGGAGACAAAAGGGGAAAGTGCCGATCCAACAATACGTTATTTTTACGAAAGGGAAGAGACAGAGTCAGAGTGTTTCTTAGGCATCTGCTACCGTCTTGGTTTTCAGAAAGACCTGAGGAACGTCTCAGCAATTAAAATTTCTGGGCATGTAGCCGATTTTATGAAGTACATCAATCAATGCCTCCACCCAATTTTTCAGCCCCCTCAGTAAAATCAAAGTCATCATCCTCATAATAGTAAAACTCTCATGAAAGGAAATTGTCAAAAATTAAAGATTTTATTGTGTTTTTTTTGCAATTATTTTATATGTTTAATAATTCTATGATTAGTGATACTTTTACATTCTCTTCATTTTTACTGCTTATTTATGTTTTTCAGTTGACCTATTCTGAAAATGGACACCTATGAATATAATAATTCTGGGTGAAACAAACATTTATGTAGGAATAGTGTTTAATACGTGCCAGAGAGAAGACCCATGGAGGGAATGGTTGCTATTCAGTATAGGCTTTTTCTGGCTCTATAACTCTCTTAAATGCAAACTCAAACTTACAGCCTAAATGTAACCTTTTGTCAAAGTTACATTGATTTATATAAAGACCTGATCCTGTATTCACAGTAGGAAGAATAGCAGATATGCAGAATATGAAATAGTGATTCTCCACACTTAAAAAATTGCTTTTATTTGAGAGTTTAAACAGAATCTGTTTGCAAACAGCTGAGTGGATCCAAATCTACAGGATTGCATTGGGGAATAACCATTGTAGGACTTGGTTATTATGTGTTTTGAATGATTTTTATGGCACAATGGAGTGAAGTATTGTTATGGGTATGTATGCACCATCACCCAAACCATAGAACTCACTCTGATCTCTCCTGTGTCCTGTAGCTTTGCAACCCCATGGAAATACTTCACGTGTGTGGGATATTTCTTAGGGTTTTAGTGCCATTTGATTAGATGTTAGTTAGGAACTACTGAAAATGATTGTAAGTTGTACTGTATTGAATTTCTTCCAATAGCGTTGCTTCTATCAGACAAAGCCTGTGGTTTTTGTTTGCTGTACTCCTGTAGAGCCAGCGTGTAGGAACACCACACAGCAAAACCAGCACCATTTTATCAGAGGTAAACGCCTGTTCTGGGCACATGGGGTTCAACTCCAATCTGACCAAGTTTAGCTTATAACCTAAAACACACAGCCAGGCTTACCTCAGCTAAAATGAGAGAAATAGCTGCGCAAAGCTAGTTTCTTTCACGCCCCAGTGCCATAGCAGTAATTGCACAAAGACCTTTTTATTATAAGTTGATTTTCCTGAGGAATAGATTCAAAAAATACTGTAAAGTGTTTATTTTTTGCTTGACCTTTATTAACCTACATCTTAGGGCTTTCCCAAGAGAAGAGTTGTTGGTAAATTAACCCTCACAGACACACACAGTAGCATTTCTGCACTGCATCAAGGATTGTGAAAGTAATGGGGATATGACAAGAAAATTTGGCACTATTTAAACAATGTCATAGGTCAACATATGGGATTTGACCAAAAAGTTTTTTAAGAATTAAATGAAAAAATATTGCTTGAAGTGTACTTTAACTTTTTAATAGTATTTAATGCCACCGATTTATGGTAGGATGAGGGCAAAATTTATTTTCTGTCTAAACCCCAAATTTCTTCCTACATTTACAAGCTTTGATATATAAGCCGTTATATATTTGCTTAACTACTAATCATAAAAATCACAGTCAAGCCCTTGGGTACTTCTGGGGTTAAGGCATGACGGATAAAAACTCTTTGTTATCCTATCCACTGTCTCTGAAACACAGGTAGTGTAAATTAAGGAACTAGGACATTAACATGTAGATTTAACAGACACGATTCTATCACATCTCTGATTTTCTATATGTTGGATACAAAGGCTGGAATAAGGTGAAGAATTTCATCTGGCTTGTTTGTGGTTTTTGGTACATTCATTAAGATCAAATTAAATTTGATATAGTAGGTTTTTTTCTGAATGGTCTTTGAATACAGCTCTATAATTACGAAGCTACATGATAGTGCATAAAGCTATAAAACTGCTCAGACAGACAAGCAATTTATATGTTATTTTGTGGTGTGTATGGCAGAGGATGTTAGTTTATTTGGGAGACAAATAAAGATGTTGGAGCCTTAAACTTTAAGAGTTGGGGTGTTGACTAGAAAACTATTTAGTACTGTGGTGAGGTTTTGAAATAACATTCCTGAATTATTGGTATATATGTGAACAATACAATGATGTAAGATCTCAGAATTAAAATTACCCTAAGGTTACTAAAACTTGATCGTTAAAGCAGGTAGTGCAGTGTTAGGTTACTTCTAAATACTTGTCACTGTGCTGTCTGTGACCAAAGATGAGAAAACGTGAAAAATTAATAGGTATATGCACCACTCTACTTTTTAAAAAAACCTATGGTATATTTTGTACCTTTTTACCTTGTGCCAGGACAGGGAATTTTAATTTAAAAAAAAAAAGAAAAGAACAAGAAAGAAGTAGGAAAACGTGCAGTTCACTGAGACTGTTACACCTTTGACACCGAGGGAAAACAATGTTAGTGAGGGCTTTGATGTGATAATGTGAAGTTGGCAGGGATTGCATTAAGGCGAAGGTTCTTTGGGACTGTGTGAACACAAGAACACTATCAGTACTGGAGAAATACCTGTCAAGACAAATTTGTGCTATTTCTGATCAGAGGCTCTCTTCTGTTTAGCAGGTTCAGGGTCACATGCCTCCGCTCATGATCCCAATTTTTCCACACGACCAGCGGACGCTGGCAGCGGCTGCTGCAGCCCAGCAGGGATTTCTCTTCCCCCCCGGAATAACTTACAAACCAGGTAAGCTGATAGGGATGTGAAGGTATTGCACATTTTAAGACATTAACTGTATCTTCTTGTGTGATCTGTCTCATATAGATGATACACAGCAGGCATAGCTGGTTGGAAATTATGTGGAGCTTTTGCAACTCCACTTGAAAAAAAAACTTCTGGATTGAAGGAAGTGGATGGACTACTGGTTATTGAATATCATGATTTTTTTACCTTTATTTCCCTCAAAATCATTTGCTTTAAATATATTGGCGCACTTAGCTAGCAATTTGCATCTGGTCTGCCCTGTGTTATTACAAAAGCTGCATATCTTTAATTAATCCTGTTATCTTCAGTATATTTGTCTTTTGTGCCAAAATTCTCACCCTTTTGTTTGATTTCAATCTGGTTAATAAAAAGTTTCAGTAGTTCAATTCCAGTCATCATTCAGACTCATAACAGGTCACGTAACCTTGCAGTGAAATATGTTTTGAGATGATTTAGCAAATGTTATGATTTCTTTCTTTTTTCCTCCAAGTTTACAGGACTCCTGGGGAATTCAATTAGGGATATAATGGTTTGAAGCTACTTTCAGAGTCTCCTTGTAAACAGGGCTTTAAATGTTTAAAGACACTTTGCCAAAGGAATTCAATGTAGGAAGATAGTTAAGTAAATAAAAGTCAACCTTATTTTCATTTGTACATTCTTTGTAAGTGACCTCAGTCCAGAAGCAGCAACCTTATTTTGCTCATTAATAGTATTCCCTGTCAAGCTGCCTTTAGCATATTAACCTGATAACTAATAACTACAAAACATAAAGATCAGTTTCTTTTTTATTCATTAAATGTGAAATGTACGAAGTAAAGCATTGATCCGGTTCCCACTGATGTTAGTGACGCTTTTGCTGTTGACTGCAACAGGAACAGGGTCAAATCCAAAGTAAAGCCTCATAACAGATGATGTAAACAGCATGCTAATTAAAAGCCAGGTTGAACCTAAAATCTTTTCTAGCAAGTTTACTTAATATTAGATGAAGTGAGGCCAAGTAGGATTTCAGCAAGTATTTCCGTTTGTTCCTTCTGTCTCTTTAGTCTGGAGACATTCCTCTTTAAAAAACACCAGAATCTTTGTCCAGATACTTATTTTCACTTTTAGAAATCCCAAAGTTCTTTTCCCATTTGACAAACTGGTGCACTGAATGCAGGAACCAGTTACTAGAGTTCTGAAAGGCGGAGATCTCTAGATGGCACAGGATGATGGCTATTCATAACCGCAGGGGACCAAAGTGAAGAATATTTTGTCGCCAAAGACAAAGAGTTGCCAGTTGTGGAAATTGTCTACAGCACCCTGGCTAATATCTTTCTTCTCACAGACAGTAGAAAGCACAGGCTTTCCTTGCTTTTCCTGTTTTAATCTGACATGCTTTCTGTATAGTGACTACTAATGACTTAGCTGTTGTGCCTGAAAGGTGTTATGTTAAATCACGTTGTGTTAATTTTGCCTCTGTAGGCTTCTTGGTACAATAATAACTTAGGACTAAGAGTACCATCATGTTTTCCTGCACATGACCAAATTTCTGCACTTATTCTAAAGTGTTCCTTATAGTACATATCCTAACACTTTATCAGGCTTCAGCTATTCTAATTTGATCCTACTGACCTTCTAATAGGAGGTGATACAGCTTTAGGGCATTTTTTACTTGCCAGAATGCAGGAAGAGAGATGTATGACAAATGTGAGAAGAATGAAGTGCAGGAAGAAACCAAGGCCTAGATGTCTTGGAACATAGCTAAGCTGTTTGCTGGTATGTTATTGGTTCACGTCCAGATGATGCCAGTAAAGAGCAGAAGTTACAATTATCTGATCATACCCAGTGGCTTTAAGGAAAGGAGAATATTTATATCTTCAATATATTTATTAAATTCTACAGCATATGTGACAAAGGTAGCTGGGCAGGTCAGTAACTTCTGTCAGACAGACATCATGATTAAAAAAAATGCTGCAACTACATTTTGTATTGATTAATTCCTATTTTTGGCACCCTCGACACAGTAGTTAAGGAATTAATGGAACTGGAGATTAAGCTATACTCTTTCATAGAGAGGGTTCTTCAAAGTGATTTCTGAGGAATATTTATTAACTTGACTGCTACTACCTGTACTCTCCTACTTTTGTGAGAAATGAAACTTTCACCTCTAGAACTGTCAGTTTAAACTCATTCATACCTCTGAGGGAAGATAAGAGATAGATTAACCCTTTAGACACTCACCATTTCCCTTTAGGTTGCCTGTCTAGGTTCTATTTCATTTTACTGCAGTTTGAAGTAGGCAAGACTGAGTTTTGACCCTGCCAGTTTTCCCTGACATTCAGAAAACGCAGTGAGAGGAATTTTAGTAATAGGAGCAGTGGGAACTAAGTACTTTTGAAACTGGCTGTGTCATTTAGGGAATGTCAAATATTGTGTGCACAGTCTCTTAATTTGCTTTGCCTGCAAAATGGGCTAGATAAAAGCCAGCTTCGAAGTGGAAGCGGCATATCAGTGTTAGTGTGACAGGACAGCCCAGATGAATCCTGCCTCAGTGTACAAGCAGGGATATGATTATGTGTACATGTCCATGCAGAAATGTCTTCATGGGCTAAGTAAGAGCCAGTTTCATGGCTATTTAGTTCAATGCCAAGGTAGCAGTTACCAAGTACTGTTGCAAATCTGCACACAAACTCTATGCCTAGAAAAAATAAAATGATATTATTTAGCAAAATACACTAGTTCATTCCCTCAGCTGAAGGGCCTATAGAAGAGAGGAGAATTTATTAGGTACTGAGACCCTTCCAGCACATACCTTGGGTGCTCATGAACTTCTGAGCTCAGAAGATCATTATGAACAGAAAACCTAAGGACTTGCTGATATACAGCTATGATAAAGCCTGACAGGAGAGAGTTTCCTACTGCCTGGCAGAATCTTTAACACCAAGATGGCTGTAACCCTCCCCCTGTCATATTTTGGAGTTCTAGGAGGTGAAACAGGCCAAAGTTAGCAAGTGCTGATGACAAGTAATAATTACATTAGAAAAAAAATCCCCAAAGTCCCATGCTTCCTTATGTATCTCAAAGTCATGTAATATAATTTTCCGGCGTGGTAAGTACTAATTGAGAAATCAGAGCTGCATAGACCACCTAATTAATTTTTTATACATATTTCAGTATTTATACTGTATACCGGATTAATTAAAACTTTAGGGCGCTCTGCATCTCAAATGACTGTTGTGACTATTGACCTGCAGGCATTTGACGAGCCTCGTAGAGTACCTGGTTGTGGGGGTTGCCACTTATTCCAGTGGGAAACTGAGAGTGGCAGCTGTTAGGAAGCTAATACTTGCCCAGAGATGCTACGCAGTTAATAGAATTATTTTGCATTCTGAGTACAGCAAAGCAACTGCACTGGCTTTCTGACTGTGACCACTACACTTACTGCTTGGAACTGGTAGGTAACATGGGTACCATTATGCCTCCTCTCCCAGTGCAAATTTCCCTTCATTTAACCAACCACGTGCATCCAGGAAAACTTAGTGGGCTGGAGTACCTTCGATTAGCATGTCCCCATTAGTGCCCTGGGACAAGAGGAGAAGAGAGTGAGTGGAATAAGGAGGAAGACAGTTTTCTTCTCCATCTTGAGGTGACTAAAGTATTACTTCCATCAAGTTCTGTGGCTAAGAGGGAACAGGGAAGTAAGATGACAATGGAGTAAATATATGAAGAATGCTGGGCAGGAGCCAGACCATACATTGAACTGAGCTCAAACAGACCTATGGTTTGCTCAAAGCAGAGAGGCCTGGTCTCTATGTTGTCTGCATAATGGCAGTCCATGTGACTTGAAAATGTGTGATCACTTTTGCTTGATAATCTTCTGCAAATATTTTGCGTTATATCATTTCTTTACCACATCTGGAATCTCTGAAAAAAGATTTTTGGAAATAGAGACATTGAGTAGAGTAAAACTCTATTTAAAAAGGTTTGTTGAGTGATATACTGCAGTCTGTTTTCAAAGCATTTTTTCGTGTTTCATACAAAAACTATATGAAGACTAGGACTAGAAACAACCTTTGTCTACCTACCTAGGTCATTTGGCTTTATACACAAAAATAATTTACAGGAGATTGTGCTATGCTGCAATACAATGTGAAAATGGAGACTTTTTCTAGGCTTGTGGCAAAAATAGTGAGAAACAGAGCAAACATTTTGTCCTGGTTCTGTTTCTACTTGCACTGGGGCAAACCAATCCGTTAAAATCAATGAATGTAATAGTAGACAAAGCACGACAAACAAAAATGTCAGGCCTATTGTCATTGGACTGGACCTCAGAACATTCCAATACTTTGAGATATTTGTCATCAAACAAATTAAACTCCTTGATTATGGTAGCTAATCCACCTAACTAACATAATCTTAGATGTGCTGGATTTCATTGATACCCAGCATTGCAGTTTCCATTTGGAATAGGCCTTTCAAAAGTTTTTCCTGAAGCTGCAAGGGGGTTTAGATTTTACATAGCTCAGTACTCTATTTTCGCTGTTCCTCTTGGCAGGTGAGAACAGAAAGCGCACACCAAATCAACTGTGTACTGAGTTGGCCGTGTGTCTTTGCATGGCAGAGGTGCTGCCTGAGTCTTGTTTCTAATGGAATTTCCCCAGGAATGAGTTAAAGCCTGTCATGTGTTCCCTGTTGAGTTTTACTGGTTGGAACAAGAAATCTGTAACCTCAGGATTTGTAGCAATCCATATGTGCCTCACTCCTAAAATGCTGAGGTGAAAGCTGGAAGTGGTAGTAGGCAGTATTGTCAGGAGGGATTTTGCATGGAAATTTGCAGATTTCATAATTTTGTAAACATTACCCACAGACAGACAATTGCGGGGGAAACTGATTTTGCTGCAACATGTGAATTGTGATTAAGCAGAGTTGCAGCAAACCCTACTCAGAACAAAAGGCATAACTGAAGTGGTACCACTGGACAGGGGAGATGCTCCATAGTATTCCCTTAGCCAGTTACATCTATTAACATATTCCTCAGTCCTAATGGATCTGTACAAGCAAAATACATGCCCTGTGTGGGTGTACTGTGGGAGTAGGCATCTGTATCCTTGCTGTATCCTGACAGCACCCTGAGGAGAGGTGTGCTTTTCTTGGTCTGTTCATTATGCCTGGGAGGGTAGGGCCCTGGAATGAGTGACCTCTTCCAGCTCCATTTCCTCTCATTCTGTGAGTACACACGGAGAGTGTGCAAGTGGCAGTTTGAGTTCCATGTGTGAAGTGACAGATTTTAAGTCACAATCCCAGAATGGGGAAAATGTTGTCAAACCAGGAGCTTTGTAACTCAGATGAGGGGAGTCAGCTTATGTCTTCCAATTGTGTTTTAGGAAAGACGGGTAATAAAGCAACACCTTCCCCCTACTCTGGGTCTCACAAAAGCCAGACATCCTTCTTTCCTCACAGCTCACAAAGCCTTGATCTGGAAGGTAAGTCTATACATCCTATAAATAAAGTCCACTAAGCTTCATCTCTTCCTCCAAGACAAAAAGAAACATTTACATTATTTCTATGTAGAACAGCACAGCACAATTGCTCACTGCTTTTATTCATTTGGAAATGTTGCTCAACCTGACAAACGAAACAGAAGTCTGGCATACTTTTCCATGGCTTGTAAACACCAATTTATATATAAACAACAGCAGCCAAATGTAAATAGACAATCAGCACAGCGAGGAGATTGAACAGATCAGTTTGCAAAACATGACAGATTTTCTTCTTCCAGCATTCTTCTCACTCCTGTTTATCAAAGACCAGCACACACCAGTACCTAAGGCAGACCTGCCTGAACATGTTCTGCTCCCTTTTGTACAAATTTAAAAGAATGGATCCTCACGCAAGCATTCCAAATCGAGAAACAAATTTGAAAAAAATTGCTACAATACATCGACTGATTTCTTGCCAGCTATGAAGAAGCTTCTTCATCCATTCTTGCACTGAGAAAATGAGAGGGAGAAATATGTACCTCTGTAATTAAAAATGAAAAGCAGAGCATTCCTTGCATGTTCAGTTTGCTCAAGGGAGAAAGAAGTACCTTTGCTCTGCTTTTACTGCTTGGTGTCAATGAAGTACTCCAGAGCTAAAATGAGTAGTAATTTTTCTTCTCAGCACAAAGATACTGCTAACATACCAGGACTTAGCCATAATTTAACACATTGAAATGAGGGGGAAGAGGGACAGGATTGGGTTTTAATACAAGTAAATGGCATAACTATAAAATTATTTTTCCTGTAATAAAAGAAGGAACTGTAGCCAGCAGGTGAGCAAGAGAACACTACAGGGTGTGGTGAAGATACTATTAAATTAACTGTGAAGCCAAAAACTCTGAGTGTGCGCGTGTGCGCTTGTGGGTATAAAATATCTGGCTATTTCAAACCATAGGAGCATGACAGCTGTGAAAAAGGAGTGCCGCAGGGAATTCTTTTAGAGTTTGATTTTTTTTAAAATATGTTTGACATGGAAAATGTTTTAGTACAAATAAAGCAACTGGTATTGAACTTAAAAAGTGTATGCGGAGGGGGAGGGAGAAAGAAGAGATTGCTGTGTGGAACAGGAATGAATAATTCATGATATTTAAAGAAAGAATGCCTCCGAAATGTTCTGCAAGGCAGTCCATGCTGATAAGTCGGATGGTTATTTTCCCCCCCATTTAAAGCATCATTAATTCAACATCTTTGTGATTTTTTTTAAAAAACCTTGTAAGATATTTCTCAAAGAAACATTATTTAACTTAGATTAGGATCTTATTTATTCAGATAATTTAATATAAATATCAAAGAGACGAGTGGAATTATTTAACCGTAAAGAGACAGCTTTAGCACTTTTAGAAAATAATCTAGGGGGTTTTGTTGCCTCTTTTTTTTTTTTTTTTTTAAGGAAAAAATCCCAGCATCACTGGGAACTAAAATCAACCTCATGGAATGGGGAAAATAAGAAGAGATATTTTGAACATTACTCCATAGGACACCAGTACAATATAGTGTTAGTGAGTGCATTGTAGCAGAGCTCCATACGCAATCAGAATCCAATTGTTACTGGACTGTGTACAAGCACAT
>JAYRBT010000177.1:12621447-12697610 GCA_036023395.1 Myiotriccus ornatus | reverse complement strand
GGGTTGACACAAAAAAAATCTAGTTCTTTGAATGTCCTAATTACATTATGTTGGATTTCTGTATTCTCCCTCATTGCTACATTCTGCTTTCAGCATCGAAGAGTTTGTGTAAAATAGACCGATTATTGTAAGTCTCAAAAATGTACAGAGGAGCAGCCTGTTAAAATGTAGCCTACAGATCGTACACAACACTGACTTTAAATAAGTAGCTTGAGCCAAAGTGATATTCCATTAAATCATATTTACTGTGTAACTTATCCATCACTATATCAATTTTTATATGTCAGATTACACTGCTAAATTATTTCAGCCTTCCTTCACTCCTTACATTGAGTAAGATTCCCAAAGGCACTGAGTGATGCATATGTGTGGGAACACTCATAGATGCTATAAGACATAATGTTGCAGTGCTTAATCTGGAACAATAATATCTCTTATTTTCTGGAGTATTTGTTGTCCTCTAAATGCACATGGCACACATTTTCAGTTTCTAGTGAACAGAACACACGAACTTTAGTACCCTGATCTTCATGTAACTGAGCAACTGTCTAATTACCAACTTCAGTAGTTTCCCAGATCTGAGAGAAAGTTAAAGATGTATTTCCAGCTATTTTAAGAAGTGATTTAGTTTTTTTTCCTCTATGACTACCTTAAAGGAGTTGTCCTATGACAGAAAACCTCAATGCAAAAGAAGAAAGCTCAGCCTGTGTTGAGCCAATTGGGTAGCTTTCCCAGAAGCCACTCGACACTGAAAAGAAATAACCCTGCATTAAACTGGACTGAAAATTCTTGGGTGATAACAAATTTCTTTTGTTTTAAGAAACATGTGGTGAAAAAAAAATTTTTTTTTCCTCTGGGAGCCACAGGGGTTTCCTGGAGTATCTTGTCTGTGTGTCTGTGACTCTAAGGCCCATTTTGTGCCCAGGCTTACACGCTTGATTTGAACATTTGCTTTTGAAAATGAAAATCACGAGTATCATATTTATGTTTTGCCAGTTTGCCTACCAGCTATCTGCTAACAAAAAAAGTTCCAAGGGAGCATGGCAAGTCTGTGCCCAGTGAAGCCTTTTGTTTTTGCAGATGTTTAGGCTTAAAGGAGTGCTGTGGATCACAGGCAATCCTAGGTCCTTGTTTGCACTTGTCTGTTGCTATTCTCTGCTCATTGTCTGAACCTGCACGCATTGTTCTCCCGACAGGTGATAACTACCCTGTGCAGTTCATTCCATCAACAATGGCAGCTGCTGCTGCTTCTGGACTCAGCCCTTTACAGCTCCAGGTATGTGCCAGAACAAAAAAATGTGGGATCGAAGCCAACATTTTAGGGGAAAACTGCTAACCAGCTGTATGCTAAATAATAGTCTGAATGTTAAATAATTTTTGAGCACAGCCCAGGAGGATTAACACCTTATGTACTTACAGTACAGCAAATACAGTAATGTGCAGCCAACCTTGATACTGGGAGTGAAAGACATTGTTCTGTGTGTTTTATATTTGCAGTTAATGGTATTTTTTTATTTATATGACCAGTTGATGGGGGATAAGTTTAAAGATCTTTTTGTACTTCGTTTTCATGTGGTCTCTCCCCTGTAGCTGCAATGTACTACCTTTAATTGAAGCAGTCAGTGTATCCAAACAAAAGTATGTTATTGGTTTTTTTCTTTTTTTTTTTTTTTCCCCATACAGCGTGGTGTTGACAATACAATAAATTGCACACTCTTTTAGCTTCTGTATTTAAGTAATCTCAACCTTTCTGTGCATTAAGCTGGTCAGATGCCAAGCATGGTTAGGAGCCTTAGTTTGGCCGTTTATTTGGTTTTGGCACATAGAGAGTGAAATGTTGTGAAAGAAAGATTTATGTGCCATATTATTAGCTAGCTTCTTGTGGCAAGAAGTTTTTAATTTCACAAGAAAAGACACAACAATGTCATAAATAATGAAGAAACAGTCAAAAGCTTTCAGAGTTAAAATGTGTGGAAAGAAAGTGACAGTGAACATGAGAGGAAAGGCCATTAAAGATGCATGTAACTATTTGCAAGTAAACCTTTGAAACCCCTATTTGAGTTAGGTAAGAGTCAGGTTCAGAAGCGAGTAAGGAATAAATTGTGCCTAGAGTAGCAAAATATTGCCATGTTAGTATCCGAATATCTACTTTGTTTATCTTTCTGCAACTATATAGTTTTCCAGAGGGACCAAGGCAAATTAAAACCCCTCTCTTCTTTACCGTATGCTGATATTCTTGCCAAATTAATTTAGGATTAGTGAGAATGGCACCAGAATTCGCTGTTCATTGATGGTCCAGAGCTGGCAAAAAGGACCCCTTGAGCTTAGGTCTGACCTAACGTACAATCAAAATTTGTCAGAACACCCTGACTCTGCAGGCAAAGATCTCCAGAAAATGCTTTTGGGACATGACAATGTGATGTTAAGACTGTGCCTTGGACAAGCTTCAAACCAAAGGGAAGTTTCTCGAAAGGAAAAATAGCAAGCAGGTATCCTTTGTAAGTCTGTATTTGACTATTTATTGAAGTGAAAGTCTCATTAGCTTTAGTAGAGAAAATACTGCAGAAATCACCTTGTGAATTGAGAGAGACTATTTTTGCTGCTTTGAAATGCACTAAAACAAATACTGTGCCTACACAAGGCTGTAAGGCAGGAAAGCATGAAAACTGTTCAACTGTCAAAGAAGCAGGATCTAAACGGCAGACATTTTGATTCTTTCCTTTTACAGGATCCATTTGTAACTTGACCCACATGTTTACACATTAGACTTGATCTGAACCTACAGCAATAGTGCAATTTCATTAATTTTTGGAAATGATAAACTGAGTTGTTAAACTTGATGAGAAGAATTGGGGAGAAAACAACCAGCCAAGAAAGTGGTGCTAGTAAATTTGGAAACATTCAGGCTTGAAGGACCTGAATTTCCATTTTGATATATTTGTTGTAAAAGACTTCTTTTGTTTGTTCCTCTGCCACCCCCCTTTCTATTTTGTTTGAATTTCACCTCTAGGGGATTTCACAACCTTTAAAGTTTCATGGTTATGAGAGCTTCAGTGATAGAGTACTTAACCTTCGGTTGATATGTGCTCATCAGATTGTCAAATTGTGAGAAACTAAATTTTATTTACCGCTACTATTAATATTCTATTAATATTCTCTTTGTGCCAGTTCTCTGAGTGTTCCCTAAATGGCTACTTGTTTGGGTGTGTTTGCTGGAGGGAATTTGTTGTTATACCTGATGCGTCACAAAGACTGTTAGGGGTGTAGAATTTCAGCTGATTTTCCCATCTTTGCTTCCCTTCCCCCTTCTTCCTCTGTTCTGCTTCCTTTCTTCCACGCACCCCACCCACTTATTTATTTACATGAATGCTGTGGCCATGGTATCTGAGTATTTCCCAAGTGCTTAAAAATACTGATCACAAAACTAATCTCTGTTCCTTTCAGCCAGTGGGAGAAATAGCTATTTCATTTGCAGGTTTGGTTTTGTTTCTACATGTGAGGGTATGTCTAATACACGTGTTTGGAGAACTTGGGGAGGGAGAGCTATATCAAGTCAAAGAGCTTTGCAGTAGCTCTAACATTTCAGTTTACCAGGGCATTATTATTAGTTCCAAAATTATGTTCCGTAATCTGTATGCAGCTGCAATGGAAATTCTGTCGGCTTCAGTCTTGTAATCCCTCCTTTTTTTTCCACTTATGGTGTTTTGTTTTTTTTTTTTTTTTTTGGATGATCATGCTCCAGATGGGGGCTAGCAGCAAATTTGTGTTCTCATCTTCCTGTGTGATAAGGCAACTTCTATGCAAGCTCTGAATCTAACAGTACAGAGAACCATTTACTCCCAGGTACATCATGTAACAATAGCAATTATTCCCCAGATGATGTTTCTCCAGAGAGCAAGTTGTAATTAATGATTTGCCTATCTTACTCAAGCTATTTAGGACATTGTTATCAAAATGTACTTTCTCTGAATTCCGTATTTGGGTTCACCAGGGAATTATGCATCTCCATAAGTTAAAAAAAGACTCTTGAAATCATGTACAGGAGTTCCTCAAGTAACTAATTTCACTCTCATAGGTGCAACATTAAAACAATAAATAAAATAGAAAAAAAAAGTTCTCCATCAGCAGTAGACCTGTTTGACCCATCTGCTATTTAGATTTTGAATCACATTAATCAGCTAATGGTAATACCATTAATACTCAGTTGTAGTTTTAAGTATACTGAAATAAAATAGTAACTACCACACATTTATGCCAGTCTATGTTCCCGAACTGGTGGCTTGCTCTGCTTTGGGTGGATATTAGATAGCTTCTTTTAATCTGTATGATGATCTCATGAAGGTGTCATCGAAGGTGTTGTTGACAAAAAAAGACTTAAAACTGTGTTCCACACTTCACATTGCTGTCTCAGCCACATCTTACCAGTTTCCTCAACAACTCAGCCAAAGATTTAAATCATATGCCTGGTAGGACCAAGCCTTGTTAGGACTCTTAGTATGAGGAAGGATCCTGCTGATGCAAGAACAGTTCTATAAGTATAATCTAATCAGAAAAAACAAGCTATTTCTGTTTACCCCTCCAGCTTCAAACAGCTGTGAGTGAATCTGTTAAAATCAAACTTCTGCTAAATATTTTACAGCTATATTACCAAATACACCTGTAGCACGTGTACATAGTGGTGAATGAAACAGTTCTGATGTGTGTTTTACAAAAGCATGTTGCTTTAATTAATCAGTGTGAGCCGTTAAACCTGTCAATAATTTTCCTTTTGCTTCTCTTTATACACACCTTCTCTGGAGCTTCTCCCCTTTCCTGTTTCCTTGAATGTTTTCCATAATTGTCAAATGTTTGCATTGATATTAACTGATTCTAGATATGTGTGGTCAGCAATCTTGCTAAATGAGTGAACTTGGTCATGAAATGGGTTTTCCCAGATCCCATGTTGCTGGCAGCAGTAACTTAGTTACTGGGAAGTCACTGTGGTGGCAGAGGTGGCACCTATATCCTTACTTTCAAACAAAGCATGTTACTATATGCTCTTTATTGTTTAAAAAAAATCTGCCTTCATTCTTACATATTTCTACAAAGCTGTCTATGTGGTAAATAAGGAAATGTCGCAACTCTCTCAACTGCGACTGATAAACTGTTGATAGAAATGGAAGCACTACAATGATGCTAGCTGGAGTTATTCCTAAACAAAGTGAGCTTTGGGAAAAAAAAGCAAAACAAAAAAGCTCTCGTTCATAACTCTTTCCCCGAACTATTTGTGTAATTTGTCCTTCAAAATTTATCGCTTATAACACTAATGAACCTTGGCAAATCTTAACTATAGTTGCAGCTGTGTTCTTGAAACCTGAAGTTTTTATAATCCCTTTTTTTTTTTTTAAATTATCTAAACACATATTTGTCTATTTCTGCCCTCCCATCTCATCCCGCTCCTCAATATTCTCTTCTAATTGCAAACAAATTAAATGACCTTTTTTTTTTTACTGATCCGGTATACTGCTGAAGCATTGCACAGCCTGCCTCAGGGGCACAATATTAGTAGAGAGAAGGCCAAAGAACGCTATTTTTAGTTGAACAGTTCAGCAGATGGAGGCATGAATACTCATATATCTGAAGGTTGAGGGGTTTGAACCATTAATTTTGATAATGTATTTAACCCTGGGAACAATCAGAAACTGTAACTCCAAGGTTACAATGCTTTTGACCTTTAGAGGACAGAGGGCACTTGGTACAGTAAACAATATATTACATTTCTACTTATTCCAATTCTCTCACACATATAAATTTCAGGACATAGTTGACATTTGCTTTCCTCAGCTATTTTAGTGCTGGTCCTTAAAGTAAGTCAAGAAGAATGTGCAGGAAAGAGGCCAATGTAATGCGACAGTCATGTAAATATGGCCTTTAAATAGCTAAGTTGTTAAATGTGGCCCTTTATAAAGAAATATTATTCTCAGGAACTAGAATCTGGGTGACTTATTATTTCAATGAAAAAGTTGTTTTAGTGGATTGCTGCTCTTACGAAGTTTCCTCTGTATGTTGTAACCTTAACACAGTTTTTCAGTGGGGCTAATGTGATCTGATAGTGATAGCTCACACCGGAGGTGATTTGGTCCCACTCTGGTACCACATCATGCAAAGTGATGTACCTGCCTTATGTCTTATTAAATGATGCATGCTCCTCTTCAACAAATATAGCAGTTAAATATCACGCAGCTTAAGTATTTCTAATTAAAATATCTCCATGTGTCAGCATATTGGTAATGTATTATTTTAATCCATTTATTTTGTTTATGAAACAGTGACATATGTTTAGATTGTGAAATATATGAGCCTTAAAAATCACTTTATTGAAGAAAATTAATTTCTACAATGCTGTCTCAGTAATGTGTTCACTCACCCAGTCAGTCACTGGCAGGGCTGCCAGTCTTAATGTTGGTTAGACACAGCTTAACAGTTTTATCTGACATAACACTCTCGGATGTAGGCAATAATAATTTTTTGAAATGCAAAAACCGTGGGGTTTTCCTTTTCCTTTCTTTTTTTCTTCTTTTTTTTCTTTTTTTTTTTTTTAACACGATGAAGAATGAGGATTGGGTAAATGTGAAAGAGAAATGGTTAGACCAATCAAAATTAAAAACAGCTAGTTACCTTTTCAAAGTTAAGACACTGTAATTTGTTTGTCAGCGGGTAGATGGTTGGGTCAGCACTATGAGTGAGTGACTGTCAGCGGGAATTCCTACAAGACAAGTAATTTCCCTCAATGAATTACTGACAGATTGCTCACTTCTTCGAATCACTAGAGAAAACAAACTTAATATTGTTACAGCCAGAGTTTCTGTCTTCATTAGCCTTATAGAATGATTTTATCTAGCATTCAAAGACTACTGAGCTCTAGGTGGACATATTTTAAACGGAATGTTCCTTATTATGCTACAGTGAATAGTGGCCTAAATTAAGGGGATGGTGTGTGCAAATTTCAGTATATGGAAGTAGTAAATTAAATATTTTGGTCCTTTTCTTATGTAGAAATTTAAGTTGTAGCAGAGAAAGGAAAGAGGTCGAAAGAAGATTTTATTAGGGCTCTGAGAGATCAAGCACGTCCTTTAATGAAAATAAAATTAAAAATATGCCAACCTTGCAATACTTAGGAAAATTTAATTAAAATCAATGAAATAGTTATACTTGTGCCTTTCTCTACTTGAAGGTTTATGTCTCTGTATGTAATATCTGTGTTATCAAGTTGAATTATATTAGTGGCAGTATCAATGAAAATGATGTCATTGAGTCAATATTTTACTATATGACCTCCTTTCTTTGCAGAATTTCTTAATACTTATCTTCTCCTACTCCTTCTCATCTTCAGCCCTGAATTATCTGGCAAAGTGATTTTCCTCAGGAAAGGACAGCCCATCAAAACTGAGAATTTTTGTGGGAAAGTATCAATTGTGAGGAAATTTTTTCTAGGATTTTCCTCGCTTCCCCAGTAATGTCATCCCCAATCAAAATGAGAGGAAATCTCCCTATTCTCTTCAAGCTGGTAAAAACAGTCAGAAAGACAAACAAACAAACAAGCAAAGCCATTAGCCTGGCACAGCAGCATTGCAGCTGCAAGAGGCTTTCTGCACCCATTCTGCACCCAATACTCTGTACCTCCAAAAACTGCTTTGAACAGCATGTCTTTGTTACACTCATTCTTGCTTAATGGAACAGTGCCGCATTATTTAATAAAAAATGTATTGGAATGTTTAAGAAAGAGACTGTTTCTATAATCTGAAGCAGTTCTAGTACTTGTCTTGGTGGTGGCAAGCATAAGTCCATTCCTGGGCTGGTGTTTCCCCCCGCTTTGCAGGAAGGTCCCTAACCACAGGCCTGTCACCCAGACTGGCACAGCTCCCTCTTTCTGTTCCCTTCAGATGCCCAGCCCCTCCTCCACCTTGGGAAGTGTTCCTGTCCTGCTCTCCTCTCCCAAGAGGGAAGACTTTTCAATCTGGCAGCTAGGGATCAGGCTCCTGGCACAAGTCCCACCTTTTGCACCTTTAGACCTTCCCGAGCAGGACAGCTGCCTTCCAGGCCCATATGCTCTGTTCCAGGGAGAATTTACCATTAAGATCATAAATGGCAGAGACATCAACTCACTTATCAGGAAACTTGTATGTTTAAAAGGATAGTATCCTTATAGCCTGGATTGCAGGAGGTTTTTTGCATCTCTTCAGTCTATATCAAGGCAAAAGCTAGAGCCCAAGTGATAGGAAGAGGCTGAGCCCCCAGCATCAACAAGATGTTCTTGCTGCCTTAACCACTGGCTGCCCCTCGCTGAAAGCCCAGGCTCTATTTTAAAATCATTGTGCTGTGCAAAGCTCCCTCCCTGGGGTATGTATTCACTCAGAAGCCAGTAAGAAGCAAATAAGTTACTGCTGCATTTACTGACAGAGCACCAGAGGCACCAGTACTACAGAGTGCCGTCAGGGGACGAGCACGTTTTTTAAAGCTCTTTTAAAACTGTGGCATCCCTTTGGGGAATAGGCTGACTGTGAGGCATACTCTGAGCTGGCAGTTGGATTCCTTCAAGCTTTCTAGAAATGTATATGGTGTGTGCCTTACAGGAATTAGCTGCAAGTGAATATGTTTCTGGAATTTTATTATACTTTTGATAACCATAGAGCAAGCTGCTTAATTTGACTACAAATTACAAACATGAAGGATTTTTTCCTGTGAAGGTGTTAACGTTTTTGGTTGTATAGGACCTTATCAGGAATCCGATTAAAAACAAAAATGTCTTTTAAGTCAGGTCTATACACAAAGGAAAATAATACAATTCAGTATCATCATTCTTTCCTGACTAATTGCTATGGAAAAAATAAAACTTAATAGCTCATTTTTCATCTGAACTAAAAGTTCTAAGAATAAAGGTGGTTAGGTTAGAGCTTCTAGATGCAGACAAACACACACACATTCTCTAAGGAAGCAGAAGAATTCTCTTTAAGGTGCATGGACTGGAAAGATATCACCTGCCTCATTTCCGAGGGTCTTTGATTATAAGACCATATGCCCTCCCACTGACCGAGTTGAGAAAGAAAGGGAAATTCGTAGGAGATGAGACAAAACTCATCAAACCGGTGAGAAGATGTTGCTATCACCAAGCAGAAGAGTCTTTATGGGTGATGAAACAGCAGTGGTATGGCCTCCAACACCCATGTCTAAAATGTGTTTGGTCTGTGATGCTTTTAGAATCCATATGATTGAGAAATTAGAAAAGTGTCCTAACTAGAAAGTATGGGAATCATCTGTCTATTCTTAAGACTCAGCATGCAGGCTGCATGTGGCTGGAGGCACACCAGAAGGCAGTCCAGAAAAAAATAGACTGGAGGGAGGAGCATATTAAGGTGTACAAGAAGAAAACACATGATGCTTAAATTTCATGGGATTATTTGAAGCTTTATGGAATCATTCACAAAATCTGTTGAAGTCACTATAATAGGGCATGTATTTTGGTGTTGTGCATGAATTCTGGCGAGTAGCTAAGCATGAAAAATGAAGAAGTATTTCAGCTGTAGGAATAGTGATGTGTGGTCTCAGGTCCACTGGCATTTTTGGAAGTGAAAAATCAAAGAGGTAAAGTCCTTTCAAAAAAGCTGAATCATTTGTCCTACACACTAGAAACAGAACAAGTCACTGTATTTAACTATTTTACAGCATTATTAAATAACACTTCTGTGAACTATTCACAGTAATTCATTCAGCACAGGCCATCTCTTCTGCTGCAGTCTTCAACACTTAGGGGAGGGCTAAGATCAGGCCTCATAGCCTATTTAACCTGGTCCCAGCACTGTTGCTGAAGTATCATCACACCCACTGCATTTCAGAAAGCATGGCAATCTTATGCCCAGTTCACATTTTCTTGTGAATTGTGATGAAATACATCAGCTTCCAATGAATTTATAATAGTAAGTTCCCAGTTACCTGGTTTTGAGGTGCAAATGTGAAAATTTTTTTAGATGCAATTTTTATAAGCCCATTTGAATACGTTTTGCATAATTTTGTGTATATTTCCTTTAAGGACATTATTTAATTTTCCTTGAAGGTGCATGAAAGTTCAAAATACACAGTAAAAGATCAGTATGAGCGATCTGCTAAGCGACCTGCAAAGCACAATTATTTCTAATGCTTTAAAATACCTGTAAACTGGGCTTGTTTTCTGCTTCACAAAGAAAACATTTCACTGTTTTCTGCATTTAAATATACATTTTAACTATGTTGACTTATCAGGTAACACAGCAGGCTGAACAGGGACAAACCATTTTTAATGATATGTTAATTGAATGGGATGCTAGAGATGCACCTGAGTGACTTTTTTTCCCAGATGTGCCCCAGCTGACTGATAAAGCTTCTCCTGATCAGTAGAGCCAGTATATATTTATTATAGCCCTGTCTTCTGTCCGTTTTTGCTAGTGAAAATTACAGAATGGTTGTGAGCTACCACATGAACTGTGTCTCCTATAAAAGTCAGAAAACACTGCAAATCCCAAGCAGCACTTTCAAATGTTCAGCTTTTAAATGTAGGGTTGCCTTGGCATCTTCTCACAAGGTGGGGATTCAGATGTGGGAATTGAGATAGGTAGTTTAAATGGGAGTCTCTTTTTTTTTCTGACCTGCACCCACTTATTACTAGGATGGTGTCTCATTATTCTGTCATGGGAGCCTGTATAAATTTAATTGTAGTGCTTTTGCCTCTCAGTATGCTTAGCAATGGTGAGTGTTCCATTTTCTTGTTCTGTATCTGTACAGTTCTACCCAGGGAAATACTACAATCATTACATTAGACAGTTTCTCCTTCTGGATAGTCAGGGAGTCAATGAAACCACCAACTTAAGTTAGATTTTTATAAAATATTTCTAGAGAAGATTTATTGCCACTTATTTTTTCCATGCCCTGGTTTCTTCTTTTCTTACTTATGCCTTGGTTTTCCCCTCTGCTGCCTGGTTGACAGACCTAGAATGTGTACACTAGAAGCAGCAATTGCACAACCATCTTCTGTCCTGAATTGATTTAATCCCCTATAGGATTAGAAGAATAATTATGTTTTTAGACCTCTTCAACTAAGATTGTCTACATTACTGGCAATCATACCAGTGACATGGACATGTGCTTACTAGGAAACTCAATTCACCAACTCATTTCACACAGCTCAACAAGCAGTTACTCATAATTGCTTGTAATCCTGCTGACATGAGACTGAATGAAACTCCTGACTTCTCTCACAAAGCCTATCTATGTGTGAACATTTTAAAAAATAAATATCTGAAATTCTGAAATGCAAAATTTGATAAGCTTTGATAGCTATCATCCCTTCAGCAAACTTACTATAATTAATTGCTTCTCAATCATGTAATTTTATTTCCCGTATCATAGTTGTCATTTTTAAGCAGCTTCTTCTTTTTGCACTACCTTTAGTGCAGAACACATTTCTACAGATAAAGTGTGTGAAACTGTCTGAATTTGTGAGTTAACTGCTTTTTGATATAGACCTCTCACATTTATTGTTAAAAATTCTTTATATTAGCAGTAAGGCATAAAACCCAGATTTTTTGGGAAGAGCTTCTAAAAGAATACTAGAATACATTTTAAATTCTTTCTATGAATAATTTGTTTTACAGCATCATCGGAGAAGGTAATACTATAATAGCACAAAGTGAATGAAAAAACCTGAACTATGATGCAACCATCTGATTATATTTTCATATTTTCCTGATAGATCTGGTTATATTTTTTAGTTTAAATAAACACTGCTTATTCACTTACCTTGGATGCAAGAGAAGGAGTTTAAAACAGTAGAGCCTTTGTTTGCAGGTATCTTTGGAGCCTGCTACCTGGTCCTTGCTTCTTTTCCTAGGTGACCTTGTTAGTCTGTCAACTTTGGTGCTATCCACAATTTTTATGAGTTAGAATTTATGCCATGAAAATGCCAATAGCAAATTCTAATAGAAAAATCACTTACAGATTTACCTTTAACATTTCACATTTTTTCTTTCCATTATCCACTGGAAACTAGAAATTACTTTTTCAAGCAAGTGCAGTTGTCTTTTGCTGTGACTGGCTTTCTACCAAAGGTATTTAGGCATACTTGCCTGTCTCCTTCCATATCAAAAACATAATTGTTTTTGACAAGCAGAGCTTGTCACAGTTAATTTTTAAAATCATAAAAAATGTTAAAGATTTTTTTTTGAGAATAACTAATATGTATAGGACAATATATAATCTGGGAGAACCACAAAGATAAGGCTATTATGTTTCTTTCTTGTGTATGGTAAATAACAGAAGAATTGTGATCAAAAAGTAGCATATCAGTAATCTGACAGCATTAAATGAAGGAATGCAAACCTTTGAGCTTACAAGAAAGATTTTGCTGATGTTTCTGCTATCCTCCTGCAGAGGGAATGGCTATAGATATTTGATGAAGATTTTAGAATCTTTTTTTGCTTGATTTTTACTATATTTTATTAAAATAGCAATTTTAGTAATGCTCACGTTTTATCTATACTAGGAATACTTTATGGTTGTATTCAGATATACCTGGTTCAGATGCTGTAGTAATGCAGCAGCAGTGTATCCATTTCACGAGGAGCACAGAGAAAATGTTGACTTGCTTAGGTTCACACAGGGTGGGTGAGTTTAAATGGAAGGTCTGAGGGATGACTCCTCCTTTCTGGGTACAGGTGCTCACCCTGTGTGGAGATGGAACACAGAAGTGTTTAGTCCCTCCTGCCTTCTGTGCTCCTGGTTCCTGGCACACAGAGGTGAACCGTGTCCCCAGGCTGGCCAGAGAAAAGGGTAAGCTGGGAGGTTGCACTGTGAGAGTGCTCCTGCTCTCTAAGCGCAGAGCAAGACTGCAAGTTTAACAGCCTCTCATTAGGTCCTTCTCTTGAGGAAAAAATACAGCAAAAAAAGAGGCACTCTCAGTTTGGGCTTTGATCTTGCTTTCATAAACAACTCAAGGAATTTGCATGGGAACAGGCAACTATTCCATTATTGTCGCTAGCAAAAATAGGAGAGAATAGATACACAAAGTGGAAGAGATGAGAACAGTTAGCACTCCTTTATTCCTTGTCAGAACTTAATCTAGATCAACTAAAAATGTTTGCTGTTTTTGTCATGCCTCAAGATAAAATGTCAATGTTTACATACTCCTATCTTTTAGACAAAAGATGCTTATTGTTTTTGAGCTCCTGAGTTGCTATCTATAGGAAATCATAAATATGTAAGAGATGGCTAGGTTTATCTTGTTTTTAAGTTCTAGTTTTTGTTGTGTTTTATTTATTTATTTATGTTTTTATTTTAAGAGCATTTTCTATAAACACAACAAGCACCTTTTGTTACATGCTTCTGTGCTTTTCCTTATTTTGTACTTTTCTTACACCGTAAAGAATTAAACCAGAGTAAAGTTAGTAAGACGAGATGCTAATGTGTTATCGTCTGTTCCCCCATTAGGAAAAAATTGCTAAGCATATATTGTGTAGAAAGGGGCTTTTTTTTTTAAATGATCCTCATATTTGTCCAGATTTTTCAGTCTGGAGAGCGAATGATCAAACTCCAGTTTTGGGGTTCCAAACATTTTGTGTCAATTTTTGTGTCTGTAGAGGTTTTTTTTAGTGATACTGCAAACTGCAGTATTTCATTCCCACCCTCCTTCAATTCCGTACTTTGTGTGGCAGTCTCGATGTATTCAGCAGGTTGTTCGCCAGCAGATGAAACAGATGTTTAGGCCATACTGGAATGGAGCGGCATGCTGCATCAGGACCTGGATATTCCTCTTGACATCTGGATGCTGCTGGGCTGGGAAGCCTGCCTTAGGCCGGGAGGCTGTAGGAGCCTTGTGGCAGTAAACATAGGGTCCTTGCTGCTCTTTAAGCGATTAGTGTACTGAAGCAGCAATAATGCTGAATTATCGCTTGGTTGCGTTCTTCTAAGGAATCTTGGGACAAAGAGATAGTCAAGGAGGAGTATTTACAGTAAAGTCATGTTCAGAAAGACAAGACTAATTACCATGTGTTAAAAAGCTTTCTTTCAACTAATTTAATAGTAAAATTATTATGAATACTTCAGGAAACTTTTTACAAAGCAGCAAACAACTAGCTTACACAAACCCCTCCCTTTTTTCATTTAAAATCATTACGATAAAAAAAAGACAACTTCAGCTACTTTCCAGTTTCATGCTCTAGTCAAATTGTATGGAATAGACAACAAAATGTGACTGAATACATGAAATGGAAGGTATACTAATGTTCATGCCTACTGGAGACAAAAATCTGAACTTCTAATAGCTGCAGGGAAGAATATTAGGTATGGAAGCTGTCTGACTTATGCATTGATTCTTTATAGTTTCACTTTATCAAGTAGAAATTTCTGCTGTATGTGCTGCTGCAGCCTAAATTGTCTGCTGCAGCACTTTCCTTTATGATGTGTGTTACTTAAACACAATAGACATGGTATATTGCATGGAAATAGGTGCTCAATGTTTTGCGATTACTAGCTGTTGGATAAAATAGCATTTAGCATGGTTCCCCCCTCCCTGCCCCCAGTAAATTTATGTTGTTAAGACCAGTGTGTTTAAATGAGGGCCCTCCCAAACAGGTTACAGCTTTTTGGAGAGCATGAAGTAATATTTTGAAGAAGACCAGTTTGTTGCTCTCATTTAACCTCCAGTATCCTGAAGGGGTTATATTTAATTAACACTGGCTAAAGGGCCTGACCTGAGAGGCAACCAAAAGTGATTGAACTACATTTTCAGATACAGGCTGTAATCTGTTGGGAAAGGAATAATAATAATAATAATTAAAAAAAAATAGAAAGCACCATTTACTGAAATTCTAACTAAGCTGTATTTCAATGGGCCATTTAATGCTCAGATGGACAAAGGTATTACTTCAGTCATTGAATTGTATCAAACCCTTTCTCAGAGGCCCAGTTTAAAAACTCTACAGGAAAAGTGGCTTAGCATCATATTCTCAGAAGACCAACACTCAGTCTGTTTGGAAAGGGAAAAAAAAAAAAAAAAAAGAAGAGTGAAATGAGGTGAGACACGGCCGCCAAGTCAGTGAGGATTTTTGCCTCTCCTTCCAGTCAGTTGCTTCAGAAGGGAATTGTTCTTCAGAAAGCAAGAGCTCCATATTTTCTACAGAAGGCTTCCAATTTTGTATATATATATGTGGGTTTGGGTTTTTTTGGGGTGTGTGTTTGTTGTGGTTTTTGTAATGGCTTTGTTTTTGTTTGTTTGTTTGTTTGTTTTAGTAGCTTTTACTTTGTTCCCCCTGTCAGCTTTTAGACTGCCCTTTGTTGTTTTCTGACATGGCAGAAATATAGTTTTCTCTCTGGGGGCCTGAGGACCAGTACCTATATTTTACAGGGTTAGATTTTTGACTTGGTGACATTGAAAATAATTGAAAGTCTCATTTAAATATCACAGGCACTGTGAGCTGAGTAGTCATTTTCTTTTAATAGGCAAAATGATACATATATTCCATGCTATTATATTATATATAATTATATAATTTTTTAAAGATATATATTTGAATTAATGTTTTTTGCAGAGAGTAAACTTTTCTTTCATGATTTTAATGCTGTCTCATTAAAAATTCCCAGAAGCCTCATAGGGTGATGGGGTGACATTATATCTTGAAAACTTGTCAAGGTGTTGCAAATCTCATAAACCAGCAGCTTTACTTCCTAAGAGGAAAAAACCACAATATTACAGAGACAACTACCAGGTGCCAAATTATATACATTGTCTTACCTACTTGCAGTGATTGATAATTTATTTGAGCTCTCAACACTGTTTCTTGGCTTTGTCCACAGCTTTACAGTAAACAGGTTGTGAACAGGCAGTTGCAGAGAGATTGCATTTAATTGTCATAATTCAGTGGAATCAAGGCCATTTGATTTCTAAGGGGCATGATCTCAGGAATGATGCCTACACGAAAGTTCCTACATTTAGGCAGCAAAGCAGAGAGAGCTGTTTTGATGAAAATTTCTACTCCATTACGTCAAAACAGGATGAGGTCAAAAGAACAAGAAATACAGTTTACAAATGAAACAGAAGTGATTTTAAGAGCACCTTAATGCACATGTGCCTGAAGGCAAGTTAGTTCTTAATTGCAGTGGTGCATATATTTTAGGTAACAATTCTCCAAATTTACATGACTGTAACTGAGAGAGACTTCGAGGTTGGATGTCTGAGCTGTCAGGCCATGATGAGAAACACGTGGGACAGGGAAAAGTGAATAAGGTTCTAATCGTGAATCTTGCTGCAGGTATCTTTTCATTCCACATTTTTCCGTGGTGGTTTCCCAGCCCTCCCCCACCCCCAACACCGAACATTAGCATGAGCCTTGGGGCAAAAAGTATCATCTGTAATTCCTTTATTTAAGAAAAGGTAATGTTAATGACTTTTTAAAAAACTTGTCACATGGTAATTTCATCTTCAGTTTACATTTCCCTTTACATTAAAAATTTAAGTAGACATTTTATAGCTGAAAATACCTATTCAGGCTCCCCCCATAATATGATGAATCAACCCAAAATTAAAATAATAGTGCGGGGACCACAGCATGAAAGAATAAGTCAAGGACAAAAAGATCTATAATTTTTCAGAACTCATGTGAATGTGATCCTTTAGTCCATTCATATTTGGAGCACGACCTATTGTGTGTTCTGCTGTAGGACTCCTCTGTCAAGTAAGGAAAATTTTCTTCTCCAAAAGATGAAGAAAGAAATGAAAAACTATGAAGAATAGATATGGTTTTGCTAATTATTTTCCCCAGCAGAAGTCTGGGTCTTTGTCACTGACTTATTTAACCGATCCTCCTAACATCTGTCCAGCAGACTGTGGACTTTATTAACAGACAAGAGACCCACCAGATTTAGAGCCTGCTGGGTGCGTCTTCATCTTCACAGCTGTGGATTAACTCAGACTTTCCAGAAGAGGACAACCATATGGGATAATTGGTGTCACTGGGTAGCTAAAAAAAATATGAAGAAACAAATGTGGTCCAAACACAATTCGCTGTTTTTACAGCCACAATTACTAGTCTGTTTAAGAAATAAGAAAGGCAGCATTACACTAAAAAAAGAAAATCTATTCATATCTGTGTGGGAACCTAATCAGGCTCTTGTTTCCAATGACGATGGCTCCACAGTCGCACCAGGTCTGCGACAAGAATGCTCCTTTTGTGTGCCGATAATGTGGAAGCGATAAAATTTCCTATAAGAGACATATGTGTTTACATCATGAGATGTGTTATTTGACAAAACGCTTTGTTCTCTGCATATTTTCCACGCAGAGTTTCATGCTGGGTTGTTTTGCTGGAAAGCTTTGATTAGCTAGAATTAGTTGCTGAAGTAAAATAGACACTTTTGTTTTATGAGTCCTCTTGCTGAGCTGTAAATTATAGTAAAACATATAAGGAGTGACAGAAAGAAGTGCTGATTTGAACCTCTGACCCATGATCGGCATAAAAACATAAGATAACTCTTTCAAAGGACTACTGAGAGCCATAAATATTCCATGGTCCACTTAAAGTTAGGCCCTTTTAACAAAATAAAGCTGTTATTTTGCAGTACTACAACAATACAAGCCAGAGTATCTGAAATGTGGAGAGATTCTTTTATTTTCGGTATGGGTTGGCCATTAGCCACAGCAGGGCAGCAGAAGAGATGAGAGTGATTTTTCTTTTTCTGAACCAGTACAATGAATTTGTGGTCAGTAAAAGAAGTTGGAACAGGCAGACTCTCAGTGGTGAAATTAGGTAACTGTTACTTTGCTGCTTGAGAGTGAAACAATACAAGCATGTGTGTCTCCTAAGGAGACAGGAATTGAGTGGAATTTAGGGCCACATAAAAATTTCCCTTGACAATATATATAACAGCAACTGACAAATACTGAAATTACCGGTGCTAATAGTTAAAAATAAAACCTCAGACCCTGAAGTGAATGAATTTGAATGACTGGTAAAATCATTCTTTTGGCTAAGAAAGAATTTTTTTCAGTAGATGCACTCATGAAGGTATAGGGAAAACTGAATGCTTCTCACTTCATCTGTGACTACAAAACATATTATTTGTATTTTCACAAATACAGTTAGTTTGTTTGCACATACTGGGTTTTAATAAATCGGAGAGCACATTAGTCAGCAAGCACATAAATAATCACTGCAACAATCTTTGTTATTATGACATTAGTTATGATAATTCATTAGCTGCCTGTTTGTGTTGCACCTTAACGCCTTTTTGCTAAGGTATTTCGTATATTATGAGAAGATGTAGGGAATATTCATGCTCTGTAATGATGAGCAGACTCTGCAGCAGGCTGATATGGGTGTTTAAAATCAGGATGTTATGTCTGCCATGGATACGTTAGGCATGTGCAACCAGGGAAAAGAAAAAAATGATGCTGTTATGGGGAAACCATGTATAGAGATTATGGCATATGGATTCTGTAGAGAAAAAGAAGTATTTTCAGTATATTATTAATCATGTTTCTAAATGAAACACTTTCCCCTTAATTGTTATTTCAATGTTGTGTAGCTGTACTTGATCAGTGCCTTTTAAGATATACCCATATAAAGCCAAGTAGTTCTCAGTTAGTTAGCATAAAATTGTGAGTTAATTTGATGATGCATGCTTGTTAGTTCTTAAAAATAGTAAGATACTGTTTATTGTCTGTGTGGTGGCACATGTAGAATTGAGAGGAGGGCCTGGCCATAGTCGTAACAGATATGTAAAACCAACCTTATTTTGATTTGTTAACATTTTTCTTAGAAAAACTGAGAAAATTCTACAGAAATACCCAGATTTCATCATAATAAATTTATAAAATACACTGTTTTAACAAGTAACAGAAACAAAAGAAAACATACACTTTTGGCATCAAATATTCAGTCTTTTGATTTGAAGAGATCTTGTTGGTTTTTTTTTAGCAAAAGTTTTGATTTTCCAAGTTTTAGATTTTTCAAATTCAAATAAGAGTTGCTATCATGTGTTTGTACATTTCTTTAACAATCTTCTGTGCACCTTTCTGTCTTCTCCTCCTCCTTTCCTTTTGCGTAGGGAGCACTGCTAGGACACAGACGCTGAGCCTTGGAAGGTGTTTTTCTGGTGATGACATCTGGCTTCTTGGCAGACTCCAATGGCCGTAGTTGCCTTTGAGTTGCCTCTGGGTTTGTCACATGGTTAAGCTGCTGATGAGTTACTTAGGCTGTCTTGTGTTTCTGGATGTCATTCTCTGTTAACCTACCTTTCACTCTAAAGATCTACATGAGAAGCATCTTAAAATAAAGAGAAAAGTAACTGTATGCCTTTAATTTATTAATTTACTTTTTATATATATACATAAGTCTATAACCCCATTTCTTACCTTGATGCTACAGTAGAGCACTCAACTACAATGCTAATCACTGGATGTATTTAGTGCAAAAGACATGCAAATACAAAAAATGTTATTTATATATAAGTATAGGAAGGAATGTGTACAATTAATATGACTTTAGAAACAGTTCTTGCACTTAGATCAAGATGTGTCTGAAATGTTGAAGTAGGATATTTATGCTTCTACACAGCTTTTTGAAAAGTTTACCTTTCCTGAACTGCTGAAATTTATACCTGTGACATCAGTCTCAGGACAGCACTTAACCTTTGTTTCCATAGTTATTATCTGTGACACCCCAAACATGGGTGTGAACACTAATTTGCTCTTCCTCCAAACAGAAGAAAAGCTTTTTCAGAGACTCTCTTTCCTTCAGTCTGTTGGACATCAAGCTTATTTTAAACTCCCTTACACCAATAATTAAAAGTAAGCAGTCCCACTGAAGTTTTTATTTTTATTTTTTTGGTAGCTTCTTTTCAGAAATGTGTGCTGGAAATAGTGAAGATGTTGCTGGTTTTGGTGAACTTGTAAAAACTCTTTGTCATCAGATAGTTCTAAGTATTATTATTGCATGTTCTGTACTCAGAAGGAAAATTCTGGTATTGTAGCTTTGCAACACTACTTACTAAATATACCATGGAAAAAATAACTGCATTACCTCTTGTAGTGCAGGATTTCAACAGCACTTGCAGTCACTCCTTAGAGTTTTTCATCTTTAGAAACCAAATTACTCATTGTCTAAATAGCTGAACTTTCATCTCTATAAATAAGATATTTCAGCTTTGCACAATTCATTTAAAATGCTGACAAGAAGGGATTCTCACTTGATTCTCAGTAGCTTTATTGTTCGGTTTTATTTACTGTAGCAAATGTATTTGTTGAAGATGTAACACAGGACTTCCATTTTTAGTAATGGAAGAATCTAGAATTAATCAGGGTTCATAAAATTTAACATTTGTTCCTGAGAAGAGAAAAGGGTAAAATTTTCTTCTCCTTCAGTCAAGCCACCATCTATTGAAATTCTTTGTGGTGCATCTTCCAGGTACATCCATTGCAATTTATCGTGGTAGGCCAGCTCTCATCAGCCACGCTTAGATTATTTGCTACACTGAGTATTGCAACCACTCTTTTCATCTCCATATTTCACCTATGGCTTTACTATAGTTTCTTTGGAATTCTGATGCAAAGAATAACATCTGAATTAGATCCCTGCTGCTGTGACCAAATCCTCACTGCACAGTAGGTTGAAATGTTTCTAGCCCTTGACTTTTTGTTCCTGTGTAGAGAGCAATTGTTCTCTCTATTTCCTCCCCGAGATCTTACATCTAAAGAAACTGCCTCTCTTTTGTGCACAAGTTAATCACTTTCTCTGTATTGAAGTATCTTCTGAAAAAAACTTTTTGCATGGTGCCTGTCACTGACAAGCCCCTTGTGAGAAGGTTATGATATGGACGTGGCACTTGGGGCCATGGTTTAGTGGTGAACATGGCAGAGCGAGGCTAATGGTTGGACTTGGTGATCTTAGAGGTCTTTTCCACTTTAGTGATTCCATGATTCTATGGCAATCATAATTCTGTGTTAGGTGGTAAAACAGCCTGTCACAAAGTTATCAATCTGTCAGTGCAAACCACCCTTAACTTTGCTGATTTAAGGCCCATTCTGTTTTCCTCACCATGTGTCAATTCTGTAACATTTCATTCTCAGAATTTTTCATTATAATTCATTCTTTTAAACACAGATGCTGCAGCCTAAGAGATAGGTGTGAATATTCCTGCTGTAGAAGAAAGGGAAGTGTCTGGTGCATAGAAAGCTTTGCTCTGTGCTTGTTTTCTGTTCTCAGGGTCATTTACCAGAGAATGTGTCCAGGAATGTCAGAGGCCTATGTGCAAGTGAAAAGTCATAGAGAAAGGGGCCTGAGCCAGTGAAAGTGTTTTGATTATTGAAAGCTAGTTGGAAAATCTAGTTGAAGAAATGTTGAATCTTGTGGGAGGGATGTGTGAACCTAAGGCCTTTGTCTTCTGGTAAAGCATGAATGAACACTGGCAGCAAAGGAAGTTTTCCTACTGTGTCATGAAAATATTTCTCAAAGGCGTTGTGAAACTTAGGTGGCATTAAGAAAGAGTTGACATTTGGATCAGTCAAGATGGCTATTATTAGTTCATAGCCTTTTAGACAAATTTTAGATCATGGCTAATAATTTTTATAAGAAAAGTGAAATGGAAATCATTTATCCAATTCCATAGCCAATTTCTGAAGCAGAAAACACCATTACCACCACCACCACTGGATTATTATATTTGTTAGTTATTCAATTCTTCTTAAATAGTAGCCCTAAGCTATAACAAAAGCTTAGTGTGAACTCTGCTGTTTACAGGTAAAAAAATCAGTGTGCACTTGTACTGTTCTGTACACATGCTGAGTAGTGCACTTTCCCACTTGTTGGGTAGTTTTTTAGAGTAGATGAACATCATTCAGACTCATAGTGACCTCCAAATTTTGGATTATTAGTTGATTACAGCTGGTAGGATTTCAGTAATAAGTGCTTAGGTCCTTAAGCCTGTAACTTCATAGGTGCTTAAAAGTGAGACTTCACTTGCCATTGCCTTGAGACTTGTGGCATTTCAAAGTCCCACTCTTCAGCATCAAAGCATGACATTACAAAAAACCTGGTTCTGAAAACTGTAAAGCTGCATCCTTGTTCATGTACCTTAAGTCAGCTAGTTTTTAGAATTGTTAACTATTCAGGAGCACTCAGTAACTCAAAATCAGTCCTACTTATATTCAGATGCTGGGAACTGGATTGTAAGAATCTAACTTAGGGACCTCTTAAAAAATATAAAAACCAGGCTATACATTTTTAAGGCTTCTTAAAACAATCATGAATACTTGATGGTTTGGAATATCTAATTTGTAATCAAGAGCCTTCTTGAGAGTCAGTGGTTAGCAAAAGGATTGTGAAATGCTCTTCTCTTTATGGGATAGATATAAATAGATTAAAAAGGAGGTAGGTTTCAGTGTTTGACGTAATTTAATTTTTTTACTCGGTAGTAAAATAGTTGGTAGGTTAGAATTTCAATTGAAAAAAATCCATTGAAACTTTTGCTTTTGAGCCTTAAAAGTTAACAGTCAACATTCATTCAGTGTTTGGATTTTATTCCTCTCCTTAATCTTGCAAATAAAAGCTTCACAACCTGACCATCCCAGTGTGAGGTCCTAAATTGCTGTTTTGAGCCACAGCAGTGGTATTTACAAAAATATCCATTCTATCCCTGCAATGGTGCATATATTTTTCCAGACTGCCTAGCTTCCCATACAAACAGATATTTAGAAATTATACAGCCTCCCAGTCCACACAGCGATGTTCTTAGCCCTGGTGTGAATTCTTGCAAGATTTGTACTCATTTGCAGAACATCTTTGTTTTAAGCAGACCAGAAAGCTAATTACTGTTACTTATTTTTACATTTGCTTTTATGTTTTAAAATGCCTTTATAGAAGTGCCAGGCTAAAGCCAGTACTAAGACCTTGGAATAATCCAGTCATGAATTATACATACATGCAGATACATAAGTGACAAAATTTCTTTTGTTCTCTGTCTTGCTTTAGAAACATTTCTCCCTGACAGGACTTGCAGAACAGCCAATACAGCCCTCAACACCCTGGGAGGGGAGTGGTGAAAAATTTAATTTTATTCTACTTTTTCTGTTTGCATTTCCAAAATCAAACAGTTTCCTAGATAGTCACTAGAACAGCCCACTTTTCTCGATGTTATCTCTGTAACCCTTAAAGTGCTGTAGGTGTTTCTGTTGCCAGTCCTGCTAGGACTAAGGCATCTGGTCTTTGACAAGTCCTGCTCTGACTAGTGTCACGTGTCTATCTTTGTGTTGACCTTAAAATATCTGTTCAAGAGACAGCTACACCACGGGCTGCAGCTTTTAGAGATCACAAACACAGCTTTGCTTACTTGCCATGGCTCACTGGGCTACAAGCTCCACTTACCATGTGAGCCCAGGGCAGTGCCCAGGTGCTGGCAGTGGATGGGGTGCTGGGTGGCTCTTTCTCACCAGCCAACTCCAGTGTAAATGGGACTAAACTAATACTCCCCCAGCCAAATCTTTTTTGCCTGTGATGGTAGCAGGTAAGGGATCTCCCTGTCTTTATCTTGACCCATGAAGTTTTCCGTCTTATTTTCTCCCTCACCCTGTTGAAGTGGGGGAGGAAGAGAGTGGCTGGCTGGGCAGCTGGCTACTTGCCAACTTGGTTACCATAATTAACAATCAACTTCTATCTTCTAAGAAAAATGGAGTACTGTAGAAGGAATAACTTATACTCCACGTTTTTTGCACTGATAGCTTACCTGAGAAGGGAGAGGACAATTCTTTTGAACTTTAGTTGATAAACCTGGGTTTATTTTTACACAGAATTCCTTTCACACTCTTGAAAGTGCAGTGCAAACTACATTAAGTACTAAAATTTTAGTATGCTTCTAGTAAAATATAAATAATCTCCTTCAGACAGTTGAATAAGATGTCAAATAGGTTCCTAATTAAAAAAAAAAGAAAAAAAGTATTGATAGACAAGGCACAGAACACTGAGAAAGCCTTTATAATTGTTGGGGTTTTTCTTTGAATTGTATTGAAGTTTATTGTGTCATCTCTTCCATAGTGCGGTTCCTGATTATTTCTGAGCTGAGAATATTTCAAAAGTTTGTGAAATGTGCTTTTTACTCTCATTTGAGCAGACCATCCTATTAAGCAAGCATAGACTGACCTGAAGAATATGCTAAAAGGGATAAGTTCCAAGTAGTAGGTGGAAAAACCTCTTACTGTTTTCATTTTCATTCTCCAAAACATCACCAATAGCTGGGAATTTTTTCTGTTTTCATTTTTTAACTTCCAGCGTAGAAAAAATCCGGTACATTGGCAAAAATATTTAAACACCATCGATTTCAAAACATTAATCTGTGATCCTTTTGTAGTATCTGTGTGGTATTGAAAAGGGGTGGAAACAAACAAACAAACAAACAACAGTCTTCACTTGTCACCCAGAGTTGTGACTGCCCCTCCTTCACACATTTGTCTCGCCACTGAGTCACAGAACTTACACCATTGTGTAACTTTCATTTCTGTGGGGGCCTGTTATATTAGAAAAATTGTTCCAAAGAAAGCAACAATTATGACATAAGCACATCTGGCTCTTGCAAATTATTCTTTATTAAGCTTTCATTTAATTACATGTGCTGAAAGGTCTGCTTTTGATTACTGTAATTTTTTTTATTTGTCCGTCTGAATGATAGTAATGTTGGAAATTACATACAAACCACCTGTTTTTTTTCTCACTAATAAGGCAAAGTTTATATAGATCTATGGGTAGAAGAGGGATTGGAATCTTCCCTGTCTATGGTAGAAGCATTACTCATGATGCTAATTCAAAGTGAGGGTTTAAATTTGGTCACTGGAAAGAAATTAAACTTATTTAGTTTTGTTCAATGAACACTTTTTATTGGTAGGAACTGTTTATTTTAATATACTTTTATTATGTTTCTTTTATTATGTTTCCATTGAACTTTTTGAAAAGTTCCCCTAGAAAATTTTTGTATTTTCGTCACTATTTACAGGAATTATTAAGGCCTAGATTCCTTATTAGCATTTATAGAAGTTATATCACTTACACAGAGATGGAGAGATGGATACATATCCTGTTGCCTACTTTAACTTCCACTGCTGTCCAGAGAAGATGCAGCACTGCCTTTTGGTAGGAAACTGTTCCTATGTCAGCTCTCAGTAGAGGTTCTGGAATGTGTGGGTCATTTCTGGTTAAGAACAGAAAGACCTGGAGTACTGTTTTTTTCTGACTATTTTTTACCTCCTTTTTATAAACAGCCTTATAATATTATCAATTTTGTGTTTAATATTCAGGCACAGTGTAACTTTTTGCTCAATACCATGACCATCATTAGCAAGAAGGAAAAAAAGAAATCAAGAAAAGTCAGCAAAAGTCAAATTAAGAAAAAAGATATTGATGTTTGAGTGTTTTCTAGCCTTTTTTTTTTTCTCTTTTTGCAAATAACAAAAAGGGAAAAGCCACAAGCAAGAGCTAAAAAAGAGCTATAACTCCTTTAAGAGAAGAAACACCAGAGGGAAAAAAAATTATGTACATTTACAGCTTCTTTTTTTAGGAGTTTTTGCAGGAATATATGTATATCTTCTTGTCTTCCAGCAACTGTATGCAGCTCAGCTGGCAAGCATGCAAGTTTCTCCTGGAGCCAAAATGCCATCTACTCCACAGCCACCAAATACGACAGGGGCACTTTCACCCACTGGGATGAAAAATGAGAAGAGAGGGACCAGCCCGGTAACTCAAGTTAAGGTATTTTTCAGTAAAGAAAATAGTCGGTGTTTGAAAAGGACAGTGAAATCAAATGGTCTTTTTAGTTGTTTAACAGTTGGAAGCTGAACCACATTACAGTTCTTCAATATTCAAATAGGAAGGTTCAGTTTCAGTGCTGTATTATCAGTATAGAGAAGGGAAGAGAAAGCATTCACTTCTTGTTTCCAGAAATACCAGGCGTCCCTCTTCCTACCATAGGCAGCATAACAGATTCATCAGTAAAATGTGATATTTTCAAGATTTCAGTTTGTAATCTAGTAATGTGCATAAATGGCGTCCATTTCATGAGTTGTTTCACGCTGAACTCGTATCTTAAAATGTGGTGCTAGCTTATATGGTTAGGGGTAAGAGAGAGACTGCAGGGCTTCTAATTATTTTACAAATCTCTATCTGTACTTAATTCTGCAATTTTGGAAAAGCCTCACATAAAAATAACATGTAAGTCAGGACTCCGGGGAAAACATTGTGTTGCTGCAGATTGATTTGACTTTTGCTGATTTCACACAGCTGCTGACAACCGGGCTGCTTCTTGTTGGTTTTGAGCCATTGCTGAATGCTTGTGCCTGCTTATTCTCACTTCCTTGGAACCAGGCAGCTACAACATGGCATTTGCCAGCAGCCTGAAATGAAAATCGTGTGCCCCACGAAGTCTGCGGTGCCTCCAGTACCTTTGGGTGGAACTGGCTGACTTCTATTGTCGTGCTCTCCTATGGTTCAGAATTTCATGAGACCAGAATTCAGAAACGATTTACTTCAAACTCTAAAGAAACATCAACATTCACATGTTTTACCAATTTTAATGATGGCACTGTAAATGCAGAACTATTAAAATGAATCTAGAGATGGCATATAGTGACTTTGTGGGGAAAGAGAGGGAATACCTTTTTTTTTTTTGCTGGCTGCTAACACCTTACAGGCACACAATCCTTAGCCTCAAACCACCCTGGGAAGATTTTACTCACTTGAGGTGAGGGTTTCTTCTTTTTTTTTTTTTTTTCCCCCTTCATTTTTTGTCATGAGAGTAAAATATCATTTGTTTTTTCATTATCATCAATCATTGTGGTAAAGTGTGGCTGAGTAGATATTTCTGCCTGGACTGATAAATTTCCATGACACTTTTTTGCTAGGCTGAGAGTACTAATAAATAAAAACTATTCCATTATGGCCAGATCTAACATTTATTTAGCAAAACGTTCACTTTACTTAGCTGTGGATGTGTATTAGTCTAATATTTTACCTCTTGTAATCCAATGCCAGGCTTGAGAGCAGTCAGGGAAATTTACCACATATGCAGAGATGTTACGGTCAATACAGAAGCCACCAAAAGCAAAGCCCAACTATTTCAGCAAAGTTGCCATAGTGTAGTGATACCTAACACCAGTGATTTATGGTATTGAGACTATACTACTGACTACTTTAATGTGAAAAAGTAATTTTGTAAGTGAGTGAGCCAAATGGATCTACACCAAACCAAACCTTTACTATATGAGTAAAATTTTCCCTGGTTAAATTCAAGCACATATCTTCTTGAACCAAGGCCAATACCATTCCAGTTTTGTGGACAGCTGAGTCTTATTACAAAATTGACCACATGCAAATTCTTGGGGGTTTCCCTGCAAAATGTAACCTGAATGGACTGACGTATACATTATTAGAAACGAAGCCTTTTTATTTTTATTTTTATTAAGCACTCTATTTCATTGAAGATATTAAAGATAAACTACAAGTGCTTTGCGTGAAAAAATACGAATGGCTAATGAAGAAATTATTAGCACAAAAGCAGTACCTATATATTCAGCAAATTGTTACCTTTGTTAGACATGGCAGTTTTGATGGTCATGCATTGCTTAACAAATCCTCTGTATTTTCTCTGTTTTTAAGCAGTTGTTTCTATAAACTACATGCATTATTTGTAGAACTAATGCAATACTTTTACAGAAGTTAGGTCTTTCAAAAAGTAATGATAGGTTTTTCTTACGTCAGTGACCAGCTTTTCAGAAACGGGAATGCTGTCTATGTAGCACAACCAAACAGATTCTGGCAGTGTTTAGAGCTTTTTCATGATTGTACCAGTACTAGATGGAAAATTATTTAAAAATTGAACACTGTAGCGTAGGTTTGTATGCATGCATGTTCATAGTACTTAGTCTGGCAGACTTCATAGTCTGAATGGGCTCTGAAGTCTTAGAGAAATTTATTGAAGTGACTTTACATCTGTGCAAGGAAACAGCTCACATGTAAATGTGGCCACAAAACACAAGAATGGACTGTGCCCCTTGTACCTTTGGGTTTTTGCTCTCACTTGGACTCCAGACAGGTGTGGACATTTGTGCACACTGCAAGGTCAGGAAGAATTAAAATGTTATGCAGTTTTATGTGAAAAGTTTAAAACTGGAGATACGATGGCGTTATAAATACCTGTTTGTTATATTTTCCTGTTTAATGTATTGTGGATGACCAGATGTACTTTGCTAAATGACTGCTTGACAGTAAGGAGAATGGAAAAGATGTGATAACGTGGTGTATTATTGTATTTTGACATAATTCTAAACTTTGAAGCGATCAGTGCAGTGTTTTAAAATATGGACGATATTCTCTTATATCCAGCATAATTCTGCTCTGGGCATAATTTAAATGAGAGATCTGTCTTGCTGGGCTCTTTGACTACAGGAAATCACTGTTTCACAGTTTTCCAAATGCTCTGTCTTGCTTAACGTATTAAGCAGAAGGAACAAGCTCTAAGAATGGGAGGAAGGTTGCATTCTGAATGTCTGTATTGATCAAGGAAATTTATTGCTTGAGTAAGTCTTCCAAAAGTCAAGATTGTTTTTAGGTGGACCTCTTGTCCTACAGCACAGAAGCAAGGTATATGTCAGAGAAAATTTCTTCCGCAATTGCATATGAAAAGTATCAATAGATATAAAGGTGCTGATACTAGATTTACATACCCTTAAAAAATATTCTTTGTCTTTATGCAGATAAAACATACAAATACACTAAATGTTGAATGCAGCAGAAATAACTACAGAATACAGAAATAAAATAGAAGTATCAAACAAGAAGCAGAATAGCATTTGTGTGGAAAATATTCTTGATTTTACATAAATCTGTCAAAAGACGACATTTATATAAGAAAATATTGTAAAATATACAAAATTAAATAGTAGAAAAAAAATATATTTTGAAATGCATATAGTATGCAGTCATTACCTTAGTAACTAAGGGAATTTCAATTCAGTGATACTCTTATCTTCTAGTATGAGGGGAGAGCATAGATTATTTTACTAAACAAAACATGCACACAGAATAAGATGCATGGAATGTATAAGTTAGCAGCAGTGCTAAATGTGGGCCAAAGAACTGTCAGGGTTTCCAAATGATTCTTTCACAGAAGTACTTCTGATTCCTTAGTTTCTAATACATTTAAAAATAAGCTACATAACTTATTTTTATAGTGCCAGGAACTTTTCAAATAGAACCATACGAAAGCATTACTGAGCTGCTGGAAATTTTAAATAATTCTTTGTAAATGCCCTAGGTTAATTTAGATCTCTGAAAACACATTAGGAAATTAAGCTGTAATGTGAGCTAATTCAAATTTTAAATTGGCAAAAAGAATGATCCAGCCACATAGTTAATGTAAATAAGAAGCATAACACAGAGAAATTAATGAGGTTTCCTTTAGTTGAATCTTAAAGGAGGCAGATAATTAGCTTCTTTTGTTATTATTGCTGGAGAATGTGGTATTGTCTTCGAGGTGTAAAGTAACTGCTGCTTGCAAAATGATGTGTTCATTTGTCTTTCCTAATAATTATTTACATTAAACTGTTGCAGGATGAAGCAGCTCAGCCACTGAATCTTTCAGCCCGACCCAAAACAGCTGAACCTGTGAAATCCCCAACATCTCCAACACAGAATCTCTTCCCAGCTAGCAAAAGCAGTCCTGTGACAGTGACGAACAAGAGTGGCATCCCCAGCCCGCTCAGTGGATCTCTGGGAAGAGGATCCTCTTTAGGTAACTAATCTGTTTTGCTGAAAGGAGAAAATAGGCAAGTTTTCTGCATGAAATTTCAGCCTGAATGTACTTTTGAGTTAAATAGATACTTGGGTCTACATTTCTGTTTAAAATGGAAATAAAAAAATAATTACAGTAAAGATTTTCAAAGAACACTTGAATGCCGAGTTTTGAAAGGGTACATAAAATGATGTGGCAGTGATATTCATCTTCAAGAAATACAGCAAATAAATAGATAACCTAAGAAATAAACATACATACAGATATATACACATATGTAAATTGATATGCATACACAAAACTTGTAAAAGAGGTTTTTATGAATATCTTTCCTGAACACATCTACTCAGTGCCTCCAGGCAAAGTTAACTTGTGAATTTTGACCTCTGGATTCAACAAACAAAAAACTATCTTTGCAGGCACATAGAGCCTCACTAGATACTAGATTTTTTTTTTAGAAACAAAGACAGAAAGGCTTCAGTCCAGCCAGTTTTTATGTTTGTTCATGTTTTTTTATTTGTTCGCCCATCTGTCAAGATTTTGTTAATTCATGTGGTTACAAGTAGGAATTTTTTTACCTGTGTTCAAGATTCTTTAAGCCTATTAAGTGCTGAAACAAAATTGGTCTGAAAACTACGTATGAAGACTACCTTAGCCAGTCAAGAAACAGAATCAAGAGCTGCAAAATGTGGATGATCAGCCCTAAAGTTCAAATAGTACATTTTAACAGTGACTAAATACTTACTACAGACCACTTATTCACAATCTGTATCTCAAGTGTACTTGTAAAATATATGGAAACACTTGTGAATAATGAACTGATACATTAAATACATATATTAAATATATAAAAATTATGGGCTTCTTTCCATTCCCAAACACTTGGGAACATCGTGATCTCTGAAAGATACTTTCTGCAATTGGCTAGATATTCTACCTGTCAATTTATTTGCAACTATCACTGCACTATCTAACATTAGAAAGTGGCAGATCAGTTTGAACTCATAGACCATTCCAGAGAAATTACTGCCTAACATAGATAGTGCCTAAGGTGTAAGTATTTTCCATGTGAAGTCATAAAAACTTTTTTGTCTCATTTCTTTAGCATAAAAGGAGAGAGGGAAACATTGTCAAAAAACAGCAAGCAACACAGAAGTTTTTGCTACATTTTTACTATACATTTAGATGACTGGAAGTCTTAAGTTTCTCTAAAAGTCATGCAAATATGGGTCCCAGCTTCCTTAGGGTCCAGAATGAAACTTAGTTGCTGACACATTTCAGAGCATTGGAAATTTTACTCAGAAAGAACAGTGGTTGTTCTCTAACACGTTTTTATTTTGGAGAGGGGTGTTTCATTCAGACAGAAAATGCCACACTTCCCTCTCAAACATTCCAATTTGCATCTCTTCTTAGGTAGGCCACAGTATTAAATTAACTATCAGTTCCCAGGATAAAGTGTGAAAAATCCTTAATCTTGATGATTTTTATTTTAAAACAGTTCAGGGTCCTTCAAGGTTGAATTTGTTATATTTTACTGAACTGAACTTCAATAAAATCCAGAGGATAGGAAAATTATCTTTGAAGGAAAATTCCAAATCTTAGCCTTAGCCTGTTTTTTTTTTTTTGTTTGTTTGTTTGTTTGTTTTGGTTTGGTTTTTGGTTTGGTTTTTTGTGGTTGTTTTGGGTTTCTTTTTTGGCGTTTTTCTTCTTTTTAATTTTTCATAGTGGACTGTCAGAAAGTACACAAGTTTAACAAATTCAGAGCTTTTATAAAAGACATTTGCTTGTCAGGCAGATGCACAGGTCACACATAAACTTTGACTGATCAAAATTTCCCAGCTAGAATATATATGCACAAATCTATCCATGTGTGATATAGAGAATACTTCCATGTAGGAACAGGTGGATCACAGTTTTATCACAGCAACAAAAACCAGTCACAAAATAATGGCTATTTTGTGGTCTCAAATCAGAAACAGTTTCTGGGGTACTCCATTCATGCATTTTAAGATATAATAGGAATGTTTGCATGAGTTTGATGCAAGTTTAAAGTTTCTGTTCAGAGTGATAGAAAGAAAACTAGTTTTTCTCTTCTGATTTCTCTACTGATTCTCTACATATACTCATGTTATGATGATTACCTTTGTCCCCAAAAAGTGCACTGCGAGTGCACTTTCTGAAATGGAAGGGTAAATGTTGGAACCGATGGTTCTGTCCAGAAAGAGACTCTTTGAATTGTCATAGACTTTTGTAGCCGACTAAATGAGATTGCTTTCTGCTTTGTTCATTTTATTAATTATATTTAGTACCTCAGAGGCTTCCAGTTTTAGCTTAATAAGACTGTTGTCTTAGCCACGTATTTAACTTTGAGTCCATGAGTATGCTCAGATACCTCCATATCAGGCTATACCAAGACTTCAGTGGTTGTATTTCTAACATCAAAAGAAGTGGCTTATCAATCACTTCTCTAGAGTAATTCAGATTTCAAACAGACAACAATTGACACTCCTCCTCCTTCTGCAGATATTAGTTTTGTGCAGCTCTAAGAGAGCTGAGTTCTTACTCCAGATTTCAATTTGGATAATTACCGAAATAAAATGTGTTCTCTGTTTATAGATATCCTTTCCAGTCTTAATTCACCTGCCCTATTTGGGGACCAGGACACAGTAATGAAAGCCATTCAGGAGGCTCGAAAAATGAGAGAGCAAATCCAAAGGGAACAGCAGCAGCAACAGCAGCCTCATGGTGTTGATGGAAAACTGCCCTCCATGAATAACATGGGTCTAAACAACTGCAGGAATGAAAAGGTAATGTCTCCCATTTCCCCACTGTCTGTCACTCTCTTCTTTCCCTGTAAATAGCTTCTTATAGTTGTATGAAATTTCTTTTTAGAGCTTTTAGCCATCTCTGATTTCATGTTAATTACACCTTGTCACTTCACAGTGCTGTGCTACAAACTTTTCTTCATTTACATGACACCATTCAAAACCACAGTCCAGTGCACTCGTGTGATTGAGTTGTAAACATGCATATAGCAACATGGGAAGTAAATTGGTTGGAGATACCATTGTTCTTGGTCACTAGATTTTGAATTGTGCGTTTTAGAATGATTGGATTGATAAATGTGGCTAAAAGGCCAGTTACGTACTGGCATGGTTGAGTATTACAATGCTATTTTATTTATCTGAGTATGCTTGAATCTATGATTCAGATGGAACAAAGTATTTAGGTTCAAAACAGTACATTTGGCTCTCAGTTGTAATGGAAAATTAGAGATCAAAATTCTTTGTTGAATCTTGGCTGTAGTTTCCAAACACTGAAATGGCACAATGCAATAAAAGGGTAAATTATATAAAATGTTGAGCAAATGGGACCAGCGTTGGACTGAACAGGACGTGATTCAGTTTGCAAAGTAGAAAGCTGAGACGATACCCAAAAGGTGAGGAACAGTTTCTATCACACCTGCTTTAAGGATGACTCACAGAACAAAGAAGACTCTTGGAAAATTCTTTGTAACTGTGTTGTCCTGTTCTGTGGCCTTTCCAAGGTCTTCAAGGTCTGCTGCATCATCAGGTCTCTGTATGTATCCTACAGCAAGTGCTCAGTGAATCGGGTAATTGGCTGAGCTACAAGACAGCCCTTTGGATGAAGAATGCTCCTCTGTTAGCTTCTCTAGAGGTGGATTATGCTGCAAAAAATACAGCACACAAGTTATTTTTCACCACTGACACAAAATATGTTACAGGCCACAATACTTATTCCAGTTAACTAGAGATGGAAAAACATTATTCTGGTAATCAGTGAGGCATTGGCAAATAGAAACAGTTAGGATGCAATTTAGTAATAAATAGAAAGAAAACTGACACTATTAGCCTGTAAAACAACTACTGTTTCAGACTATTTGCTAAAAAAGCAAAAAACAACATGTAGTTTTATTGCCTATAAATATTCTGTTATGTGTATATACATATATATATAGTAGATGGTAGGTTCTTTGTTTCTTGGGTAAGGGAGGGAACATTATATTATAGTGCAAAGACTAACAGGAGTTTTTAGTCCAGGTTGAGTATAAGACTCTGCAGAGTATTAACTATAACTTAAACCATGAATTTGATGAGCCTATGATCTTTCCTCAACCTAAAAGGGAATTCTTCTGAGTAAGTGGGTTGTAACAAGACACAGAAAGACAAAGAAATGTCATAAACAGACCCAATAAAGATTGACACATACCTTTAAATCTACATTTTATATTTTTGCTTGATAGTTTTTTTACAGCACACAAAAGAAAGGCTTAGTGTCCATTAAAAAGATTTGTTAAACTGTTGTCACATGGGATAAACAACGCTTTTCCAAATCAAATTCAGAGTCTAATAAATATTTATTTCTGCTAGCATTAGTTTAAATGTCATAACTGGAAAACTTAATAAAGGTTGATACTGAGAAAAAATATAGAAATTAATAACTGATGAAGCAGGCCATATTCAGACAACAGTCTAATTGTAAAGTCAGTGTTTGTCTTAACTAATCAAGAGACAGGATACTAAAGCCCAAGTTATAAAAATAAAATAAATGTCACAGATATGATCAGTATTAAGAGTTTATAAAATTATGCTTATTTTAAAATATATTTTATGAGTTTCAGTGGCTTGACATTTAAAAATATCTAATATGCTATAAGGGCTATTAAAAGAATTCTTAACATTTGATTTGACTTTGAAAAATAACTGTAAAAATGGCATCCACTTACTTATTGAGTCTATTCCTTGAGTATTTTCAGTATCATGTTTATGTCTTGTATTTGACATAACAAGTTGCTATTTAATCTTTCACCTTTTAAAGTAGAGTCAGTAAATATTTCAGTGAATAATCTGAAATTTCTATTTTGTGCCGGTTAATTGCAAAGCACAGATTGATGCCCAGCTTCCAGGTTGAGGTTATACATCAGGCAGACAGGAAAAAAATTTTTTTTACTTGCAAATATGGCAGAGTGAATTGGAACTCTTTAACAGATACAAACAACATCATTCTCAAATGCCATTTTTTATAAGGAGACTTTTCATGCTGCCACTTGAAACTTTTAAAAACTAAGAATAAAACAGCAGCAAGAAAATCTGTTAAGTCTCTCAGTGACTTTATGTAATCCTACTGGGTTTATTTATTGTAGCAAGTACTATAGAATAATTAAGGCAGGAAGAAGTTGGTGTGCTTGTCCTTTATCTTCTCTCCATAGATGTAAGAGGTCGGGTTTACAAAAGAACAGGATACAAATTAGTAATTTTAAATTATGGTATATCCCCCCTCTCATGCTAAAGAAAATAAAACTATTAATTCAGTCATGAATACTAAGGAAATGCATTTATATTTTATAGAAAGTATAAAATACATTAAAACCAGAAGCATCATTTGCACAAACAGAATTCTAGAATACTCTTCCTTCCTGCTTCCCCCTCTGCCTTCCAATTTTTACATTACGATACATTACTTTTACTCTAAAAATGATGGGCAGGATGATCAAAATGGAGGTGGAGGAGGAGGAATGCTGGATCACTTCAATTAGAAAAACATAATTTTGAAATAATTGTATACCAAGAAGGCTGTGTACAGTTTCTGTCATAATCCCAGTGAACCTTTGATAGCATAGTTGCAATTTTGGATTGGTTTCTTTTGAAGAATCAGAACCCCACGTTTTCAGGACCAAATTTTCAGAAATTGGCTTCAGGTAATTAGACTTGTAGAAATGAGGAGCTGGAAGCTGGCACCAGAAGAAGATGACAAATTAATTGCCTGCAGCTGGTTTAAAAAAGCTATTGAGTTCTGGTCAGTTACTGGTCTTCAAGTTCAGATAGTTGGTAATAGTTTGTTGTGCAAATGATTGCGCTCACAAAATTATGTACATAACTTCAAAGCCTGGGCTTAGGCCTTTTTGAAAATGTGTCATTTAAATCTCAGAAAGCTTTGTATTTGGTTACAGACACAGAATTGAAAATTGCCTCTGTTCATATTCTGCTGTTAAAAAAAAAAAAAGAAAAATCTTCTACAAAGCTTTAAAAGTGCTCACAGAGATTCACTCATCAGAAAGACCAAAACAAAAATATGAAGCACTCTGGCACAGCCCAACTTTGTCATTTGCTAAAGCATTAAGGTTAGTTCTACACTTCTGAGATTATACCATTCTGAGGAGTTATTTCAGCTTGTGTGCTCTTGTGAGTTAAGGTAGACAGGTAAGCACCATGCAGCTGCTCATTCACTCCCCTCCAATGGGATGGGGAAGAGAATCAGAAGGGTAAAAGTGAAAAAATTTGTGGATTGATTAGTGTAGTTTATAAGTATAACGAAAGCTGTGCATGTAAGCAAAGTAAAACAAAGAATTAATTGACTATTGCCCGTTGCCAGGCAGATGTTTAGCCATTTCCAGGAAAGCAGGCCTTCAGCACCTGTGCTTTACACGGGAGGGCGAATGCAAAACTCCAAATGTTTCCCCTTCCTCCTCTTTCCCCCAGATTTTATTGTTGATAATGTTTTCATATGGTGTGGAATATCCCTTTGGTCAGTTGGAGTCAGCTGGTTTGTCTGTGTTGCCTCTCACTGCTTTGTGGATTCCCAGCCTTCTCCCTGGCAGATTAGTGTCAAAACCAAAAAAAGTCTTGCTGTAGAAGCACAGTTCATCTATAGGTAAACCATCCCATGGGTTATCAGCTGCTTTGGTCACAAATCCAAAACTCAGCACCATGTGAACTAAATTTGACTCTATCTTAGCCTAAACCAGTGCAGTGCACGAGGCAAAAACCATCACTATAACAGAGTTGACTTTTTCTACTCCGCCTGAGGTGGAACAGAGCACTCAGGTATGGTCTGACTGAAGAAAGGAAAGAGATAATGGCATCAGCTGTTTCACAGAGTGAACAGAAACACTGAAGAAGGGGAGAGAATTGGGAAAAGTAAGAAAATAAACCATAGAGCCTTTGGCATGTGATAGAAGCAAAAGTAAAATCATACTAAAATCATGTCTGTTTAGAGGATATGACTTTTGTTCCGGTCAAGCCATGTTTACCTTCAATGAAAAAAAGTACTTAAACAAAATTTGCATTGCTAGAGCTACTTGTATTTATTTTAGTATTTGAAACTACCATGATTGCTTAGAAGATTTGTTTTGAGTTAATGAACCTGAAAATGCTATATAATTTATAATATAACTGACATTTTTTAGAAAAACAGATTCTATTCTTTTTGTACATAAAGCACGAAAAACTAACAAAGATACTTTTGACAAAGATACTGAATGATCACAATGTATTTGCTAGACCCAAGGATGTATTCCCACCTCTCCATTTACTTAGCATGAAGCATACTCAAGGTCTGAGAGGAAGCAGAATTTAATATATAATTTTTATGTTTGCATTCCATTCCTACTCTTTTGTAGATTTTCAGACAACTGTGTATTTGCAGTAGGAAAGCAGAACTAGACCCCAAAATAAATGACATGAGTCATTGCCTACTTCCTGGGAATTATGGTACTTTAGCACCTCTTCTAATGAGCCTTTTATTCCTTTCTTATTTCTAAATTAAAGTTTTACAAGTTGAATCCACGTAATTTATCCTGATATAGATCGCAGTTTGTATGCAAAATGTGTACATTCTTAAAAATGTGTAGTATTTACCCTCGGGGATGTTACAGTCTATTGATCAAATCCATATTTAGGCACTTGGATTTGACTTGATAAGCCATAACGACCCCTTTGGAGGTGTTACGGTCTGCTGTATTTAGGGACTGTTAAATATGTGGATTATTGAGACAATAAAGTGTAACAACTCCTCTGGAGCTGTTCCACTTCATCATGTATATGAAGCTACTGCACATATGTACAAACTTCGCCTGATAAAAACACTTCAGGAAGTCCTTGTAGGAGAAGTCACTAGTCATGCATAATCTCCTTTGGCTGCCTACAGCTCTGCGATGGCTCCAGCATTGTACTGCTTTTTACTAAAGGCAAGCAGTACTGGATTATGCTGCCACCATTTTTTTACCAGCTTTTTGTCTCCCTATAGATTCAGAATTAGAGACAGAACAACTGCAGTGGCAGGAGTCACACTGTGTGTTCTGCATGTGCAGGATATTTCTCAGACAATCACAAAGAGAATCACCTTGTTATAAGCATCCATTTTATTAGTAATTTCTCAACTCAGTTAAAAAAAACCCCAAACACATAGTTAAGAAAATACTTTTCCAGTGCATTCTGCATTCAATTATATTTTCTCCTTCACTAAAAGTAGTCATGACCACCTTTACATTCAGAACAAGAATTAACTTGTCATAAGGGCCTTGTGGTTTTTTTATAAACCTTTATGAATATTTGGTTTAGATTTGCAGGCAGTGAATCTGTTCTTCTCAGTTTTTGTCTTTTAAGTAAAAGTTATGTTTTCTTTTTTTCCCCTTTAGTTTCTTGTAGATGAATATTTGTACCTAGTAGATAAGAGGTCAATGTTTACATTTCAGTCTGCTGTAAAACATAACAGAAACTGTAAGCATTTTCAATTGGATCCTTATTTCTATTGGTTAAATCTTAGTTTTACTCATAATTAAAGGGTGAATGCCTAATAATTAGGGGGAAAAATGGATAGCAATAACAACAGCAAATGACTAGATTTGCAAAGTTATTACTTTTATTATGGTGTTGTCTCGATTGCCATTGTAGCAAGTTCTGTTCTCACTGTAACTTAAGAATGATCCTGTCTCCAATAGCTTACACTTAGGTATAATGTAATTTAAGAATTTAGATTCTGTAATAGAAAATCTGAAACTGTATAGAAAGGAAAAAAAGAAAGATACTAATTTACTTAAGGAACTGTTAGTGTGGTCTCACTTTCTTGCAAGAATATAGGCAATTTATTCAACTCAGTGGGAGTGTATTCCATCTGTCTAATGAAGACTCTGATTTCTGCAAAGAGACACTGCAATTGGGAAACTGATTTTCCTGACTACGTCATTCTGCTCAGTTGACAAACCTTTCCCTGGGGAGTTTCTGAGACGCAGAAGGACACGTTGCATAGAGACAACCTTTTTACTGATCCATCATTTAATAACAGATAAGTGACTGGTCTAAGTTAGGTGCCCTAGAATTGGGAAAAGTTTCAGATACAGATCCCAGCAGTGCTCATAATTCTTACAAAACTAATGTCCTTCATACTTTACTGCTCTATTTAGTAATCTACTTGTGGCTGTACATAATATATGTAAGCTACGATATTTTTTATATATTGGGTGTTCAAAGTTAGCTTCCTAAAGCCATATTTTACCATATTTTATTCTGAAAACCTTCATTTAAAGAAAAAAATATTTTGTTCCAAAATTTTTTGAAACTGCAATAATTTTACAATTTCCTTTTTAGGCTTAGGGCTTATCCTAGCTATATGAAACGTGTCTTCATTTTATATCAACTGTAATATTTCCTTAATAATTTTTAAAGGAAAATAGTGACTCAAATTTTTTTTAAGTGGCTGCAATGCAGGAGCCTAAGTCCCTCTGAAGTAACTGAAAATTTTACCCCAAGGCAGACAAGCAGATTTGTGGCTGCATACACAGTAACAGTCTATTTTCAGTGGAATTCAGCAGTTTTGTATCCTTCTCTAGCACTTTTTATGATAATTTGGACCATTCAGAATTTCAGCTGATGTAATACTGCCCCCTTTTATTAGAACTGGAAAACATGCTGGACTTCAAACATTTAGTTTTGTAGCTGGAGAAATTGTTTATTTATGCTGTTGCTTCCAGTGTTTGAAATTTCCTGCCAAGATAAGGTAAAGCATGACATCCATATGCATTTATAATAATAAATGGGAAGAAAAATACTGATGATTCCAAACAACATTTTTTCAGGGTTCAACATTACTATGACTGGACTTCCTAGGCAGCATATCCCTTCAGGGAATTCCCTGCTATTTTTTCAAAAACCTCAAGGTGTTGATGATTTTGGCTTTTGTATGAATTTCTTTATCATATGTGCTTACATAGGTTTTCTAAATCAGTGTATTCAGAGGATAAGAGTAGGGCACAGTGAGCATTATCGTTTTTTTGTTTTGTTTTTCTATTGTGAGGTTTTATTAGGAATTAGACGCATCTGTGAATAGCTGAATGATTTTAATATCTCTGAGACTCAGATAAGTATTGCAGTGAATTTATGCTTTACAATTAGAACTTTAAATGTAAATTTAAACTTTAACTTGATGTTAAATTCAAAGCAGAACATCTTTGAAAAAAAAGTTATTCCCTGTGTCTCCAACCGTATCTTTTAAAGAGAAATGTTTCAGTTGTAAACAAAGAAGGGAAACAGCTAATCCAACTTCTGATATAACTCTGAGGCTTGTAAGGCTTTTGTAGATATAACAGGAAATAAAAACAGGTTTAGAAATTGTACCCATACTTAGAGAAGTGTTTTATCTGATCTCTAAGTATTTAGTGAGAAAGGTGATGGAAACTGTAACTGCACATGTATAGAGGGGTCAAAAACAGCCGTAATACTGGTACTCAGGTTATAAGAATTATGGGAGGAAAATACCAGTGCTAACATTAGCCTCTGCAGAAGAACACAGCTCCATTATCAAAGCCAGGTTTATAATAGGAACCAGGTGCAGAAGGCTGTGGGTATGAAATCTTGTCAGATCTGTTCCTCCAACTCACGAGATAGAAATATTAAAGCTGCTCATGAATCGTTAACTTTCTGCCTGTATCATAATGATGCAACGTTTAATTGATCATGCTATGGCTCAAATACTATTTACACCTAAATATTCACACTTATGCCTATCAATGTATCTACTAATTTTTTTTTTCAGATTTACTTTGTATGCTATGTGTAGAAAGACATACAAATAATGTATTTGAAATTTGCACATTAAAAATACATGTTCACTGAAACTGTGGAACTGACAGTGAAAAGACAAAAAGAAACAGTGCAAAATCTCTGGCATATGTAGGTCATCTAAATTTACAGATAAGTTAGCTCTGTCGCCAGCTTGCTATGCTTCCAGTTTCCACCTATAGAAGAATTTGCTGTGCGGACCTTTGTTTTTAAGCATTTTGCTCAATTACCTTACTTTCCAAAATTGTCTTTGTAAAATTGGTAGTTTGTACATTTCAGTTCCTATGCATTAGATGTGCAGTTAAATGCTTAGTCCCTCAAATTATGTGGAGGCTGTTTAAAATAAAATAAAAAATATTTTTTTATTGATTAAATTATCAAAATAATTGAGTGAGAATTATGCAATCTTTGCAAAGTATAAATCATAGAAACTTTATTGGACCATAAATTAAAAAAAAAAGTGACCAGCCCAATACCAATGTACATATGAAAGAAATTAAAAGGAAATGTACCTAGACATAAATAACCTATAAGAAACATTGTTATTTGAATAACTATATAACCATATATAGAGAGGTGTATTTGTGTATACACACATACACACACTCTGCATACTGAAGAAACTTCCATATTAGGTGAAGTTTTAAAGTTCTTCGTGCCTTCAGTTCGATCACAAGAGCAGTTGGTAACAAAATACTATTTTCAGGAATGAAATCAGCACAAACTTTTGTTATCAAGAGCTGTATTTGCCTTCAAATATTGGCTACTAGAGGTCTTGCCACTACCTATGCTTAGCAGTATGCTTGCTGAACACAGTTATGGTTCCTTATTTCTGTTGTCAGGGCTACTTGAATGGGTTGCCTAGCTGCAGGTTTTAGACCAAATTAATAATAATGTTAATGACATTGATGATGATAGTAATACTGGGGATTTGTCCCCTTTCTTCTATTGCCTCTCCAGCTCAGGAATAAAATGCCTAATACACTGCTTTTCACTCACATGAGGTATTTCCTGTGAAATGGATAAAAACTTTGCCCCGTTTTGGTCTTCTTCCTTAAATTTTGGAGCAACAGAAAATCCCAAAGGAAAAGAATTAGATTAAAACATGTCTTAAGCAAGAATGTTGAAAAATTTGCACAAACCAACAAGGATGGTTTTTTTTTCCAAAGAATGTTTTACTGCCATAGAGGATAGTGTCTTTCTGATGACTGTAACAGCATAATGATCTTACCTTATATACAATACGTTTCCCAAGCTACTCAGGAGAATTACAGATATATACCAAAATTTATTCGATTTTTTTATTATGCTTCTCCACAAAACAATAAAGATAGGTTGAAAGTTATTGTTCAAACATAAATTTGCTAGGACAGGAATATATTCATTGATTTAAATTGTGGGTCTGAATGGTAGCTGCACAATCCTATCATATCACTCCCTCAATTGTCCTGAACCACAGAATACATTTGCATATTATTTCACACTTAGATACAAGCAGAGACATCCACAAAAGTTACTGCCATTTTTTTTCCAAGATCTGCGTATTCCTCTAAGCAAATTTGCAACACCAAATGCACTGCCAATATAACTCTCTACTGCAGTAGATAAAGTATAGCAAGGATAAATTGGGATTGCTTTCTCTGATACTTCATTACTTTCTAAAATTAAAAATGTCTCCTGTTTCTCAAGTGTCATTAGGCTGCGTCAAAAGATAGGATAAATTCAAATACACTCCTTGTTGAAGGTTATTTACATATCTGCCTGTTTGTGGGATTATACACTATTTTGTGCTGGTTTAACTGTTTTGCTTCAAACAAAAGAATAAGCATGCTAACAGGTAAAATTGTCGTCTTTTATCTCACGAAAAGACTTGAGCCAATAATGCAAAACAGTATTTGCAAACGTTTATTTGAAATCTGATTAATGGAGTTTGACCATGCTTATCCCTTCCTTTGTTTTCTTTTCACAAATATTCATGCAAACAAGTTTTTATTTCTATGGGTGTATTTACATATGAACATGGACATTTGTGCACAATTAGGCATTTGCAATTTATGCCCAAATTGCTCACCCTCTCTTAATAAGAAATGGAGGTTTTAGTGCAGCACCCACTGACCAAATGAGGAATGCAGTAGCAGGGAGATCTTCCAGCCCCTGATAAAGTGTCAGTGCTAATTATAGATCTTTACAGCAGCTCCCTGAACTCTGCAGCAATTTAATCTAGGGGTGCTGAAGTCCTTGCTGCACTATCCATTACCACTGCATCTTTTCCTATCAGTGGTATGCCAGAGGCAGATTCATCGGTTTTTCTGTGGTGTTGAAGCTTTTGGATTCAGGAGCTGAAAGATTGAAATAAAGGCTTTTCATTACCTGGGAGGTCTTTGAGCTGAAAGAATTCCCAGCTGCCTTTTTTTTTTTTTTTTCCTTTCAGGTAATTTAAGGCAGTGTTGCAATACTTATCATTGAGTAAGGCATTGGAAACAATATCATTTGTCTTAGGTGACCAACTAGAGCATAAATCACAAGCATTTCAGTGCGTAGTTCATGCATAGCTTAAAAAAGTTGTATTGTTAGAACACTGACACTCATACATATATAGAAATTGCTGATCCTCCATGGGTAGTTTGAAAATATAAGAAATACTTTATTTTTTGGATAAGCTGCACATAGCTTGTCTATCTGTAGTAATATAACACTAACTCTTTAAACAGGTCTATCTCAATTGGAAATGTAACAGGGTAATAAATGATACTCAACATCAGATTACTCATACTAAAATCTTGTTCAAGTCATAGTAAGCTATTATAACACTACTTAAAACCTAAAGTATGCCTAACCCACAAGCTGAAATTGCCCAGCTTACATCCTGAAAATCTACAGACAACATTAATTTCCCAGTATTTCACTTTTATGCCTGTGGCCTCTAACATGTTGCAAATGCTGGAATAAGAAAGGCTGGAAAAACATATCAAATTTCTCTTCTATTCCACTTGCTGACATTCATTAACTGAGGGAGCACATTGACACAAGGTTTTAGAAAGATCTCCTCTCTACCTCCACCAGTTCCAAAGCAATTTATTAAACAGCCAGTAAGAGAAGTGGTCACTTGTGGTTTAATGTCAGACCTGTGTTGATCAGTAGCTGGGTGCATGATTTCACTGTTATCTTCCCAAGGACTTCTTGAGAAAGCAGGCAGTGGAGACATTCTTATCTTCCTGGCATTTTCTATACATCCTTGAGTTCAATTATGAATTAACAATTTCATTATCTGCTTCCTATTCAGATGAACTGTCTTTTTATATGCATAGAGATTCTTACTTACTGCATCCCACTTTTACATGCTTGTTCCCTTCCATTTCTAAAGCACGAGAACACTCCTTGCTGTATTTTGGATGCCAGTACATTTGTATTGCATTCTGTTTAGAAGGCATCACTGGGAGGATGTGCATTAGAGCTTTACACAAAGTGAATCACTGACACATCATGTACTGTAAAACTTCTTGGTCTGTCAAAGGTTCTGCAGTTTGCCAAAATGTATTCAGCTGCCAGCTCCCTGCCAGAATTCTGTTCCTTTCCTGATGGTACTCAAGGTCTTTGAATACTCATGAATAAGATTAGATTGTATGGCAGCACTCTTCCTCCCATGGTATTCCCCTTTATCAAGGGATTACCTGCATGACCTTTGCATAACTCCCTTGTTTTATTCTTCAGTGTCACACTACAGATCACACTATATCATCGTAAATGTCTCATTGATGAAATGTATGTCAGCCCTTAGTTTCCATTCAGAAATAACCAAAATCTTAGAAACACAAGGAAGATGTTTTCCTGTAAGCTTGCTCTCCACCTCTTTCATGCAAGGTTTATTTTTCCTCTTTCACTGCAAGGAACAGGCTGAGTGAGAATATTTGCAGTTATAGACTGATGCCATATAGACCAGGATGCCTATCTAGTTCTGCACTAACCACCATGCTCTGCTATTCCAGGTTTCCATTCCATTCAGTCCAAAAGCCATATTTTATTGGTATGTACTCACTAGCATGGACAGGCAAAAGTAATGAATTGCAGTAAGGGAAATTTGTATTGCATATGTGAGTTATCCTACAGGGGAAGGCGATGAAGTGTACTACTTGCTTGGTTTATCAAGTGATTTTCCTTTATCTCCATCCATGCCATATTACTGTAGCTACCACGTGTGTTATAAGAACATAAAGAATCCAGTTAAAAGGGAAAGAAAAGCACCCAATTTCATCTTTGTGGCCTCATTTAAGTTCTCCTAATGTAAAGCTTTTGTTATGTTAAGAATGCCTTTCAGCAGATATGCCTCTCTGAATCAGGACCTGCATTATTTAATCATCTTTCAACTGTTCTGAGTTTCCACTACTGCAGTATTAGGAATGCTGCTAATGTGGTGCAGACTATGATTGAGGTAGCTGAAGTCTCTATCATTCTCTTATCACAAGAGAGAGGGAGAAATTTTCTTTCAGTGTTTGCAATGATCTGCTAGTTCAAGTGTCCTTCCCCGCTGCTGCTCTTCCCTGCTGCTTAACCTCACCCTGCTTTTGCTGGAACTCTTGTAGAGCCTCATGAAAGCAACATCCCCATTGCTGTGTGTCCACATTAAGATGTGTCTCACATCTTAATTAATTAATAGGATAATACCCAATTTCCACCTTAAAATTTTCACTAACTTCTTACACTGTGAAGTGATAGTATTATTTCACCAATTTTTGTTATTTTGTAGATATGCTCTCTATACAACGGCATTCTTGTTGCTAAATCTGCCTTGCATTTGAGTTCACAATGAAGCTAAGCACTGACCACTTTCCATAAACAAAATACACAATTTATCACGTTTGATTGGTTGGAGGAGCAAAGGAATAGAGATAAAACTGAGAACTGCATTGTGAGTCAATCAGTCACATTTTTTTTCTTTAATAATTCTATTTTGTAACTGATGACAGAACTCATTTAGGATCAGACTGTTTTAGGCTAATTTAGGATCAGACTGTTTTAGGCTATGGTTTGATACAAACTATACAAGCAGTTACAGTTCCTGAGATGAAGATCTTTAATAGATTTGAAAGGCAAGAGCTATCTCAGTTCATCACGCTGCCTCTCCAGTGCAAAGGGGTTCTCAGCAACTTTGGCTGCACCTCACTGACTGCTCAAAGACATAACTATTTGAAGAATTCTGCTATAAAAGCTGCAAAACATGGCTTTGAAAACAAAAAGTCCCCCCTCCCCTTTTATTAAACTGAAAAATTTCACTGTTTGAGTTTTATGCATGACCCCACAAATAGCTGAACCAGAAGAGTTAAAGTATTGTGGACTGTTTGTGTTGGGGACCAGTACGTTGGTGGGTGAGGGATGGGACAGAACTTCACTGCTGCTTACAGTGTCCATGAAAATGCAGTTTAAATGTGACACAGAGTAGGTAATGAGAGTAAGGGAGAGCATCTCGACAGAGCAGAGGATGTGAAGATCTTATCGTTTAAATGGTGGATTTACAACCAGATAGCTCCAGAGTATATAGCTTTTTCCTTCCTTTTGGCATCATCCCTTTCAGTTCTCCCAACATATAATCATTTGAAATTCCTCTTATGTCTCTGTTTCTAAATCCTAAGAAGCAGCAAACCTGAGCCTTGCTGTTTGCATTCTTCTGATATCAAAGACTCCTATCCCACTGGGGCCCTTAGCCATAGGAGAGGTTTGAGGGAGGAGGAAGAGATGTTTTTCCTTCTCAGCTGCTGCACCAGATTGGAGGGTGGGAAGGGAAGAGGGAGCAGACATAGTTTTTAATATTCAAAATGGAGACTGGGATGTGACTGATGCCTGAGCCTGAACTACTGCTGTTTGTCACTGTTTTTCTCAGCTGATGTGGCAGTGGGGTTGGAGCTGGGTGGAGGTTGGTACCTGGTGATGAAGAGTGCCCATCCTCTCAGGGAGTCAGGGAGCCTTGCTCAGCCTGATTTTGCAGTAGCCCACACCCTAGAGATATCTTGTACTATAGAGAGAGCAGTAAAAAGGTATTTTTCTTTATGTTTAAAATCTGTGTTACAGATTTTCAAGAAGTATTTGTTTATTCTTCAAATTAGCTGAGCAGGAGAATTAGCTAAACAGAGACGGATTTAGAGATCAGCACAATGCAGCAAGATTAAAAAACCCTTTCCACCTGAATTAATGAATTTCAGACTGCTTTTCATAAACAAGAAGACATCTGTGAAGCCTTATATAAAGAATTTTTAAAGGTAACTTAATGGGATGGAGAAAAGGTTTAAAATTATCTACAGGGGCTGTTGCAGGAGATATTAAATATTGATTTATCTTGGAGTAAGAATCATACTAAAGAGTGAGGCTTGTAGTCAGATCAATTTATCTGGAATACAAACTATATGGCTGTATTTAGTACTATGTCAACATGAATCTTAAACAAGTAGATGTGAAAAGTTGGTCATTTAATCTAAATCAATTGACTTTCCATACCTTCAATTAGAAAAAATGTCTTAACCTTTCAAACTGAACTGCTCCTAAATGTTTCAGGTGGTTTATCTTAAAAAATGCTTCATTTAGTCAGTCCTACTGTATCATAACCCTCCTCTGCACATCTTGTTGTTAATAGGAAAAAAAATCCACAGTCCAAGGCTTTTCCAAATCTTAAGTTTTTAATACTTCATACTCTCTTGAAACCCAGTGTAAATTGTTCAAGTAATCTGGCAAATGAGACTGTAGGCAATTTTCTGCTACTTGCCACTGCTACTGCACTGCCAAGCTTTTGGTCATAATATAAAACTTGGCTCAGATTGTTCTTAACCAACTAAAACTGATTACATTCCCTTTTCAGGCATAAATAGATACCAGTGTGCCAGCTAGTGGTCCTGGCTAAAATATTTTTCAGTATGCATAAGTGTACGTAGGTCTCCAGAAGGAAATCCTTTATCCAAGTGTGACATTAGAGCAGGATGACTCAGAAAATTAAAGTGTTACGTTTGCTTTTGTTTGTACTGTTTTCTTTAAACATATTCATTAGACAAGAGCAGAGCTTTTAATGTTCCATGACTGAAAAATCCATCAAACAGATTTATGGCAGAGGCAGTGTGGCATAACAGCCAGTGGACTGGCCTAATGTTCAGAAGTCCTGGGTTCAGTTCTCAGCTTAATCATTGACTTTCTGGGTAACTAGAAGATAATAATTTCCCATCTCTGTGCCTGAAGGTACTGTTACCAATCTTCTTTTAAAAATTATTTGGGTACTGCTAACATGCAGTGGTAGGTATTACAATTGTCTACATATATCAGCATAAAAAGCTTGAAAATACTGATTGCTTCCCCAGAACATTATTGTTCCCTTTTCCTGTGAGACATAGCTAGAAAATATGATCACAGTTACGAAGTTTACAAGTATACAAAGGAGTAAGGAAAGTATGAGACAGGAAATTCCATCTTACTCACAGGTTGTATTTGTCCACAGAGCAGCAAAAAATCTTTTGCTGGAATGAGATGTTGGAATGTTCCTTCAGTGAGTCTCATAAACTTTTCCATATATGTCAACTGGAGTGGGTGAATGAAGATAGGGGAAAAGAGAGAAAAAGTGCATTCTAAATGCAGTGAGATGTGGTAGGACCCAGCTTTTGCTTATTCTGAAGGTGAGGTCAAAAATAGTCTTTAGTGGGACATAAGTGGCTAAACTATGGGTGAAACCACTGCTTTTGAAATGCCCATTCAAGGTGTTAGGGTATAAAAGGTATAAAGATATAAAAGCATTTTCTAAATTATCATTGTTACCTTGAACTGAAGAGTACTTAATGGATATCTTCTGTGGGAAACTTGAAACAAATTTTTCTTGGTAGAAACAAAACAAGGTTTAAAAAATCATTCCTCTTTAAAAGAAGAGCTAGAGAGTGAAGTTTTGCCAGTAGCATTAGCTATAGATGACTAGCAGTTTTCTCTTTGTATATTGCAGCAGAGAAACCACATGATTTTTTTTTTCCCCCTGAAGGTAGTCATTTTGTGTTTAAGATGGTTTCAGGTGCAATGGTTCCCGGATTCTTCATGGGAAGAAATGTATAGCCTTCAGTTATCCATTCCAAATACTCTCTGTCTTGCGTTATTTTGATTCATACTTTCTGCACGAAAGAGCTAGTCCTGGGAGATGTAAATCTCTCCCAATTTCCAGGAAGTATATATTTGCCTGTATTTGCATGCCATATGTCTCAAATGGAACCTTTATCCTACTTTTTCAGTAGCTTTTTGGTTGTTTAGTTTGGTGAATGAGCAACCTGGTCTAGTGTAAGGTGTCCCTGCACATGGCAGTGGTGTTGGAACTACATGATCTTTAAGCTCCCTTCCAATCCAAACCATTCTATGATTCTATGAATTTACAGTGTTCATAAATTCTTTTTGGGCTACTTTTCCTTGAGAATAAACTTTAAAACCATAACTTATAGGAAACTTAGTTCTGATTGTATTAGAAAGGTGAGTAAGTAAGTAAATCTAGCAATTTCACTGATGCATAGTTACCCCTTTGTCTTCAGCCAGGACATTGTTAATGCAAGGTCTTGTCCACTTGCATCCTTACAGAACTGTCTTCTTGGCTTTGCATTGTTTTATTCCTAAATAAGAATAATTCTTCCTCATACCAGAAGGCTTTCCACCTCCCCATTTCAAAGGGAAAAAGAAATAATCAGTAAGAAGGAAGAAGCATCTTTTTCAGCCTGGAAAGAACTTGTTTCATTTTTATTCTTGGAGTCCATGTAAGCATATAAGAATTACACTATTTGATCCTGATTTTGTAAAGTGCATTGGTCCATTCTAATATATTCCTCTGGAATTGCATAGTGACTATCCATGTCCTTGAGGCCTCTCCTAGATAGGAGTGAAAGTATTTGGCACCTTATAAGATTAAGGCCTATACAAGGCTGCAAGAATTTGCAACTCACTGTTTTGTTTTCTTTGTTATTGTATTTTTTCCCTGTTGCATGAAGATTAAAGACAGGAGGTAGTTGAGGGGTACATTTATATTATCACAGGCATTATGTACATCATACTTGATATTGTAATCATGCAAACAGTAATCTTGCCTTCCTGACATAAACAGTAAGCAGCACTTTTTCCTGAGGCTGAAATAATCAGAGAAAAACATGGCAGTGATGGAGGTACAAGAGGCAAAACACTGCATAATGATGTTATTATCATTGTTCCATTGTCACCCATCCTTATGCCTTAGTGATATGTTCCTTTTCTCTCTGAACATAACAAAAGAGGTACGAGTATAAACAGAGCAATGTATAAGCAGCAGTGATGAAATGCAACCTTGAAAAAGTATACTTAAAATGCTAAAAAAAAAAAAATCAGCTTGATAAACACAGAAAAAGCCTACTTAATCTTTATATGCATGGTATGCAATTATATATTTACATCCAGCACAAGGCAAGGCATATACTTGAAAACAGTAGCATTTGGTGGGATTTTGTTAACTGCCTTGATTGCATTTCTAATTCTAAATATGAATATGAACATTTAAGCCCAAGTGTCTTTTGCATCACCAATTTAAACTACTTCAGGTGTCTCCCTGAACAGGGGTTGGAACAGACATATCTAGAGGCTTCCATTGCTTATAGATGTAAACAAAAGGGGTAGGTACCCCCAGTGACTCATTCACAACATCTGAGTTAGATATCTGTGTTTCCAAAGACTGGGAAGATTTACCCTAATGGAGCTACTTGAATTTACATTTACAATACATAATACTACTTGTGTTCAAAGATTGCTGTAATAAAGTGCACAAAACTCAGATTCAGATTTTTCCTGAAATTTAGTTTTTTAATTGTAAAAGCACTGGCAAATACAGTATTTGAAATATATGATTTTGAACATTTATAACTACTACCCATGTATCAAGTAGAAAAAGTGCACTTACTGCTATTTGATAATTGATTATTGCGTCACATAGTCCAAGTTTATCAAAGTTTTTCCAGGATTGTTTGATAGTGTCCAAAACTCTGACAGGCCTATCATGAGGAACAGTTGAAACGATGGAATGAAAGTGTTTAGGAGAACATCATCTGTCTTTCTCTTATCTTTTATACATTTAAAAATTCAAATATGTGCCTGTTTAGGTGTGTTTAAATTTCCACGCTGCTCACAAAAGAACATCATATTTCTTCTCAATATGTTTGACCAGTGACATGTGTGTATGCCTGTCTGTGTGTGTTTTTTTGGATTTTTTTAAAGACCTTTCTTTTCCCAATTCTGTGTGGAGAGCAGCTGAATTTGCTTTGTGCTGTTGAGGTTTGCAGAACACCGCAAGGAAATTGACGTTGGTGACTTCTTTTTCGGCCCTTTTTTTCCATTCCAAAAAAAAAAAAAAAAAAAAAAAAAAAAAAAAAAGTTGTTGTGCTGAACCTAGAATAGTTTTGCTGGTTTTACACTACTGTGGCTTCTTGCTAAATCTGGGTTTTCAGCCTGTAATATACTACTAGGTGATTGAGAGAGCAGGAGATTCACAGTTTTGAGGCAAGTAACCAGATCTCTGATCTTCTGAATTCCGTTCCGATTGTAATGCATGACAGTGCTTTCAGCGAAATTTAGTCGCAAGCATAAAAGTCTGGGGGAACATGCAGATATACATACAGTATCATGGCATTGTCTAAATTTGGTAAAAGTATTTTTGTTCACTTTTATGACATTTAAATGGCTCAGCTTTTAAATAGTTAGAATTACTTGGTGAAAATGAGGTCATAACTAACAAGGTCCATCCACCTGCTAAAATAAACAGAAATATGTATATACGTTATTATTCCTTTGTAGTATTTAGTCTACTAAGAAAAAAAAAACCCTTCTAGTTTTGCCACATCCTTACATATTTATTCTTGTAAATAAAATGTTAAAAATTTGAATGAGCATTCTGAAAATCCAAGAGTAGCTATTGAATTGCTTCCATTAGTCACTTTATAGCACAGAAAAAACCAAACCACAGTCCTGCTATTTCCTAGTAGACGTGTATGTCAATTGTAATTTGTATTTATTTTTGTCTGTCTCTCAAAAATGCACATGTATGTGTTTAATTAAAAGAAAGCATGGTGGGTTTTTTTAATGGTTGCATTCAGATTCCTTCTAATTACAAGGTAAATAGATTTGATCTATACCATTTACCAGTTCTCCCTTAAATCTATTGATGTTATAAATGAAAATTAACTTTTCTCCCCAGAAGGCTCCCAGTTAATCATCTATAGATGTTGGTCAGGAGGGAAGGGAGCAGAGAGGAGGGAATTTCTCTTCAACTCAACAGTTGAACAGCTTACAACTCTGGAACACGAGATTTGATTGTCTTAGCATGTGTTACTACAAATGTTATTAACAGTCATAAAATTATCCAGCTCTTTTAAAAACAAGTGACAGACCAAGCTTTGGACTCTTTCTGACCTCTGGCGAATTCTACAGCTGTATTATACAGAGTGTAAAGTAGTAACTCCTTTTGTTTGCTTTTCATTTACCAGCTGTTAATTTAATCGATTGTCCCTTTGTTTTCCAAGGACTAATGACTTCTCATCAGTCTGAGGTGGAATTTCACAGTTCGTGTGATTTTTTTTTTTTTGTTTTTAATCTTTTAGTTGATGTGTAATTGTACTGCAGGCTGCTGTATGGTTTTGCTGCTGAAACAAAGAGTTAGTCAGAAAGGTCTCAGATACTGCCATGCATCATGCCTTTGTGCATGAATAAAAAGTTGGAAACCGCATGAAAGCAGTAGTTGGGTTACCACACAACTGGATATGCTTAAGTCTGAACGCTTCATAACTCTAACTACTGGGGAGTTGCAAACTTATAAATAACCTTGCAATTGGTTAAAATCATATTAAAACCATATGAACAAAGACATAAAGCATTTGGTTAAGGGGGCTCAGTAAGTGCAGTAATCCTGTTGAAAGTAATCTAACCAGAGCAGATCCATAGCTTAGGAGTCCCTGCAAGCATGGCAATAGTTACGGGGATGGCAATATTTCATGTGTAGGAGGGCATAATATCCTTCTTAGGTGGAAAGATATGCTATCTGTTCTTTTTTTTTCTGCTTTCAAAAAATACTTTTTAATTGAGACACTATTAAAAGCAAGCTTCAATGCACTGGTCTATATGCACTTAGTATCTGCTGAATGCAAGGTACTGACAATCAGAAAATTCGTTTAAATTCTTCTTATGTGTGTTTCAAAATCAAGATGGCTACTGCTCACACTAACTAAGCAGGAATTCTAATCTAGGAATTCTGATCCTTAAGATCAGGCTTCCAAAATAATTGGCTAAAGAGAGCGTTTATAAGTAGGCTATTTGCACTGACATTGACTTATCTGATAATTTATTTTTTTTTTGCCCCTAGCCCTCTGGTTTCAATTTTTTTTTCTAGACATTTTAAATTTTGATGAAATTGCAATTCTCAATTTTGTCTCCAGAACCTGGGTCTTAAAAGAAGAAAGTGACAACCACTATGCAGTTCTGTTTCTGAACAACTTTGGAGTATTTTCTGCTTGTGATGGTCTTGCATATGTCACGTTGTCACGTGGAAGCCAGCTGAGGCTTGCCAGTCAGGCAAAGAAATTTTAGTGTTAGTTCCCTGTTATCTGCTTTTAACCTTTTACTTTTCAGTTATGCTTTAAGATGGAAGAATATATTTAAAAGGGGACCTAGTGGCTTCTCTCTCCCCACATCTTTTCAAGCAAGCTGTTTGCTTTGAGGCACTGCAATGTAACACAAATCTGTAGTCTGTGGCAGGGATGCTAGTCCATGCTGTATGTTCAGCATACAAAGATAGCAGTGGAACAGTTTATGAACATAGGGGCCTTCCAAAACTGGAAGCAGCAGTATGTCAGTGTTAAAATTCACTAACTGCCCTTCTTTGATTCCTGAGATCATCGAATTCAGGTATTTCACTTACACAAAAAACTAAGTAAGGGAAGGTTGTGTCAACATCATAGATGTCTGCATATGCTTCGTTCTTAAAACCTGCAAATCAGTGGTTGGAAAAGATACACCTTTTATCTTGTAATATCTTAAAATATCAGCATTCCTACAATAAGTTTGCCTGCTTTGCTAATTTAATTTCTCTGTTTTCTTGGAGCAACTCCCGCTGCTATGACATTGAAAACAAGTCCTAGACATTCACCACAGTTCTGCAAAGCCAAAGGCCTTGCTTTTAATTGTAGCAATAAATGCCACTATTGTATTTATCTACTTTGCCATCCGAGAAATTCCAGCAGTTGCATGCCTGCACACCAGTAGGATGATTGACATTGTTGTAATAAGGTTAACGTTTAAACTTCCCACCCGTAATAACTAAAATATCCAGAGATAAGGCTGAAAGTCAATTTGTAATTATCCCTGCTGTGCCAAGACGTTGCAAAAGATTCTAAGTGGAGGGTAATTTAACTTTTCAGTCCTAGCTGTTAAAAAGTAGCAACAAGGTGAAAAGCTTGGGACTTTTGTATCTTGACTTTCCAGGGGGCAGAAAAAAGGAGTTTTGGCTCCTCCTTGTTCAAACTGGGAATTATTTCCTCTGTGTTCTACTGAAAATGTCCTTTTTATGTTTTGAATACATTGTTTGCCTGTTGTTTGCTGTCCAGGGTACATGAAGGGAATACATCACAGTTAGCAAATAAGCTACTGGAACATTTAGTATGGAATAATTCAATTGAAATACATTTCATACATAAAGGCAACATGTGATAATTATTTGAAGTCATTCTAACTAAAGCACTGTCCTCAGAAGAAATAATATCCCTTCAGTCATATGTTCTGTGGCTTCTGTGAATGACCCATATTAATTTAATTTTTTCTAGAAACTGGCTCTTTAAATTAATGTTGGTAACTGCTTCCATGCTAGGCTATTGAAATAAAGGTATTACATCATTGTCCAGACATGTCTACTTAAATAAAAGTATTTGTTTGCAAAAAATATATATATTTTAAATCTTTTACACAAAGACCAGCATGCATGCCATTTTCCATTTCAGACTAAGCATACATTTCAGATGTGGAAAAAGCAAGCATGCTGAAATAATTTGAGGCATGGGTATAGTCAGATCAGTCTTGGTAATCCAGAAGGGAGGGGTGCCCAGTGTATTATTACATTTCGTATATTATTTTTCAAGAGATGGATGCAATCAGTCATCTTCTCGCATATGGTTTGAAAAAAAAATTGTCTTGCTGGCAAGTAAACTGTTATTTAAGTACACAATCCACGGTACTACAGAAACAGTTTTGCCAAACTTGTCCGAGTATTCTCACATCCTTAAAGATGGTATAAATATCATTTATGGCAAGCCGTTTACTTCAGACTATATGGAATGCCTTCCTGCTCCCCTGATCTAAGTGTCCCAGTTTGCATTATGGCCTTTATTGCTTCTGTTTGATGGAGTGATCAGTAAAAATTTAATGACACTATAAAATAATAAAAATGTCATTAATTTACCACGGATCCTGGATGCAGTGGTTGTAAAGTTACATTAATAAACAGAATATTTTTTACAACAAAAAGCATTGTTACGTGGGAACGTATAAATAACACACATAAATTTAAGAGCAATTTTACTGTTAGCACACACATTATTATGGAATAGCCAATAAGTGTATAAAACATAGTATATAAAATTTTATGAAAATATACTGTGCGCATCAAAAATTCAGCTTTTATCTAAGTGCAGAGAAAAGCCATTATTGTGTGCTTACTGTTTCATTGCTGTTCTTTCGCAAGATCACAATTTTATATTTGTTTCTAGTCATTTCAAGTTTGCAGCCTTTACAGAGGTAGGGGCTACAGCTTCCCTTTGCTTTACTCCTTGCTTCACTGAATCATTCTTTTACCTTCCACACGTGAAGAAAGAATTGATACTTTCTGGCAGAACGTGACGGAAAAGTTGCTAATTTAATGCAAAGCTAAAAATAATGCCAAAGGGGTTGAAAGACTTGCTTGGCGACGCTGGAAATAAGGGATAACTATCTAGCAGTCTATCTGTCATCACTGGGGCCGCTCCATCACTGACTGTGATAATATGTGAATATGATGGATGCCACAGCCTTGTGGCTCATAACATTTAACATTCATCAGCTCTCACTAACGGGGGCTTTATAATTTAAATATCTTTATTTAATATGCAACATCTACCTCATACATCATAATTTCAAAGCACTTAGAGAACCAACAGTCCTGCAAGACAGTTGAGCAGACTTTAATTTTTTCAATAACTTTTACGTTTTCTGCATGTTTGTGACTGACAACGCATAAATAAGTGCCTAATCATATCACAGAATGGAAAATTAAGATTTGGCTGCGAAGAAGCTTCTTTTTTCTCTTCTTTTTCTCATTTTAAAGGAAGGATTATTTTTACTGTGTGATCAACATATAAAGAAGCACAAAGGATCTGAGTTGTGTTGGGAAGGGCTTTTGGTTTTCCAGTGCCAACTCCAGCTGATTATCTTGGTCTTGTCATGAGGAAGGGTTGTCAGTGTCATGTCTTAGACTTTTTTTGTCTGAGTTTGAAATGGGAAAACTTAATGTAACTATACAGTATAAGCTCCATAGCCAGCACAAAAAAACCCCAAACCAACCAACCAAAAAAAAAAAAATCTGTTCAATACTGGGATCCAAAATGCTTTCTCACAAGAAAGAAAACACCTGCACTGTCTATATATACTTTATAGCAGTATACTTTATTACAAACTCACCAAAAATTTTCTGCTAATGTTGGTTAGAGGCAGCAATCTATCCAGTAGCTGATGTATATGTGTGCAAATGTAATGCATGTGTAGGTAGCATATTTGTTAGTGCAGCTCTGTATAACCATGTAGTTTTAATGAAGGTATGTCTTTTTTTTCATATAGGAACATGAAGTAGAGAATCAATCTTCCTCTTAATCATTCTAGGCAAACGTGTACTTTTAAGGGATTTTTAGTGCCAGTACCTATTCTCTTTAGGATGAATTCAAGACAGGAGCGAAGACAAATCCCACTAAAAAGGATTTGAGCTGGGTGGGACATGTTTCCTCTCTAATAATAAATTTCGTATGAATTTGTTCTATTTTGTGGGAGTGTAAGGGCATCTACTTGATAAAAGCATCATTAATATTGAAGAAGAATTTTCTATTTTTTTTAGCTTTTGAATTTGTATAAAACCAATGCAAATATCAAACATTTTTTTCTATCACTATGATGATAATTTTCAGAAAAAAAACAAGCAAAGGAATTACTTTAAAAGGCATTTCAGAGACTTAAATATAACTAGCTTTGGCAAAGCTTTTTATGAATTAGAAGGAGGGGGTTATGAAATAACTATAAGTACATCTCCTTTATTTGACAAGAGCAGGTATTTTTATGGCATAAGTGCTTTCATTTTACTGTTACTGAACCTTATCATGTAATTTTCCCTTTTCTCTTTCTGTGTCAAAATATTGATATTCTTTCAGAAACTTTTTTTTTTCTTTTTTTTCTTTTCTCCTTTTATTTTGTGTGTGTGTGTGTAACTGAATATTTTCTGGTAAAATCAAAGAGAATGAATGACTAGAAATATATTCCAAATGTGCATATTGATATGTAGCAGGGTCTGTTGATTTTTATAGCAGAAAGGTATTTCTCCTTCTCCTGAAACACATTTAAAGGCTGTTCTTTCAAGAATACTGCAGGTGCTGTATTAACATCCTTAAGAAAAAGCTTTTAGTGCAAATATTTTGGAACAGAAAATAAATGTGCCAAAAGCTGTTTTCTTAGCACTGATCTTTGTTTTTATCTCAACTGCAAATCAGCCCTTTGCAGTGGAACACAGAATCCTTGACAAACTTATTTTTTATTCTCTCTACCAGTAAAACCTATCTCATCGTGATGATTCAGGTGTATTGTTACACTGCACAACATCTTTCAGTAAAATATTGGGCCTCTAGTTTTGCAATGCCTTTCTGCAGTCACATTTCATTTATAACCCTTTCTTTTCTTATGATTTCCTCTGTATATGTAAACTCCTCCGTCAACCGTGGATTTTACAGAAGAAAATAAGCACAGAAATTAACAAATATAAAATGCAGAGGTTTTTTTTTTTTTTTTTTGAAAACTGGAAGATTCTGAGGAACTTTTAGAAATGCAGTTAGTACCTGAAATGTCTCAGCTGCGTGTTTTGCCAATCCAGTGTCAGATTGTGCTTTCTTTTGCTCTGCAAATTAAACACAAAATAATTTAAAAAAATCCATGGCTGAAGGAATCGAAAGCATGAGGAATCAAAACAATTCCTCACTTGTCCTGGTACAGTTTCATTGCTGATGATAATAGAAAAATAATCACATTGGAATGGAGTAGTTGGGGGTGGAGCAAATGAACGAGTCAAGGCCCTCAAGTATATTTTGTCCTTAAAACCATCACCAAGTTTCTAACCATCTTTTAGGAGAGAAACTCAAAATGTTTTCTTCTTATGTCTAGTATGCACAGCACAGAACTAGGTCATTGAACAATAGACTGAACAGCAATCAGCACTCTACTTCTGCATAATGCATTAAGTATAACATGGAGAAACTGTTCATAGAGCTGAAAGCTGGTATTTCATGTCTCTAAATTCAAGCTGACATGACATTTAATATTGTTTCATAGTAATGAACAACAAGGTTTCATTCATTCACAAGTACAACATAATGCCAAGTTTAGTCTGAAGAGGTAAAAACAAGGCAAGAGGGAAAACATGCTATGTTCCTCCAAATGAGAATGCTAAATTAATGATAACCATTGAACACTTTGCTACTGATACCCAGTACTACAGAGACTGCTATTGAGAGACAATATTACACTGTCTTTTGTAATACCCTTGTCCAGTAGTTGACTGAGGAACTGGGTTAACAAATAAAATACCTTTCAGTTTCCACTTTCTAGTTCCAGGTTTCCTATGGAGGTCTCCAGCTGTCAAAAGCTTTCTGTTTTTTTTCTTTTTCTTTTTTTTTTTTTTTTTAGTCTTCCAAAGTTCCCTTCTCACTGAGGTACAATTTAAATTTCTATACAAAATATTATCAGTTCTGTCCTCTAATATTCCTTGTTTCAAATACATGTCTTTGAAAATCTCTGCATAAAATTCAGACTTGTGTTTTCACAGAGGTAAGAATGCAAACTTAAATTTCATAGAGGGGAAAAAGTGCTTTTTTTCATTAAAATAACAGTGCATTTTAACACAAACTCTCCTTTCCACTTCTGAATTTTCATGTTTCCCAAATGTTGATTGTCTTTTTCAGTTTAAGTTAGAAAATAAGTGGAAAGGCAAAGTGAGCAGCATCAATCAGCACTGTGTGCTGCCAAGAGTGTTTTGTATTTGCATGTACAATCTTTATGCATTATGGCAGTGCAGATCAAAATAATCTCAAAGTTTCTGTATATGTTTCACATTTAAAGCTGATTTTCATAAATGCAAACATTCAGAATCTGTAAAAAAAAATTGTCCCTGAGCTAAAATTCTAATTAGATGCATTCATTATTTGTTCAGATTTAAAAAATAAGGCATGTATCAATGCATACACATATGCACAGGCATATAATGAGAACTATCCTATATGGAGCATTAAGACTCCTTCTGTTCTTTTGCAGGAAAGAACAAGATTTGAAAATTTAGGCCAACAGTTAACAGGGAAACCAAATGAAGATGGAAAAATTGGCCCTGGTGTCATCGATCTTACAAGGCCAGAAGATGCAGAAGGTGAGTTGCAATTTTGACCATGGGTTATTGAACACTGCATCACAGAATGATATGGCTGAAACACTGCCAGTGTCATAAGCACTGCCTATCTTACATCCCAGGGTACCGATTGATTTCTGTCTGAATTTGTGAGATTTTGGTAAGTCCATAACGAAGGGTGGAGACATGAAAAGGATTATATAGCCATTTTAGCCCTTCTGCAACACTGTTTCTCCCCCAAGCAGCTACCCATTAAGTGTTTAAATTTTAAACTATTAATAACATTTTAGGAAATACTGAGAAAATTATCTCAGGAAATATATATATGTGTGTATATATATATATATGTATGTATATTTTCACCATTTTTTTAGGATTTAGCAGCTTTGAATAAGGTTAGAGCATCTTAAGAAATCTACCCACCAGTACACTCAAGATAAAGCAACTAAAATCTACTCACAGGCAGCTGTAAAATGATAATGGTTAAATATTTCACATTCTCTATATTGAAAGGTCTTTTTCATAATATCAACCTTTAGTGTGCTCATTTCAGTGAGGGTTCTCTATATATGTTCTATATGTGTTCTATATATGTTAAGCCACAGGTGGAAATCAGTGTTTATCAAGACTGAGTTGAGTCTCCAGCAGGATTGCTGTGCATGTTCTGGAAGTGGATGTCACTTTAGCCTATCATACAATGGAAGAGAACAGTAGATATACAGGAACCCTACCAGTCATGTAGTAAGCTTAATGTACTATTGAGATAGAATATTCTGCTGGATTTTGCCTCCTCAATTTACTTCTGCTTGAGAGTCATTTCACTCTTTTTTAAACTGGGCAAATTGTAGTTATGGCTTGAAAAGTTTAAAACACCTCTGATCTTTTCCATTAATATCCAAACGTCTGACAGATCCAAAGTCTCCTTTTTTTCTTGGATCAAAAGAATAGGACCAGTAAACTTTAGGGAACTGTTTATTTATGAGCTTCATTAATTCATCCTTTATTGAATGTGATTAGCCACTGTTGTATTGTCTGGAAAAAGAAAAGTAATGAACAGAATGTAGGTGAAAACTTTCAGACAGGTGTTTTGCAATGATTCCTGTTTTCTAGAAAAAAGGAATCAGGAGATGGACTTCAAAAATACTTTTTGACTAATCAGCTATTTATAAACTGCTTTATGAAGGAATTTCCATCCAGCAGCAATATCTCATACTTCAGCACGTTGAAGAATATTTTTTGTCAGTTTGGGTGAAAAGTTGCAGTGGAATACTTACAGATACACAGTTACTGGTTTAGATGACATCAGGTCTCTGATCACACTCTTGGTTTAGCTCATTTCCTTCAGTTGATCCATTCTCTTTCTAGTGTTCTTAATTTAGTATCTTGATACACCTCGTGGTAGTGACAGCCCTGCCTTGTTATTGGATAGTGCAGAGCAAAGCTTTGACATATGTAACCCAAGCTACAGTGATGTGTGCCAGGTTAAGGACAGTGTACATGTCTTCCTAGAGCTAGTGGGGCATTTTGAGGCATGGTGCGTTGCCACATTAGAAATCTGAGTTCATGAATGGATTCAGATTTCCAGAATTTGTTTAGCAGCCAAGAGATATCTCTGGAAAAGAGGTGCTGGATACATACCTCTGCTGATCTGAAAAAAAACACTGGCCGAAGATCAAAACTGAGCTGCTTATTTGTCCTTCTAGTTGCAGAGAAGGTGAATTGAGATATCAGCCAGATGCAAGAAAAAAGACATTTGAAATATCACCAAGTTTTGCCCCTTGTCTTTGGCAAGCTGGCTAAGAGATGACACTTCTAGCTTGACATCATTTAGAGTGGAAGGCAGCATTCATAGCATCCAGCATGTGAGGCTTCTAGTATATTCATTTTTCAGTAGCTACTGGCTCAACCACTTCCCTGAGCAGTCTGTTCAAATGTTTGACAACTCTTTCAGTGAAGAACTATTTCCTTATATCCAATCTAAACCTCCCCGGCACAACTTGAGGACATTTCCTCTCGTCCTATCCCTTGTTCCCTGTGAAAAAATACTGATCTCCCACCTGGCTACAACCTCCTTTCAGGTATTTGTGGAAAGAGATAAGGTCTTCCTTCTGCCTCCTTTTCTCCAGGCTAAACACTCTCAGCTCCCTCAGTCGCTCCTCATCAGACTTGTGCTCTAGATCCTTTGCCAGCTTTGTTTCTCTTCTTTCACCTCTTCTAATAGTACCTGGTTGCGTTTTATTGTGTTGCCACGCTCACAATGTCAGCTGAATGTCAAAGTTTCCTAATAGGCACAGTCATATTCTTCGCAGACTCAGCACGTTTCACACCTTCCTTTCGGTTTTATCATTGTTACTTTACATCATCTTCCTTTTTTCCAAATTTTTTTAGATACCATTTGAATACAGGTTGATGTAGATATCTTTAGATAATATTTCTGTATGTTTTGTGTGTTTTTACACAAATGCACAGTCAAATAGAGAATAAAGATTTCTGAAGTGACATATTGATGGTCAACTTTTGCTGCCCTGTCTTTTCTTGTCAGAAATAGATCCAGATCTGAGAGGCCCGAGTGCAGTTGTGATAGAGTGGGTGTAAGGCTGTTAGATCTGCCAGGTGGCTATACTCTCATCACTAGAATTTTAGAACTTCGTAATTATGAAAGTCACTAGATTTAGAGAAGATATTAATAATTTGTAGAGGTTTTTTTTAAAGTGGTGGTGGGTAAGGGGAGTAGGCATGGAGCAGTGGTGTAGCAGATTTTTTTCTGAGCTAAGGACTCCAAATTTAGTTCCACTGCTGGCCATAAATTGGGGGGAAGCACAGTTTGGGCTGCATTCTGATCCCCCCACTGCCCTAGACCAAAGGGGCTGTGGAAGTGTAATTCCACTCCTACATTTGTACCTGCACACCTGCGTTTTCATAGGAAAGTGCCCAACAGGCATTTGAGATAGACCAAATTTGGGAAGTCCCCCTGATTCCCATTGTTTTGACACAGCCTTTAAGGTTCAAGTAATTTGTTATGAGACATATCAGCAGACTTCTGGTTTAGAATGCTTTTGTAGTAGTATCTAGCAATGATTTTTCTATGCACCTTGCATCTTTTCTATAACATATGGCAATGATCTTCATTTGACAGGGTCAGAGTCATGTTTTCCTGTAATTTTAGGAGTGCTTGAAGTACTGGCTCATTGATCAGAACTGAAGCTACATTTATTTTTTTTTCTTGATTCATGAATTATAAGATAAATCTTGAAGTTCTTCAAAATTAGCAATTAGACAAATATGAAAACTGTAGAATAATTTCTTTTTAACTTGTTGCCCCTGCCCAGTGTGTGAAAACTTTTTAAAGATTAGTTAAAAGTAAGATTTAATTAATGGTAACTAGATGCACTTTCAGAGATGACCTAGCGTATGAAGTCTTCTTCAAAGTTTGTGTTACTCACAATGAGCTCACAGTCATCTGAATGGAGGCCTGAAAATCATTAGCAAGAGTTTTATATTAAATGTGACATAAACCAACATTTCTATTACTTCCTTAGACCCCAACAAGACTGAGCTAACTATATTAAAAATCATGCTCAAACTGTATTCAAAACATTGCCACTGACTGTGACACCATTGAAGAATAATCTACAACTCTTTGACTTATATCATTACCTGAAATCCCAGTTGTCAGTTGAAATACATGATACATTTTTAACTAACAAAATTCAAAAATGTGATTTAAGAGCCTCATAAACATCCCATGACTGATATCCAAAATTACAAGCAACAGACAAGTATAGAACTAAACAAGGATGTTTGGTTCCCCCCCTCCCTGCCCCATGTTATCATTTTAAAGGAAACTTCAGTCTTACTTTAGGTGGCTTCATGATTTTGAACATTTGAGATAGTCAGTACCAAAATACAACTACCTGGCGTGGACACACCAAGACAGCTTTGAATCCAGCTATAGCTAAAACCTCTCTTGAACGTGACTGACACACATCAACTGACCAGAGTGTATAGAGTGTAGTCAGCAGCCATAGATGAGCCCTGTTTAAATTTCAGATCAGGGAACCATGTAATACCAAGTGTTCAGTATAATAAACACTAAAATATTTAGGTCTCAGTTATTGAAAATGTTGGATGATGTAAAGATGCTTTTTTGGTTGAAGTTCTAAAAAAGACTTTCCTTTCACCGATGCTCACTTTTGGGTGATAGTGCTGCTTCTTTTGAATTGTACAGTGTGCTTGATATTTATGGATCCTGTGCTTGAATCATGAGCTCTATGTTTATGGATCCTTCTGGTTTTGGGATTGTGGTCAAATGTTTTGGAAATTTGTAGGAAGCATGTTAAGATTTTTTTTGTAGTAGATAGAAATATGCAGAGTAGAGCTAACCTTCCTTTTGGAAATGACTGGTTTTACCTTAGCTCAGGTTGCAATGTGGTTTCCTTCAGCAGTCATAGAGATTCAAATTCCATCAAGACCTGATCTTCTTTCTGTCAAAGAACTGGATCTATTGAAATGTAATTTTCTTGATTTAATCCTAGGCTCAGGGCAAAAACATCTGAATGTTATTGTTTTGCCACTACTTCACAGTGTGATTTTGAAATAACTTCTCTGTGCCCTGCTTTCCTAAGTGAAAAATAGGATGTATTGCAAAGCTAAATTAATTTTTATAAAGCATATAGAAATCGATGAAAATGCCTTATTAGTACTTTATATTTAGTTCTATGTTCATTCATATTAGTATATTTGAATCAGTGGCCTGAGAGTTAAATATTTGGCCTCACAGTTTGCCATTTAGGACAACAACAAAAGAGTCCTGAGTCCTGTTTTGATGTTTTTATTCACATTTTTCATATAGTAGATTTCTTGATTCAGTAAACCTTGTGCTTTGTACTTGCTGCTTCTTTCTTTGATAGTACTCTACTGGTGTGTGTTAAGCATGGACCATAGTTCTGAGGATAGGTACAGGCCTGCTAGTTTAGATAGAAACAATTTTTGATAATATGGTAGGATCTATCTACTTTATCTGTATCTGTGCATTATTTTGTGCTTGTATTAGACTAATGAGATTTTTCAAAGTCTCCCAGAGGATAATCTTTGCTATGAAACCTAGTTGTCAAGTCAATCATTAAGAGTCCTCAGCATGGGACTGGCACCACCCCATTCTCCTTAAATGCCCTCTTTAGTGCCCATGTCCTCCCTTTACCTGCTTGCTGTCTCACTCCAATTTGTAAATTCCTTGGATTAAAGACTGTGGTTTTCTATATACCAAGTCACTGTTTGAGATTACATAATTTTAAGCCTTACTGATTTGTTCCTGGTGTCTTTGAGCAATGCTCCAAGGAGGCTGATTGCAAGCCAATTGTGTGCTGGATAACCACTGGTAATTGACTCATTCCAGCAGTATGTCCTAGCTTGATCTTATTCATTCTAGTTCAGATATGCACAGTTTTTGGTCTGAATCTGATTTTGGACCTGAACCCAGGCTTGGAGTAGCACAAGCTCACCTTATCTTTTAGAAGAATATATTTCAATTCATCAGAAAGCTTAAGAAACCAGTTCTGCAGCTTTTCAGATGGTGGATTTGTTGACCAACATATAAAAGTCAATGAATAGCTCAATATTTGCAGCAGTTAACACAGTCTGTCTTGCTGACACCAGAGCAGACATCATGACAAGTGCCTGAGTTTTGAAAATCTGTTGGTAAGAAATAGATCAACACTTTATCAAAGGAGCACCTCTACCACATGCTCGAAGCCTCAGCAATCTCCTGTATGCCCAATAGTAAATAGTTGCTTATACAAAAGGGTGAGAGTTCCTTCTTTACTTTGAAAAAGGTTGACTTTGAGCAGCTGAAGAAGCAGGTGAAAGGGAACCATACATTTGCAGGCAGATCAGTCTTGGCAGGCTGCCAACACGCTCCAAACCTGTGAGGTAACTTATTTAACACCCTCCTATGCAGAGGTGTAAACAGCAGGTAGTACATGCATGATAAAGCATCACCTACTTTTGTGACAGAGTTTCATAAATACTGGAGGAAAAAATGCCTCTCCACTCCAGTATTTGTCGCACATAAATATTTGTAATAGTTGCTATGGCAGTTGAGAGGGGAAAGATGAAAATCAGAAAACTGTGAAAGCCGTCTGAAAACAAAGGAATGTTTCCAGAGAGAGTGCAGTAAGCTCAAGTACTGGAATTTTTAGTCATCTGAATTCTCCTTATAGTTCTTTGATTACAAAAGTAAAATCCCATAATTGTATCTTTATTATTTAAATATAAAATAACTTATTATCTTCATCAATTAGACCAGTTGCTAAAAGGTGGCCTTCATTAGTTGCATTTGCCATTTTTACCGTCTGTGAATCTGATTGCACCTGATACTTGAGTGATATGCTTGAATTTTTCAGAATAACTCATAGCAGATCATGAATCTGGGAAAAAGAACTTAGGCCCAATATTTCAGTTGTTTTGGATGAGATTCATCCATGGAGTAACTCAACACCTGCACATGGGATAGGAATAAGATGTCTTTAGGAACCACCCCATCACTTTTCTTATGGCAACCACTTCATGCGTCTCGTTGTTGCCAACGTCTCCATAACATTTTAGAGGGGGAACTGAAAAATCTGAGCTGGGAGTGTGTGGACTGATCTTTTCATGACATTGAAACCTCTTCCTCTCAAGACACTAATATTTAGTATATAGTAGGCTTCTCACATTCAGAATAGCAAATCTGGATGTCCTCCACAACTGTTAACTTTTGATTTTCAAATGCCTCAGGTATCTTTTTCCTACAGTTAAATATGAGGCTTTCTCATTTGGCAGTTCTAAGCTACAGTAATTGATTCTTAGAGAATAGTATCTTTATTTAAAAAAACCCTATAGTTAGAATTTCTGATGTTGTGCAATCAACCACACTTACAATGCCCTGAGTTTTACATAGGAGTGCTTATTAGCACAGTTATGGCTAAGGCCTTATCCCAATTTCCATTATATAGTAAAACATTATTTTCAGGAATTTAAAAGGCAGCTGTAAAAAACAACCATGGGCTGCAATTTTACACAGAAAATCTTTGACCATGAGAAAATTGTCACAAATGCTGAAAGCACCAGTCAGTTTGCGTAGCTATTTTTGGGTGGACTGAGTGCAAAATTAAATATAGTAATTCAGCGGTTTAAAACAGTTTTTCACACAAATGTACAGCCACCAGGTGTAAAACACCCCATGCTCCTGATTCTTAACTCTGTACATTTCTTGGTGTTGCTCCAATATTGCAAAAGAAGCTTGAAGCTCCGTAAAATAGTGTAAAATTTCCAGGCACAACTGAATTTTCAACTGATGGAGAAAGACACCATTGTATCGTACTACACGAAGGAGGAAAGAATCTTGCTCTTCTTCCTTACCTCCATGAGCACAGGGAGGGGAGCAGAAATACGAATGCATTGAGAGAATGCCATATATTCTGGCTAAGCACAAGCAATTGATACAGATTCAAACAAGTCCTCTTCGTACAACTGTCTATTTTTCTAAGTCTATACTGTGTACGATTTTTTCCTCCAAGAATATCACTGTCTCAGCAATAGAAAAATGTTGAAGAGCATCTGCCTTTCTTCCATGTAGATGGTCCAAGTGTCTAGTCCAGAACTTGGTAGGAAGGGGAAAATATTTTCTTAATTTGTACATTGATTTAATTTCTCAGAATCAGTGGTCCAAAATTTGTGTGGGGTGAGCATTACAGTATCTTCACAGATTCTGCAAATAATAAATGATTATGTTTTCAATTTATGCAGGGGTAGCTTCACAGGAATTAAAAAAAAAACCAATTTGTAAATTTTCGTGAAAGACTCTATTCCATGGCAAATCCTCCATTTTTTATTCAAACCATGTTAATGTGGTAACATACTGGGACATGGCATTGTCGTGTTTGTAAAAATATTTTCCTGATTTCACTCACAAATCCCAAATGCACAGGTGCACCATATTTTAAAGAATTAGCCTGAAGAGTTTTTCCCAATATTTATTAATACTTGTTAATTTACACCTCCTGTTATCATGCTGCTTTTGCTTCTCTCCCCTTATGATAATTATTTACTAATTATATTATCAATTATTGTAATATCAGCACCCCATATGAAAGGCAAGGAAAAATGGCATATGCGTATCCCAGCCCAAGGTCCTTGCCATCTAATTACTGATGTGATATGACAAGTGAAAACAGCAAACATTGGATGGAAGGGATTGGTTATATTGATACAAAGAATGATGGTATGCCATTCAGAAAGTAACAAATTATTGAAGATTGAATGTAAGAAACAGGTCACTAAAGCAGTGACTACAACACATTAAAATCTTTTGCAAAGTATTCTGCATTTCATTAATATCAGGTAATTTGAGGGAGGTGTTTTTGTAAAGCTCTCTCCCATTATTAAATGTGGTTCTCTTTTACAAACCACATGGTATTTAAGCTTCTAAAAGTCATTATTTTGCTAAAAAAACATGTGAGCAAGCAAAGAACAGTGTTCAGTCACACCTTGAACAATACATCCATCAAGTATGAAACCAGACTGCCTTCTTTCTCTGTGCTGAATTCCTGTCTGTCATTTCTCCATCTTAAAAAAACCCAAAGCATTGACTGAAATATGGATGGATAATGTGCTATGGCCCTTGTCAGGCAGGATTTCTTTCCACAAAAAGCTGTTAGGGATGACTAAAGACCGAAGAACCAATCCCTGTGTTTTAAATCAGTATCTAGATGTTCTGAATGTTCTAGGTGGCACTCATGTCATGAGAAATTTGAAATGATACGAATAACAGCTTCACTGGCAGTCAAGTTGTTACTTTTATGGAAACATTTTTATGTATTAATAGATTAGTGCATCCCTCTTTTTATTGTTTTGACTTGGAATATGATTAGTATAATAACAATAATTGCTTTGCTGTTAGAAAAGCAGTTTTTCTGAAAAATAAAATAAATAGATCTTGTCAGACACCTAACAATAATTATTACAATTATTTCTCTTGGGCTTGGCTGTTTTGTCCATATTTTCCTTTCTGTGTGCCTCTATTTTCCTCAATTGAGTATGAAATAAAATATCAAAGGAAAACAATCTTACTGTTTGTGGGAATGTTCTGATGACTGGCAATCCCTTGCTTCTGGCATCACAACTTAGGCTGAGTGACTTTCAACTTAAATATGTTTCACATTTCTTTTCTATCAATAATATCTATGTCAGAATGGGGTTGTTAGCATTTAATTAATTATCTGTGAAGGGTCTTGAAGTCTGCAAGTGGCACATGATTGAAAAATCTGATGACACTTAAACATCTCCCCAAATTTATAGAAGAGACTGTTTCTTCATCCCAGTTTCTGTATAGATGTTTCATGGGTCTTCACAGAGTACCTTTTTATGCTCTTATGTTAGAGCACATGTGCAACTGTATCAGGCACCAAGAGCTTAAGTCAGGCCTTAAGCACTAACGAATTCAGTTAATTATCCATGTTATTTAAAGCATTATTGTATTGTTTTAGCTGTATTCCATGCCAAATTTCCATGAGGGTTAGTTTTGCCATAAAATGTGGTCAAGAAATCTAAACTGTTTGTGTAAGCCATCAAGCAAGTAGCTGCATTTAGCAGTTTTAATTTATTTAAATAATACAGATTTGGGCACGGCTGCCTGTGGAGCGTGGATGTGCCAGTTGCTTATTCAGAAGTATTGTTTCAGTATTTAATGTGGCCCAACTAACAATTCAGTTTTAAACACTGGTGAGTGAACTGCTACCACTGGTGGAGCTGAGAACAGTTGCTTTGATATCACACTCAGAAGATATTTCACTGTTAATTTTAGCTTTAGATTTTCAAAGGGGTGAAGATATATACACAGGTTATGAGGACGGCTGTGAAAAACAGTGTTGTGTTTTAATTGAGATTAAGAATTTTGCTTGCATATGTAAAACAAATGTACTAAAAAAAGTAATCTCTCTGCCACCAAAACTGAAAGCAAGGCACTTTGGAAAATATATGCTGATATATAACTGGCTAGAATTTCCTTCATTTTGCAAAGCCACGAGCCACATGCATCAGCTCACCACAAAGTCATTAGGTCTTTTTAAACTCAGATGAAAAACATTAACAAATACCACAAAAGGCTTTAGTATGGCCCCTTTGTTCATTCACATATGGCAGTTTATAACTCCTGCACCACTTGGGTCGTGTGTTTGTTTAAGCTGCCTCCATCAGGCCAGCCCTGAAAGAACAAAAGACATCTTGAGCGATCCTAAGCAGGAAATGGGCTAATCTAAACATGGCTTGTGACACTATAAGTAGAATAGAAAGGGGAGGGATTGATTAGTCATTAATGTCCAATTGACTCCATATGGATGTTGCAATAATAAGGCCTTTTTCAGTGCAGTAGCGGAGTTATTGAATTAGAGGTTTATGTTTCCTCAGAGCTGACCTTAGGGAATTCCCATTTGGTTCTTCTTGTTGATGTTTTAAAGAGAATGGAGTCTCTTAACAGGAAAAATAGAAGTCTTATCATAACCAAGTGGTTGTAGCTAACTTGTGCTACGGTATATTCCCACCCCTTAGTATTTACTTAGCACATTTCAGAACCCTTGCAGGTGAAAATTTTAGTGGCCATTTAAATACTCTAGTATTTCATGAATCACTCATGGCTTTCTCAGTTTTTCTCCCCTTTCATTCACTGACATGCAGCCTGTAAGAAATGTCAGTGCTCAAATTTAGCTGAATAATATTTGCTTAGCATTTGGAATAAAAGGAATTTGACAAACAGACCGTTTGTGTCACCGTGTGACCACAGGCATCCGTGTCCCGAACCCCGTCATGTTTCCAAGTGGGTATTTTGCCAGTGATAACAAGACATCACCTACAATAGTTCATGGGATACCCATTTATATTGCCTCTCTTGCCGAGAATAAAGAATGAGAAAGTCTGAATGTGGCTGGGGATGAAGAAATAAGGGGCAAAGCAGGTAAATGTTACACTAAAACTGCTACATGTCTGATTACAGTGAAGCATTATGAGTAGTAATTTTAGCAACTTTCTCTGAAATTGAACATTGAACTTTTAACTATTGCTGCATTTTTCACAAAGGCTGCATCTGTCTGTGCACAGGTTAAGAACAGGACAGGGGACTGCCAAGCCAGTTTTTCATGCTCCCTGTTTTTATGGCATTTCCATGTTTATGAGTAACCCATCTCTTGCAATAAAAGAGTGATTCCTGTTTGCATGTTTATTAGGTTCTGGGCTCTGGAATGCAAGCTGCTAGCAGTGCTAGTTGTACTTCCACAGACAGGAACAGATCTTTTGGCGGTCGCATCAGTCTTTTCCAAAGTAGACAAATATGTCACTTCAGCTTAATGAATAACTGATGATAGGAGCTTTGCTACTAACCAGTCATTTATACACTAGGAACCTAGAAAGATTATTTCTATGTATCCTATCTTGGTATATGTCCATGGGAGATGGTCTGCAGTATACTCTGTAGATAGGCAGATTCATTATCTGGGGGGAGTCAAAAGAAACGTATCACTTCAAACCATGAATCAATGGCCATAGAGTGAAGAGTAATTAAGGGATAACAGAGTGACTGATAAAAATCTCTTTTTGCTGTCACTGCTTTTCTCTTTTTTTCCTCATCTTTTTTCTCACCTTTTTTTTTTTTCTCCATTCTATCACGTTTTATTATTGTTTGTGTTCTGGTAGCTTGTAGAAGCCCAGTCTAAGGTTTTGTTGTAGACGATGTTTTTAAAATGGAAGGTAAAACCACATCTTGTTAAAGGTAGTAGGATTAACCCTAATTTGGCCAAGGTTTCAGGAAATATGATAAGAGAAGATGCGTGTCCTAAAATTCTTTTCATTATTAAATGTAAGAAACTCAGATAAAAGCAGGAATAAACAAATAAGCAATGTAACAATTGTTATTGTGTGTTTAACATTTACTTGACATGAAAATATATATCTTTCCTGTTGATCATATTCTTTTATCTTTCTAATGTTATCTGATTAGAGAACAGTCTCTTTAGGAACAAAAATATTTTTGAAATTATTTTCATGAAGCTGTAACATTTTTAGATTTATTCTCTGGTGTTCTTAATATTGCCTCTAGAGAGTAGTCTGGAATTCAGCTTTCACAAAAGGGTTGCCTGCCATATATCCACAAAAAGTGATTATTCCCCTTTAATCTGCCTTTAGTTGTAAATCATTAAAGTCATGACAAGTTGAGCAAATGTAAAGGATGTAGGAAGTGAGACACCACACACATTCAGAAGCTAAAAGTGTCACTTTGAGAACAGACCCTGTCTTTAGGCCAAAGTATAGACTTCTTTGCCAACTAAGCCACTAGGGCAGCCAACCTCTACTGCTTTTGCAATAATTATAAATTCTGACCAAGCTCTTAAATCTGGAAATCCCGCCCCCTGTGATTGCACTATGAACAGTAACAAGCAGATAGAGCAATAGAGAGACAATTACCAACTTCCTCCTCTCATCTCGACCTTCACTGGTAGTACTTTTCCATTTTATCTCTTATTTTTTGTTTATTATTTATTAGACTTTCCTGAAAATATTTTCAGAAAGACACCTACTTCTTTGCAGTTATATATATATTTACTTTTAAAATTTCAGGCATCTCTTTCAGCCTCTGTCAGTACTAACTATATTATATATGGGGAAGCCCCCCATACTTTGTTAGATCTGTTGAAATCTTTTTATTTATGGCACAATACTGTCAAAATATCTGATTGACAGGATGAAGCACCTAAGAACAACCAGTTTGAAAGCTTGTTCGTAGGTGTTTCAACTCGTAAGACCTCACTGAGTGTATGTAGCACCAGCACCTCATTTCTAAGCTAAAAAGGTACTGAGACTTTCTGGCTCCCCTACATGAAGTATTTTATTGTAGTGCTTTATATGCTGAATATAATTCTGTAGTTTTGAGGCCATTAGAAGCCAGATTGGAGATTAATTACTTTAGTTATTTTCAGAAATTAATTTTGCAAGTGCTTTTATGATGGCCTATAGGTCAGCTGTCAAATATTCCCACAGCGATCAAGCACAAAGAACATCAACTCTTTGGCTGCTTTTTCAAGTTATTCAAGTATGGACTTAAAGCAGGTGTAGGCAAAGTTGCTTGACCTTCTTGGGATGGTTTTAACTTATCCCTCCAACTATGAATTGTTGGTGGGGTTTTTTCCTCCCCCCCCCCCCCATGATTTATGTTTATTTGTATTCATTCTATCTAAATTATATCTTTATACCAGTAAAACTACTTAAAAGGACTTAAAAGACAGGCCAAAATTGTGTTAGAAAGGGCTAAAGACAAATTCCTATGTAGCCATAATTAATAAGCACCTTTGGGAGAGTAAAAGATGGAAAAACATCATATGGATTCAAATATGTCTTCTTTCCTTTGCTGCGAGCAGAGTAGCTGAATAACAAATGACAACTTTTCCATTAGTAATAATTTATATTTTTTTGTCACCAATTTCCAAATTGCCCACATACTGGTAACACATTTTTATAGTATTATTTTAAAAGATAGAACAACCCTTACATGATATATTTGACATTTCTCAAATTATATAACTCAAATTATATAACTCATATTGCCTCAATAAATATTTCAGTGTTGACTTACTATATTTGTAAATTACTGAAGCTTCACTATATATCCTCTCTCAAAAGATGGTATCTTTGATATGCCTGTGGTCCAAACCTTCTGACAACAACTCATCTACCACTCATACCCTTACACTGGTCCTGCTTGCAGGTTGCTCAATAAAACTTCTCGCTTTTTCAATAAGAAGCTGACTGCAGCCTCCTGTAAACGCAGAACACCTGTAGCACGGTACTTAACTTGGAATAGTATTAAAATAGTTTTGCATCTCACATTTGCCACAAACCTGTCTTCTTTTATGTGCACGCATTTTAGTATACAGATTGCCAAATTGGTGTCAGTTGTAAAGTAATGGCATCAGAGGCATCATAAATTACCGTGGTGATCCTCAGGAGAAGACACTGCTGTACGCGAATGAGTGTTTTGCTCTCAGGGTAATGTATGTCTTCATCTGGCCCAGTAGTCAGCATATTGCCCTGTGTTAATGGATATAGTCAGCTTGAAACTACACTACATTTCACTGCACAATAAACATGGCTGTCAACACCATATAAAACAAAATCAATTTATCCTGTATGGTCAGTGCGTTTTAAATGAAATTAATGTACTGTGGACCTGGTGGCAAACAGGTAGTGTATTAGTTATGCATCCTCTAATTTAGGCCCTTTTTTCATGTAGATGAGTTTCCTATATAGAATTTTTAAAAATGTATACGTACATATATAATGTTTCTACTCTGAATTAAAAAATTAGTTTTTGCACAGCTAAAATCTTAGGAGTCAGTCACTAGAATCAGTAAAACTGCAGTGTTTTACTTAGTGTAAAAAATTAATCTTATATTATTTAGCAGATAAATTCGTGTTGGGAGCTGTAATAGTGTACAAGAAAAGGAGGCCTACTGCTGTGCTAATTTCTTGTATAGTATCTTGCTTTTTCAAGGTATTGGACTATATGAACAGTTTGATGAGGTCTAAGACTAAGTATGTCACCCCCTCATCGTAAACACTTTTTGCCTTTTTTTATAGCTAAGGTGTAACTCTAAAAACATACGTTATCATCAAAATTGCACAATTTTTTTTCCGGTAAAAGCATGCGTTGGTTATCTGTTTCTTCTATAATAAGTAGTTCTACACTTTACATTCTGCTCTGTGAACTCTAAAGCCCCACGAAGCTTTGCTGTTAGTGGTCAAGAAACAGGTCTGGATGCATTCAGAAAAACAGTTAAGGCTGGCATGTACAAGCTGAATTGATGGCAAATAAAGACAGGACCCTGAGGTACATAAAAGCACAGCAGTCTTGGAACTGGAGTGCTTGTCTCCCACTCTGGAAACTCCAGGATGCTGTGCATGTACCTGTTGTTGGATGCAGAGTGTTTTATTACATATATGTGATCGAATGCTCCAAAGCACATCTAAAATTCAACCAAGGCAGATGCAACTTTAAAATGCTCAGCTCTAAATATAATCAGATCCATAAAACTAGCAGCACATACCTGGTGTACTATATAATTTATTTTGTGAAACGTTTGGCATGTACTTCAACGCTGAAGCGGCAAAGTCATTGCAAATGGCTTGTGTGAACAAGTCTACTTCAGCTGAGACTCTCAAGTATAACTTTTATGTGAGTTTTGTTGAGCATTCAGAGCATGTATCTTATGTTAAAGTCTTTATCAAGTCTCCATACCTTAACTGGAGAAATACCAGTATGATTTAATTCCTCGCTCTGATGTTGGGTCATCTCAAATGGGCGAGCCTGGTCCGTTACACTGAAACCACTGTCTAGCCTGTCTTTCTCTGCCTCTATCTCACATAAATCTGGCAGCAAAGAGGGAGAGAGCAAAAGGGGCTAAAATAACCAGAGCACTGAAAGCACTTGCATAATCCACATAATAATGTTTTGCATTCATCTTGTTTCTTCCTGCCCTGACGTTACAGGGAGTAAAGCAGTGAATGGCTCTGCCGCTAAACTACAGCAGTATTATTGTTGGCCAACAGGAGGTGCCACGGTGGCTGAAGCCCGGGTGTACCGGGACTCGCGGGGCCGCGCCAGCAGCGAGCCCCACATCAAGCGGCCGATGAACGCCTTCATGGTCTGGGCCAAGGATGAGCGCCGGAAAATCCTCCAGGCCTTCCCCGACATGCACAACTCCAACATCAGCAAAATCCTAGGTAAGTGCGAGGTGGTGGGCGGCAAGTCGTGATGGTGACTGAACCAAAACTGAGCGGTGCTCTGAGGGCTCTGCTGTAGTAGTGGCAGTTGGCACGGGTTAGGGATTCTGGGAGCTGGGAAAAGCTGAGGTTATTTATATTGATGACAAAGGCTAGTTCCTTCCATTTGGAAATGCAACTTACAATGGCAAGCAGTGATAGGACATGGGGGAACGGCTTCAAACAGAAAGACGGCAAGTTCAGATTAGATATTAGGAAGAAATTATTTGCTATGAGGGTGGTGAGGCACTGGAACAGGTTTTCCAGAGAAGTTGTGGATGTCCCATCTATGGGAGTGTTCAAGGACAGGCTGGATGGGGCTTTGAGCAACCTGATATAGTGAAAGGTGTCCCTGACCTTCCAATCCAAACTGTCCTATATGAACTTCTCTAATTTTAGGACATATTTATTTGTTCACTTAAATTGGAATTACAGAAACCTGTAGAAATGAACACTTATGGGTTCTGTTCATTTTAATTCCCTTCTTTTTCCACTTCTGCCCCTTCCCTAATGCTTTTTATTCTCAACAGCAGTCACAACATGCTTTAAAACAAAAGGAACATTTTGTGAAATCTGTTGCAAAAGTGTATTCCTATAAAAAGTCTAACTTCAAGGTCCCTTTAGAATGCATCTCAACTCCAAATCACCTGAATGCAAAATGGTACTTGCTAGAGTAAATAAATAGAGTAAATAGGGAAAAAGTTAATAAAGTACAAAATCAAAATGAAAGGTTTTTTTTCAGACAGTGCAGTGTCAAAGAAAGAAATCTGGCACAGTTCAAAAGAACTGTACATCCATACCTTCACACTTGCAAAATGATGTTTGGTTCAAAAGTGTCACAATGTTCAAAAAGCTAACCTCTAGAATCGTGCAATTAACATACTGCTCAGTTAAAAGACACCATGGTTAATATTTAAATTGTATGGATTGGGACATTTGAGGAATATAACATGGATTGT
>JAYRBT010000177.1:12576927-12621347 GCA_036023395.1 Myiotriccus ornatus | reverse complement strand
ATAAATGGACTCCTCTTTGAGAAATTTTGATTTGCTTTTTAAGACACCTCAAGAGAATTAGAAACATACGTGAGAATGAGTGGTGAAATGTTAAAACCTATATTTGCTTTCTGAGTCTTTGAAGTGGAAGACAGATTCCAAATGTAACTCGTAATAAATAAAAGTAAAAATCAGGTTACCTCTGTAATCATGATATTGTAAACTCTTCGTTCAAATACATTCTTAGCAAAGTTTGTTTCATTTTAGTTCAATCGGAGGCAAGAATACATACAAATAAATGTTACTTTGTCCTAAAACTTCTAAAATCTAACTTAGTAGTTCTCATATTTTTGTCTGCCATATAAGTAAGTTATATGAATAGCCTTTCAGTTTTGTATAAAACCTTCACTGTTTCAGTGTTGGCAGCTGTAGGGAATCTATATTATTTGTGTGCATTCTGTGAAAAAAACTATTAGGAGCATAGTAACTGTATTCATTAAAATGTAAACTTCCAGCATAAATATTTCAGAAGTGCCAGCAACTGAGTGTTTGTTAACCACGGAATTAACCTGTCAGTATCTGCTCTGCCACAAATAAGTCTATGTCCATATAATATCTGTGCAACTTTTCCAGGACAATGAGAAAAGAAACTGAAATATTAGAACTGACACAGGGTATTGCTGGCTATGGATAATATTTATACAACTTTTCCATGTGTTGATGTATGAAAAATGTTGGTAAAAGAATAGCTTCCACCCATGTTTACCACAGCTGTAATCATTTTATTCATCTAAAAGACACCAAAAAGCTATTTTCTGCATTTCTTCTTCCCTGTAAAAAATATCCCATCTCTATTCAAGTGTTTAGATAGCTCCTTATAAACAATACAAGAGATCTGAATACTTTTTCGTCTTCCTGTGTACACTGTGTTAATTTTTTAACTTTTTTATTGGTGCTGCTTTCAATGAGAGTTTACAGTACCTGAAGTGGTGTATATAATTACAATGTGCTTTCTGTTGTACTCTTTATCTTTTTAATGTAAGTTTTTGAAATGTGACCTTCTCAATTCAGTTCTGTGTATTTATTACATCTGCCTGGAAGGTAATGTACATAATAGGATTTAAAATACGGTAAGGTGTCAATATTATGCCAGGCCTATCAGAAGATTAGTAAATTTAAGGTGCCCAGACAGCAAGGGATTGTTCATAGTTTTGCTGAATCTATAAGGTTTGATACTTTTTTCAGCTACATAGCAAGCTACTAATATCTCTTAGCAGGAGTGTATAAACCAAATTCTCATAAAAATATCAAAGAAGCATGTATCCCTAGGCAATGTGTTAGGCTTTTAACGGTAAAAGTATGGCTGTAGACCTTCCTTAACCATCATACTGTGTGTGGTATTACAGAGGTATGGAATTATTCACAGATTAATGCTTATATTGTAAAAAATTAAGTAGTCTATTTTGCAGAACAAGGCTCAGATTTTGAGACTTAACTATTGATTTTAAGTGAACCTATTTAATGGAGATTTACATATGTTTAGTCTGCAGCAGTATCTGAGAGTCAAGGTTCTTTTAAGATGTCTCAGGTTGTGAAAGCCAAAATGTGTGCAGACTGATGTAAATCTAAATCAGTTTATTCAATTAACTTAATTAAAATTTATTATGATGAAAAGGCATGTTGAAATGTGTATGTGTAAAGCTAAATCTGCGTTACTTGAGCGCTCACGAGCATTTTGTTTCAATAGGATCTCGCTGGAAGTCCATGTCAAATCAAGAGAAACAACCTTATTATGAAGAGCAGGCACGACTAAGTAAAATCCACCTAGAAAAGTATCCTAATTACAAGTACAAACCTCGACCAAAACGTACCTGCATTGTTGATGGAAAGAAACTGCGTATTGGTGAATACAAACAACTGATGAGGTCTCGAAGACAGGAGATGAGGCAGTTTTTTACCGTAGGGTGAGTACAATTGTTGTAATTGTTTTCAAAGACAGAGCCTGCTGTTTGAAACTGAATAGACTTATCTGTTTAAGTCACTGACTAATGTTGCTTAAAAGGTAAGGATTTGAACCAGTAAAACCTTATTAAAAACATAAGATGGAATATGGAGCTATCAGCTTGCCACGGAATGCTGATTGTGAGACTGATTGTGGAATTCCTTAAAGTCAAAAGAAGTTGTTTCCCATTAGCCTGAAAGGTTTGAATCATGTCTTTTGTGAGTTATTAGTAAGCTAATCCATTCTGGGTTAGTAATGACTCCAGGATCATTTCCTAAATTAAGAAAAGAACAAAGAGAAAAACACAAAAGATTACTCCTGTGTAGAATAAGGAGTCAGGGAAGGGGGAAAAGGGAGAGGAGTAATAGTTGCATTAGGAATATATATGAATATAAGATATTGAAGTTATTAGGAAACTTGCTATATCTAGAACTGTGAAAAAAATATTTTAAAAAATCAGTTTTAGGAAAACTCTTTCAATTACTGCATAGATAGACTGGGTAGATTTACAACACAGAGCATATGTCTCAAACAATTCCTGGCACAGTTTTAAAAACGTTGTGTGTGTTTTTAGGGGTATTTCATCTACTGTTCAGCAAGGAAAGAAGCTGTATGAAAAATCTACGGGCTAAAGATAACAGAAGTCCAGTGAAACAACTGCACCATAACTGATTTCTCTCTCCCATTTTTTTATGAATTAATCTGTGATGCTTAGTGCTCTAACACAATGTTTCTGGTGATTTACAAAGAGTCTAAAAGCTATCTCCAGTGCCAGCCTTTCCAAATTCACAATGTTCTGCTTATTTCTCTAATCACAATAGTCTCCTTTTGTTGGGTACTTCAGTACCAGATAATTGACCTTGACGTCGATTATGTGCCCTCATTTTTGGCTTGGGATGCAGAACTCCTGTTGCAGTCAATTATTTTGTGGTACAGCCTGCAACAATGTGGGCTCTTTCTTCAATCAGTAAATAGAAGTGGTTTTGGTATCTTGAAATAGCCTTCCAGTCTATAGTTATGACATTGTTTTTTATTCTTCAATCTAAGGGAAATTGTTTACTAATAGGCTTCCATCAAAATTGCACATAGAACTCTAAATAGAAATCTGAATTTATACAGCACATCACAAATTATATTCAGATTGAGGGAATGAAATTTTAGCTTGTGTCTTCCAAAGCAGATTGACAGACCAAAGCACATGTAGACAAGAAATGGAAAAGAAATGCCAAAACAGCAGTCTGAACGATTTGAGAATTGTTTGCTAATTCAAAACAGTATTAAGCAGTAGCATTTTACACATTATTAGTGGTGTCTAAATAAGGAGGAGAATATATGGATTTAAGAAACTTCCAAAGGTGCCTACTAAAATAGTGATATTTCTATTATTTATATACTTATATAAAAAAAGAAAACTATTCGAACTAGTGGTGTAACCTAAATGTGACATCTCCCTCATAGATCAAACAGTGTGATCACAAAGAACATGAAGATGGTCATCATTTTCTTGAAACTATTTGTTCTCATTTCTATCTATACTTTCCATTCACCATGATCCTTTCATGTTGAAGAAGTTTAAAGTAAGAGTAAATAACCTTTGTACACTTATACAATGGTGCAGTGGACTTTACTGAAAACAATGACTTTTAGTTATGCAAGTGATGAAAAAGGGAGTATGAAATCTAATGAATGCATTCAGTAAAGGTGAAATGAGATCTACCTTACCATTCAATGTGAATATAGAGTTTGGTACTGAGGAATCACAGGCTATGATTTTAGAAAATTATGTTATGCATTTCTGTGACTTCCTACTGCTGCCCCAAATTCCCCTTTTCCCTAAAGAAAAATGTAAAACATTTATTGGAAGACACCAAGCAAAATTAGTGAAAGAACCAGACTAACGGCTTTTTTTAACTGAAACATAAAACGCAGAATCATTTGTCTCAGAAGAATAGTTTACTGAGTAATAAAAAGCAACATTTCATCCAAATCAGATTATAACTAAGTGAAACACAGTAACTGAGCCCATTAACTTCTTAAACTTACTCTTCCCTGTGTTTAACATAAATATCACATAAAACATCAGCTGGAACAGTTTTCCTAGCTGACCTCACACACCCATCATTTTTCCACTGTTTTGATGGAACAGCATAAATCATCCTTCGGAACTGTAGACATGAGAGTTGAGATGGAGTTTCCTTCTCAAAATGAAATAGGAGACAAATGTGGTTTTTTGGATTGAATATGCTCTGTGTTTACAGTAAATATTTCAGTGCAAGATAGAGAACAAAAGTATAAAATAGACTCCAATGAAATGTGCCAAGTGTTTCATGCTGCTTGAAGTACTGCTGGCTTTTCTTTTTTTTTTTTTTTTTAAAGAACAAACCAATTAAACTGGGACTGGGTATGTCAAAATGGCAACAAAATATTGTCACAGAATAAAAAGATAAATAGATGTGTGAAGAGTAAGATAAACATTCAAAACAGGTGGCTAGAGGAAAGTGTAGAAAGCAAAAAAATTATATTTTTTTCCATATTTGCGTTTGCATTTTTCTTATATAAAATGCATGTTTATGTCTTAGGCAATCCAGTCAAGGATAGTTCCTATCAGATTCCTTTAGGTGATCCCCTGGTTAACATAGAATAATTCTGCTATGGGTACAGCTGAAACAACCCCCACCACAAACACCGAGTTTTACACTGCTTGAACTTTTGTGATGCTTATACTTCTTACTTTGGTGAGCTGCACTCTTTCATAAACATTGGCAAGATGCAGAAACTAGCCAGGCTTTAAAACAAAATAGAGAAATACGCTAATGAATGGCCAAGTTCTGTTCTGATTTTTGAAGAAAAGCTTCCAAAGAATTGAATGAGAGTGAAGACTTCTTGGAATAGATTGGGCAGGAAATTAATGTTTTGAGATAAATGTCACATATTTGATAGACTAGCACAAAAATCTAGGAACTGCCAAGTATTTTAAAGAACAGAGTGGAACTTAAAATGTGCAGAGGCCTTCTATTGCATCTCTACATGAATAAATTTTGTTCCAAATGAGGCAGATAATATACTGAAATAATTCATGCTTAATGCAGAGTATATTAAAAAATTGCTGGTTTCAATCTAGTGGAAGCTGAATCTGAAGCCAGATATGTCTTTAAAATAATTGAGTTATTTTTAATAGTAAAATTATTAATGGAAGTTGTGAATGATAACTTCAGCATAAGTTAATCCCTGAACAGACTTCAAGTGATTTACAATTTATCTTCAATAGTAGTTTTTTGTAATGCATAAATAAATGTGAACCAACAAATGGATCATATATAAACCATAAATTCAGACATTTTAAGTTAAGAATCTGTCTTTTGGTGCTTTGTCTTACAAAAATTATTCATCTCGCAGTCATTTTTACTGTCTAATACACTCTAAATCCAAGTATAAACTATATACATTTCTCTAAAAATGATGTAAGCGGTAACTTTTTTTTTTTTGGTGTTCTACCAGTGTAAGATGTTTAGAATAAAGCCTTTATAGTGTTTATAACTACTGTACACACATAGTCTGAATGTTGCTAGACTACGGTTTTGAATAAGGCTGTAATATTATACTCCTGTAGCTTGAACTTAAAGCAAGTACACAATGAGTGCTTTTGTGAGATTTACTGTTATTTCATTCCGTATGGGAATGAAAGTTTCAGGGGTGTGTAGCTTATAAGCATTTTCCTTAATGCAATCAATTTTTTCTTCAGTCATTTAAAGAGCTGTCAAAAAAAATGGTTGGGAAGGGATCAGAAAACAATGGTAATTTGCCAATTTAAATGTTTAGATAGTTTTGCAAAAGCCAAAAGTGGAACATTTTCCAGGAAAATCCTAAGAATATTGATGCCACAAAATTGTGAGCAGGTCAATTCATCTATGAATGTTCATGTTATCTCCATTTTTATATTTTCCTGACTATTTTGGGCCAAATCTTTGGCCCCAGAGTGGACAGACAGAGTAACAATTCTTGTAGAGCAGAGGCGAGTGACATCTAGTAATTGGCCACATAAGGATTTCTTTGTCAAAGAGGAATTGGTGGAGACAGTGGTGGTTTGAAGCCGGGGTACGTAGCCATGTGTCACCATTCCTCACAGATCTGAACAGATCAGAAGATTAATGTTGGATTCTGGAAATCTTAATCAGACAGAAAACATCCTTGCTTTAACCATGTGCAACTGAGCTGAATTGTAACCTGTAGCCTGCAGTAAAGTATATTTTTATCTCCCCACTCCAAGGTTCTATGATAGGCAAAACTATAGCTAGACAATGATTAAATGTGTGGAATTTAATGTTTTACCATTAATGTAAATGCCTTTAAATGGTCAGAGTCATAGGTTAGAAACTCCAACTCTTCGTTTCAAGGAGAGTAGTGGTAATTTGAATAAATTCTTTGACTTCCCCTCCCCTAGAATTTAATTGCTTAAGAAGTGGTAACACTCATCTCCAGTAAACTGTGCCATCCATATAGTTTGTGATATCTTAAAATAAGGCTTTTTGGGATGAAATGTAGCAACTAGAGCAGAATTTACAGTGACAGCCTGATCAGCTCTAAATAATAACAGGTATTAAGTAAGAGGTAGGTGTCCAGTTACTGGGGGTGCCCATGTGTAAGTGCTAGCAAATTTTTGCTAGCAAATGGGTAGCAATCTGAGACCTTTCCAATTAGGTGGTACAGTTACCACATGTTTACAGTTCCACAGTGAGATATAGGTAATTTAAAGTTATTACCCAGCCAGCAGCAGGCATGCACAGCACGTCCGATTTTTGTTTAATGTGTAAAAAAGGACTGCATTTATAAATGACAAACTCAGTAAGCCTTTAACTTCCCTGTTACACCAATCGAGTTCTTGACTATGAGATTCCTTCTATAGTTTGTCTTGCATTTCATGTGTTCTCAAGTAAAATATATCTCTGTAAAACCAGCTTCTCTATGCTCAGATGACCTGCTCCCTTTATACTCTGAAATGGGTGGTTCTTGGACAAGTGTACCCAGTCCCACTGAAATGTGGGTATGGAAAAGAGTTTTACTGTTTTGATAAGTATTTGAAAGAATGCAAGAATTTTTTAATCTGTCCTTTAGGTATTAACACTGACAATCACTATTTTATGAAGATAACTCACAGCACTGTTTTAAACAGACACTTTTATTGTTCTTGCTGCTTGTGAAAAGGCAATTTGCCTCTGAAAAAATTCAAACTTTTTTGGGTTGGAGGGGTAGAGGTGGTTATTCGCGTTCTGTTAATGTCATTTGTAGCGCGAGAGGCTTGCACTCAATCATTCTTTGAGTATATTCTACAACTTCTGTTACAGCAGTTGTGAAAACTTTTCTCAAAGCATCTTTTGGCATTAATATTTTAGTGTTCTTTGATGAAAAACTGGCAATGCTTTGTTTTGTGAATTTATTTATTCAAGAAATACCAGAAAAAGATTAGTACCAGCAGTTGTTAGATGGGCAGATTAGATTGTATGGCCTGGTCACAACTATGTAGAATTTTTCTGTTGACCATATGTGGGTTTCTTTTTCCTTTGCTTTGAGGAAATATTCATTAACATGAACATTTTCTGTGTCTAAAAGTTGTGGAGTAGATATGTGTGGGTTTTTAGCAGTAATAGTTTATACTCTTGACAACATGCAATCCTAAACCAGAAATGTTCCCATGTGAGGTAGGTGTTCAATTTTATGGATAAAGTATTGAAAGATATTTGCAGAAAATCACTTGCAAGCAAATACATTGGCTGAAAATTGTTTTCACAGAACATTTATCAGACCATTTAAAAAGTGAAAATTTACTGAAAAATCCCAAGCTGTTTGTAAATCATCTGCAAATCATCATTTGCAAACAGGAGTATAATGACTGTGTCAAATGAATTACTGCAATGTTTTTGCTTGCTGCTAGCCAGGTGTACCATACTTACACAACAGATGTTTGAATTTCTCAAGCTGTGCAGAGGCTTTAAGAGTCAGGCTACCAGTACCAGCAGTGATAGCACTATAAGCTATTTTAGTGTTATCTTACACAGAGTATTCATGATTTGACTGTCTCAGTTCCCAAACTTGAAGGACTTCGGTTGCCCAGTAACTCTGTACTGTGATACTTATCAAAATTAGAGTTTGATCAATGAACAACAAATATTCAACATTTAGGGTCTTGTAAAGAAGCTTAACATTATTTTCTGTATTGATTTAGCGAATTATTAAGAATTTGAGAGGTTGGTTCATGGAATGTCCTTTTGAATTTAGTATAGAATTGACACTGTGATCAAGAAGTTGCAGATTCATTAGACTATTCAATCATATCTGACACTGTTTCTCCTACTAAAGTCTATAGTAGTTCGCTGGGTCAATATTGCTCTAAAGAAGGATGGGAATACATTGAAATATATGACTCTTTAAACAGATTATGCAAATAGGCTTCAGACAACTTGTATCCCTTCTTTTTCTCTTAGCTTTACTAAAGGTAATGATCCAGAAACAATATGAGAATATTTGTATGATTAGCTTAATATAGAAAGTACTTTATTAATTAATTAGCCTAAATATAAGAAGTAGATTTAGTTAATACGTAGCCAATAAGGGCTTGACCATGGAACAAGCTCACCAAACTGACCTTTTCTCAGAAAAGCACTGGAATATTATTGTAAGAAGAGACATCACATCACTTAGTACAGCTGCGTGCATGCTTACAGTAAAGCTTGTGCTGAATTTCTTGGTTGTCACTGATATAAGTCAAATTTACTTCACGTGTGATATTGCTCCACTATGCTTAAAATCACACACATGAAAAAAGACAGCATTACATCTTTCAAAGTTAGATATTGTAAGGTAAGATGTGTTAAAAGTAGAAGTATTCCACCCTTAATCAAGTCTTCCCAAAAATTTGCGTTGTCACAATAAATTAGATCTGACATTGGGTCTTCAGGACCCAATGAATTTCTGAATTTCAGTAGATTGTCTGTACCACGGAAAAAAAGAACATCTGCTCTTTTTGATGAGTACTTTGCTTCAAAAACCCAAATGCTAATTCACATTATGGTTGAAATGAGCACATAAGATACATGAAAGAATCAGTGTCTGGTAGTTACTAAACAGTTTACTCTCCAGTTGTCCTTAGGGAGAGAGGAGATGAACCAATACCACATAGCACCGATCTGTGAGCCCTGGAGGAATATGCGCAGCCTTTCTAGGAAATCATCTGCTTTTCCTTCATTTGGACTTGCAGAAGGTCTTCCCTCCTCTAAACACAGGAAATCATGATTCCCTCTTGTTTCTCCTTCCAGACAACAGCCTCAAATTCCAATCACCACGGGAACGGGAGTTGTCTACCCTGGTGCTATTACCATGGCGACTACCACGCCGTCACCTCAGATGACATCGGATTGCTCGAGCACCTCTGCCAGCCCTGAGCCCAGCATCCCCGTCATCCAGAGCACTTATGGTATGAAGACAGACAGTGGAAGCCTCGCTGGAAATGAAATGATAAATGGAGAGGATGAAATAGAAATGTACGAGGACTATGAGGATGATCCCAAATCAGACTATAGTAGTGAAAATGAAGCCCATGAGGCAGTCAGTGCCAACTGAGGAGTGTTCACAGAATTAAAGTACTCAGACTCATTTGGGTTTTTTTGGGGTTTTTTTTGAACAAAAGTTCTTAAAGAGCCTGCATGCATGTGTGGCTCCTACAGTTACATCAGCAGAATGGTCTTAAATGTTTCTTATCGTGTGAGACAGATTGTTTCCCTAATTTTTCATGAACTTGGTTTTTTTTTTTTTTTTTGTTTTTGTTTTGTTTGTGTTTGTTTTTTTTTTTTTTAATTTAGATGAAGACATAAATATCAGACATCAGGACTTGAAAACTTATATGAATCAATAGCTGTCTTACAAGTCTTACCTTTTGTCATTTTCTGTTGGGATGCTGATAAAGGTTTAAGTTACTGTTTTAGACGGGGGTTTTACATTCTCACTCAGGTATGCTGTGCCAGCCTACAGGTTGTGAATGTGTTTTTATTCTGGATTATTTTAAAAAACAAAAACTGCAGATTTCATATTGTGAAACAGAACAAGTCCACAAGTGTGCACATCTGTGCATTCATAGCTTGTCTTTAAAAAATAGTCTCTGAATTCCATTTTTTTTCCATATGTATAGCTGAACTTCTGATGTGCCAAACTTTTCATAACTTTTGAATCTTAACATTTAAAAGAAAAAAAGTCTTAAAGGAGACACTGTAAAGTCTTAGACAATCCTTTGGCATCTTAAAAAAATTATATATAAAACCTAATTTTTTTCCAGAATATGGTGAAGTACTCAGGAATCTGGAGACAGGATACTCTTAAGTAGTGAACATGGTTGCCATAGTGCATGTGCCCAATTGCTTTTGCCTCTTGATGTGCCATTAGTGTGAAATTTTAAGTAAGCACAAAAGAGCGATCACCAGCTATGGACGGGCCTGTCTTAACAGTGTGAGGCCACCTCTGATTACATTCTCTATCCCTTGCATTTTAACCCTTTTAACCCTTGCATTCAGTCTTAACATATTTTCTCTTAAATAATTTATTCATTCCAGAATGTCAAGGGTCCAAATACTTAATATTTATTTTTAAAAGTACAGTTGGTGGCATTACACTTACAATTCCTTGCTGATATCTTTAACAACCCCTTCTTTCTCCTCCCCTAAATCAAACAGGTATATGAAAATAAAAGTGCACCTGCTACTAAAATGAACATAACTTTTACGAATGAGAAATTCAGTTGTTCCTCCAACACTGTATGTTCAAGGAGCACTTAGAAACACTGCTATATATAATGCAAAATAAAGTGAGTACTTTTATATGCACATAGAGTACAAATATTCCTAAAAAAAGTGTTTATATTTATAAACCTCTATACTTAGACAGCAAGGGCAGATGTTAAATCCAAATGGCATTCGGAGTGATGAATTTTTAGGGCCTGAGGAATCCTGCAGTGAATCATGGCTCTATACATCGTGTTCCTTTTGCCACCTGAAGGAACTGTGCGATACCTTAAGTATTTATGCAGTGATTTATATGTGAGACTCTTAATGGGGGACGGAAGGCCACCCAAATATCTAATGGCAAAGCTGGGAAAATGGTTCATCAAAAGTATTTATTGAATATTAGTCATGTGTGAATGTGACTTTTCAAGTGTTTGTCAAGTGCTTTGGGATCTTTTGATGTTAGGTGCTATAGAAACTAAAATTTCTAGTTGTATTACTTCTAGAAACAATGCAATTACTGGAGAAAATTCTGGGGTATATATATGAGAAAGATATTAAAAGATGTAAATCTATTAAATTTCATAGGCAGAGGAGAAATTGCCTTTATTCTTTTCCCTCATACTCCACTCCTGTTCACAAATATATCACTGTATATATATGCAGATCCAATAGGCCTGATGAATAAGTGTGCTCAACTCCCGCAGCTTTTATTTTGAATTGGATGTGTTCAGCACATTGGTGATAAATCCAGGCTCAGGCTGAGAGGTCTGAGTGGGCCTAGAGCAGCATCTCTTGAAGTGTGTGGGCATCTTCCCGCAGAGCTGCACAGGCTTTGTTTAGGGCCCAGACACCAAAAGAAGTCTGGTGTTAGTGCTGGCCATCCTTGTGCTGGCATCCCGTCGTGCAGAAATTCCGAGCTGCAACGACACGATGCTCTGTGGAAGAGCAGTCGTTTTCCTCATAGCCCCACCATTACCTGTTTGATCAGAAACAGCCATTTTTGCCACTGTAGGAATCATGTTTCAGTGTGAGAGAACTACCCCCGAGACAAAGAAGATTGTTCAATTTACAGGACAATTTATAAAGATAGTGGCATAGAAACACAATGGTCAAATTTCTCTGACCATTTTGTAATTTGGAACAAAAAGCCCTATATTTTTAATATTTATTTAAATGTGTTCTGAGTCCATGTCTAATAAGCAATAAGCTGGTCTAGCCAAGACTTTAAAGGCATATGCTGTGTCATTAGCTGGTGAGCGTCCTCTTTAAGCTGGCTAAGGTACTGATAGAAAGTGATTTTTTGTTCTTATAATTGCTTGGGAATTTGAACTGGTTTTAATACATTCAGCTCAGATTGGGGGGAGGACATCATTATTTCCTAAAAAAAAGAAAAAATAAATAAAAGACTATTTATTAATGTCTTACATAATTCTCCAGTTAGAATTATCTCTCCCTCCCCCATGTCACTTTCTTTCTCTCTTGCTCTCTTTTTTTTTCTGGTTTTGTTGCATAGGTAGAATGCTGTATTGCTAGCATTGTATTTTATGTAATTATTTTTTTGCACAAAGGCAAACATTTAGATTAGTTGGTTAATTTTTTTTTTTTTTCATTTTATGACCATGCCAAAATAATATTCTGCAGGCTTGTGGAGAACAAAGGACTGTTCTTTAGGACTGAAACTTGATTTTGCTTGTAGTACAAAAAAAACACACACTCACAGATGTTGTTTCGTAAGTGTTATAAGCACTGGATATAAATGGTATTTTTTATCACTTCTGACTAATGTGAAACTGTTGTACGAAAACTACATGAACAAAAGTCATCTGTTTCGACTCGTGTGGGCCTGCCTCACAGTTGCCGGATTTGAGTCATTTTTATGTCTTGTTATTTCATTTATTTATGCAAAATACATGTATGTATGAACACTTTGTTTTAGCTCCAGCCCTGCCTCATTGCTGATGCTCTGTATGTTAAAGCCACATTCTTGAAAATGACTGGCTGTTCAGGAATTGCCGGCTGGTAAAAACTGCATTTACTGGCTGGGGGAGTGGGAGGAACAGATTTGAATCTGAATTGTGCCTATGAGCATGTTATTCTATTTATTAGCCGACATTGGCTCTAAAATGTCAGTAGAAATCAAGGAAGGACAATCATAAGGATAAACCCCAACATTTTTACTTTATTAATCGGAGCTCAAAACAAAGTTTTTGATGAATTTACCATCTCATTTTAGATTTTTTTTAAATTGTGTAAATATAACATAGGAAATAGAATTTTATTTTTTGTTCATGGATACTTAGTGAAGTATAAGTTATGTATTTACTTTTGTTCTATATCAGTGTATGTTGGTCCATATTAAATGCTGACAAGTCACTGTACCTCATGTAGATGCTGAATTTACACCTGCAGTGTGAGCGCAGTATTGTGGACCTGTAGCTGGGACAGCAAGATGCCTCACTTGTGCTCTCTCTGATTTTTAAGAGCATATTCCACAAGGAGGGAATACTTTCTTCTTCTTCTTTAGAAAGTTGATACATTAAACATGCCAAATTTCTGATACATTTTATAGGAAACACCGTCTTCTGAATCCAAGTAAAACTGATGACATTTTATTTTTTAACAAGAATGGCATTTGGAAGTCAAAAGCATATCCATGGAAAGATTATAATGACTGAAATGGCCCTTGCAATGCAGGCAGGACTCAATAATATACAATCTTTATATTTTATATTAATTTAATCACGTTATTGTCATATTAGGCTATAATACCAAGGGAAATTGTTCACACAATACATGAAGAGGACTCATGGAATTGCTTTTTAAGCATTTGCGTTTGAGGCTCCTTAATAACTGACTGAAACAAATAACAACTCCATTCAGGAGCACAAATAATATAGTAATACTATTTTCTCTGTGAACAGGTAGTTTATTTAACTAACAGATACAATATATTTTCTTTTGGAAAATTATAAAATACTTATTTTCAAGAGAAGAACACTCCCAAACCAGTCTGATACCAACTAGAATAGTTCACTTCATGTTTTATAAAAGTGGAAGATAAAGGTCATAATGATTACAGAACTGCTTTCCAGAGTTGAGGTTTACATGGAGAAGTAACTGACCAGTTGGCCCAGTTCTGGTCTGCCTGTATGTGTGGGCATCACCATCAAGTTTGTGAAACCACATGCTGAGAATTCACAGGATCACAATGTGCTCCTAAATCAGTGTACTCAGGTGCAGTGTGAGGCAGGGGGAGGGCAAAAGATGGGATTGTTCCGGCATGGGAATGCAAACCAAAAAGCAACCTTAGCCCCAATAAATAAGATGCCCTGTGCAGAGTGTGAAGCAGTCAGCTGTGGGCAGTTCCCGCTTTGAAGTAAATACAAAGCAACCACCTCTCAATGCCACCTAACCTCTCCAGGCTGGCTTTCTGGTTTTCTTTTTCGGTCATATCAAAGGCATGGCATTTCAAAATAATTTCCTAGCAAAACATATTACAAGATTAAGACCCCATCCTCCCCCAGCAAAACACTTATCTACCTGCTTAATATTAAGCATATTAAGCCTTCCGTGGTGGTCATGAGGACCAGTTAAAGCGTTGGCGTTAGGTGGGGGGAACTTTGCTGAGCCAGGGCCACAGTACAAACAACTGCACTGAAGATGCAGCCAGCAGGATGTATGATAGAGTTCTTCAAGATTTTATGAGAAGTTAATGAATGGGCTTGGACCCGTGGTGTTTTGCATGCTTTTTTAAGATTCAAGTTGGCACTTAAGCATGTTCTTTTAAAAGAATAATACTATATGACCTCATTTGATCTTTTAAAAAACACTTAACTCTTTTTTCCTTTAAAAAAACTTCTCCTAACCCTTTTTTTTTTTGGTACAACCCATTAAAATCTGTGATTTTTCTCAGATCAAGCTACATTTTTGATATACTGCAATGTCCTGCAACAGAAGAAAAAAACAATGTATATGCAAAAACATTTCATTTTAATCCAACGCCCTTTTTTTACTACCAGATTTGTTGGAAATGGTGACAAAGATTTCACACGCTGGGTAAAAAGGGGGTGGGGTGGGGTGAACTGGGCTAAAGGAAAACTTATCAAATTGGTATTTATGGCAATATGAAAGCTATAAAGCAACTTAGTGACATGGCTTGCTTTGTAATTTCCGCTTTCTAAAAACCACAAGTGAGGTCCTTGGTGCTCTTGGAGTATGGGGAATGTGCAAATATTTAACTGTTTGTATGCTGCACATTGCAGACCTGCTAGTGTGCATTCTCCGTTTGTCTTCCTTTGTCATTTGTGTTTTGCTTTCCAGAAAGCAATGTTTTTTTTTCTTGTACTCTTCTTCAGCTTGTAGCAAACTAGAATGCTTAGCATTTATGTTCATTCATTATGTATTTCCCATGTAAAAATTTTTTTATTACATTAAGACAAGCTTATAAGCTGTTACTACATAACTTATCTTACTGTAACTCTTATTTCCTGACATTGTAATTTGTTTGTGATGTATATTGTGAGATTGTACTCTATGTTAATTTAATCAGCACAATTCACTGACATGCTGGACTGACATGCTAGCTGCTGTTTCAAATTGTAAAGTTTGTGTAGAGCTGTTGGGACAACTGAGACTCTCTTGTCAAGGTACTATGCTTTGATTCCTATAGCAACACTGTGGGTGCAGTTCTTAACGGCGAGGGCTGCTTGTTGAACACCCACTGGCTAACTTAATGGGCAGGTTTTCTTTGTAGAAATTCTATATACAATGCAGGTACCTACCTGGGCCCATGGCCGGGAATTATTTGGGCGTTTAGAGGATAAACTAGTGTCTATTGCTGCTTTGAATATGTTTTAAAGTCTGAAAATGTAAATAGTTTATCAAAAAAAAAAAAAATCTTGTACAGTCCAGTGTAAAGTTTTTAAATGAACTTAAAGGTTGCCATCACATCTCACACTCTCCTCTTGACACAGTAAAAAAAAAAAAAAAGAAAAAAGTTTGCTAAGGATACTGATTTAAAAAAAAAAAAATCTGTTCTCAGATTAAATAAGAGAATAATTATTCTTAGCTCTGCTTCATTGCATAAACAGACTTCTTGGATTTTGTTGTGCAGTATTGACGTGAGGTAAATTAAATATTAAATAATCTTTCAGTGGTACTTTTAAGAGTCTTCTCCTCCTCTGCCTCAGTTATTAATGGAAAAGACAAAATTGAAAGACACTGTCCATATACAGTATGTTCTGGTGTACGTTGGCACCTTACCTACATGTTTCGGGTGGGAGGGATTTTTTTTAATTTCTTTTTTTTTTTTTTTTTTTTTGCACAAGGTGCTTTCCTGATATGTTAAACATGTCATCCTTGGGTGATACAGTATATGCCATGATAGGGGTTTAGACCCCTCAGGGGAGTGTCTATAAGACTGCCTATTTATGCTCATTTACCTCAAGACTGTCCTCTCTACCCTTAATCTATTCACCATCACTCCATCTTTTGTACTGCTGTTGACACTTACAAATTAAAGATAAATTTTGTTTTAAGAGATGTGCGTCTGACTTCTTCTATACATCCCTTATCTTTCCTTTGAGATAGTATTAAAGATTGACCATGATGAGGTGATGGACAGGAAAATGCAACTAAGCCTGTTCAGATGGCCTCCTTTAAATGTAGAGACTGAATTTTCCAGCTCTTATGTTTTCCCCATGCCTTTCCAGTCTATGAAGGCATTTATCAGCCTCTGAAATCCATTAACATCATATACTGTAAAAGACATGGATGACAACTAACCTAATTTTATAATATTCACTGAGTACTGTCAATTTTGTGTGCAGGAAGTGCTGTTGGTAGCAACATAATCTCAAAAGGATTTTTATTCAGTAGTAATAAGACAAAACATTTCTCATGTTTCTTCTTTCTCTGCCTTCCCCTTTTCCTCTGCATATAACATTAAACAAACTAACCAAAGTTGACAACAGAAAAGCCTATAGTTGCCATGTTGCCATGTCTGTAAACTGCTGCTATTTGTGTATTACGATTGGCTTCTGACTTAGTAATTAGTCATGGTTCTCACTGGAAAATAATAAATTACATCGAAGCATACTGTTCTGTAGCAAAACTGTAACAGAACATTTTGATTGTACATTACAAAAGATGTCAGTCAAGTTTCAGTTATTGCACAAACCACCCTGAAACATCTAAGTGGGACAGAATCCTTTCCTCCTTGGAGAGAGCAACATACGTGAAATTACTAAGAATCACATACTGCATTATAATTCTGTGTGATGAAATACTTCAAGGTCAAAAGTGGATGGTAAGGAATGTGTTGACCAAAATGTGTTATAATGGATAAATATTGACTTGTGCAATTTAAGCTTTTGCTTCTGGTAAGTGATTACCTAGTTAGTCAAACAGCAACACTAAAGTGATCTTGAGGAGAAGGCAGCAAAAACCCCTATATTTCTGCTACATAATCAGCAGCAGTTTGACCAAGTTGGGGATAGCCATACCAAGAGTTTGAAAAACAGAACTGCACACTAGATCACTATCAGTCCAGCTGAAGCTACTGAAGTTTGCAGTACATCTGCAATGGCGTCCAATGTTCTGTTGCTATATATTGCACTGCTTAAATCAACTCCTGCCATCCAAATTTTTTTTTCTCTGTTTTCCCCCCTCCGCATGATCCCCCCCACTCCCTCCACTCCTTTTCATCACTGGAAACTGCAGCTGTGAATACTGATCAGTAATCTGGGACACGCTGACGGCATCAGTTGGGTTGTTGCACAGGTATGATGAAAAGCAAGCTGAGCAATGGCATACAAAACGTCACTGCTTCCTGCCCCAGTAAGAGACAAAATGTTTATGTGACATCTCTAGATGTCAATCTAAAAAAAAAAATACATTAATGCAATGCAGGATAGGGTGCTGTCTCCACATTTCCAACAATCTTCTGGACAAGATAGTGTGTCAGGAGCTGTCCGTACCAAGAGCAGTGCGTATGTTGCTGGTGCCAAGGAGTAGCTTGCTTGGGACAGACAGGTGGCCTAGGTGCACAGGCATCATCTATTGTTCTTCCCCGGAGGGCAACACCTCTGAACAACTTGGTCATTCTGTCTTGTCTCTGCTAGTCTGGTTGCTATTCTAAATGGTCATCTTAGCCTACAGAAATTTTACTAATAATACAATGTATGAGTCAGGTCACTGCAAGGGGAAGGTAGCACAGTACTGGATGAGTAATAAATAAGCTCCTAAGTTACCATGGTTATTCCAGTCATCGCAGGAAGGCTCTACAGCACTGGAAGCCAATACACTTTGGCACAAAATGAGTGACAGAACACAAATATGAGAATTCTGCTGCTCAGGTCCATTCTCCTTCACTCAGATGTGTTTTTCGCTTTGACTGAGCACCAACTCTGCTCATCAGCCTCAGGTTCCTTGGAAGCCATCAGGAATACTGCAGTTAGGGGTTTTTAAAGATTCCAAGGTTCAGCACGAGTCTGTCTCCCCATTGGTTACTTGCACTGGGATTTTCCTGTGACCATTAACTGCTACCACAGTAGACCAATAGCAGCAGCTCGTTGGGAGGATTGGGAGGCTGGTAGTAGAGTGGAGGAGGGGAAATAATAGTAGTTGATTTATTTCTTTAATATATGGTTTATAATAGAAAATATGAGCTCCAGGTTGCGTCTCTGAGCAGTTAATGACCAGCTGGGTTAAAGGCCTTCAAATACTGCCATTGGTCATTAGCTGCCAGGAAGTATCTTTCCTGTCATCTATTATTCCTTAATTGTATCAAGACCCACTACAGTGGAAGACTGTTAAATCTGTGGATTAATTGGAATCTGACCCTTAGTAGTTCTAATAATATCAAGGCCATTACAGGTTAGCATTTGGGTTCTTGACATGACAGTCCATAACAAACTTCCTCAGAGCTGTTCTGTTTTATATTAATGCCTATTGGATGATTGACACAATAAAACATAATTGCCCTGTAGAAATCACTGTTATATTAAGAACTACTTTAATTTCTTTTGACGCCACAGTATTTAAAAGCTTCTCTACTTGTATTAAAACCTACTTAGAGGTTTGTTTGCTGTTGTAGCTTATCAGCAAAGGATCACCAGATAAGAAAAAAAAGGTAATTATTAGAGCTTTAAATAATTCTCCTTGAATAATCAAATTACAAAAGAAAAGCATGTTGATAATTTGGGTCTTTTTTTGCCACTCTTCTGGACTAGCAGGATGTGTGAAGAGAAAACCAGGTAATCATTTTAAATTAATTTTCAAAAATGGAATGTAAGCTAAAAACCATTAAACGTGAAGTACAAATCCCCCCGACTCTTGCATTACTTCCACAACATCCATCTTTAATTTTATGAATAAGATACCTCACACTTCAGACACACGACTAAGCTTCTTTTTAAGTCAGGCCACACAGGATTATATTTGGAAATCAGGAAATAGAAATATTTTGCTGTGATCCACAGCTGTGCAGCAGGACTGTAGCCTGCAAGACCCTACAGTCACCAAGTGGAAAGGTATTTCTGCCACCAAGACCCCATAATAACTAATAATTTCTTCCTTGATACTGTATGTTCACAACTAATTAATCACAAATAACTTACAAACTGTCTTACTGGATAAGATTACTCGTCTGCCCAGCCCAGTTGTTTCATGTTCAACAGTTGCAACAGGAGATAGCAGCTAACGAGACCATCTGAGCCTGGCCAACATCTGTGTCTCATTCTCATGTTCCTCAGCATTTACAGTAATTGTGTTGGGCTACTAATGGGTACAACCCTTTCCGAGTCAGGAACACAGTGTGGTATTTTGGTAGATGAAGTGACTGAGGGCAAATTAACAATTACGTTTGCAGCCCAATATTTCAATGAAGGGCCTTCAGAAGGAGTTTTGCAACAGCCCTATTTATTCTTTTTAATGGAAGGAAATCAGAGAAAACAGTCAGTCTACATTCAACTGAATTGCCAAGTCCACCATATAATCCAAAATATTTAAGATGCTAAACTTCTCCCAACTTTTGCAGGATCTGGCTAAAATTTAACAGACTTAATTGAAAAGATCTGGAGATCATTGATTTTAATGATCAAATTACTCAATCACAATGAAATATCTTTTATTTGAACATCAGGAAATATGCACTTGATTGCAGACTTAGTTAATTCCACTAGAATAACTGCAGCTGCTGGAAAACCAAAGGCTAAGTTTTGGAGTGGGAAAAAGAAATCCCTCAAAATCCACCCACCTACCCAAAAAGAAATACAAGTCTTTTGCCACATGTTGAGAGATTACGCAGAGAAAAGGGGGGTTTGGAAATACCTTTAGGTACAAACTACCTATTTTGAGGAGTGTGACTGTAGAGACTAGCAAGCTCTTCTAGTTTTGACAACTACAATATGGGTTGAAAGAAAAAGTGGGGAATAGTCAGTGTATATGATCTTATTTGTATAAGCTTCTCCTGTGAACTGAACCTGCAAAATCCCCCTAACACTGCAGTGATTTTGTATAACACTGGCTACAGGAGGGAACTATTAGATATGTGTAATACTTTAAAAAATATTAATGGCTCCTTTTTACTATGATAGATTGCTTGATGACCATTTGCTATACCTGCAAATTGTCAGTTACTTAAGGTGGACTTCCAAAATTTAAAAAAAATGCGAAAATTAATATAACTACTACAAATTACCAGCTCTTCCCACGCCACCATGGGGAAGACTGTTGTAGTTGGTCATTACTGCCCAGTTCTTAGTCCAACCTATGGCAGCAGGAATAAGGGCAGTGGCTGCTGTCATCCCCTCATATGCTGAATGAGGGCTGCCACACCTCCAGGCCCTCACTGTGTGACTCCCTGCTCATCACCCTTCCCTCTGAGCATTCATTCTGTCCTCTCTACCTTGTCCTCCCACAGGGCAGTGACAGCAGAACAACAAGGGTCAAATACAGCTCTCCATCCCCTTTTGGTATTGCCAGCCCCCCTAAAATGGACTCAGTGCTGGGTTTATTTTGATTTGAGGGGAAGCAGGCAGTGGTTAGAGAATTTAGTCCATCACATCTGCTGTGGGTGTTGGTGCTGGGTGGCTGTAGCTGTGAGCAGCCTCCTGGGAGAGGCTGTGGAGGGATTGTGTCATTGGGAAGGAGTGTGAGGAGTGCAGATCAAATGCTATGACTCTCATGGTGCTGCTGGAAGCATAAGTGCCTTCAGAAAGACCTAAGAAAGGGTATAGGAAAACTTAGTTTTTCTTTCTTAAGTAATTCAGTAGTCAGAAGATGTGAACAGTCAGAGGAAATCTGATGCTTCAACTTACAACTTTAAATTTTGACCCAATCTCCATTTTGTCCTACTACAGCCTTTACTGCTGAGGAATTTGTTTTAAATTTATCTGCCCACCTTCAGTGAGAGTTACAGACTAACAGTGATGCAGTCTGAACAGCATAACTGTGAGTCCTTCCCTTAAGGCTCCACCACACAATTGATTCTTGTTGGACTGTGAGCTGATGCAAAGGACCTGATGGGCTAAGTGCCCCCAGATGACTTGAATTTCTGATCTTCACCTGCCCTGGGTGAGGAGAGGTCAGAGTTACTTGAGAATGTGAGGGTACTGTGTGATAATTTGTACTGGTTTTTACTGCCTTTCTTACAGTAGAAGCAAAAAGCAGAGGTTTTGAGTATATTCTAATGTTTTCTTCCCAGGGTTCTCTAATATTTAATGGAGAAAAAACAAAAGGAAAGGAGATCTCTGGTGTAACTGAGCAGTATAAGTTGGTAGGCACAGGGCATTTGGAAAGTGCTAAGGGTGTGATGAAGGATATAGAAGAGTTCACTAGCACTGTCTTTTGATAATTTGTGTGAGTGGAATTACAAAAATATATTGTTTGGTCAACATCTCGTGGAATAAAGAACAGTGAATGATTTTGAATTATCTAGTTGATCTTTTTCAGGTAACAGGGTGCTTCTCTGAAATTCTGAGTATATCCTGCTCCCACTCATGTCACAGGAAATGGACAGTTCGTTCAGCACTTGGCCATATGTGCACAGCATTTTTTAGATACAATCTTAGGATTTTTATTAGATGTTGTGTGCCTCAGACAATGATTCCTAAAGTTCCTTCATTAATCCCTCCCTAAAAATCCTTAGACTGATCATGCTTAGAGACAGTACATGTTTCTTTTAAAATATTTTGATTTTTATACTGCAAGAACTTTGTGATTGAATTGCAAAAGGAATGGATCAGACAGTTTGCAGTCTTAAGATGTCTGTAAGAATCGCAGGTTGCGAAGGACTTCAAATTGGTTCGGTTATTTATTCATTTTTAAGGGGGTGAAATAGTGGATTTCCACAACAATAAGCCCATGTATGGAAACAGTCTGTGTTCCCTTATTCCCCAAACTTCAAAGACAATGAAGTTCTGAAATGAACATAAAGCACTCCGAAATAATGAGAAGAAAAATCGTGTTCTTTTTCTCTTTTGAAAATGTTATTCCCATGTGAGGGATAAAAGTAAGCATTAAATAGCTCATATAGAAAACCACCAAATTTGCTACCTCTTCTTAAAGCTTTGTGCAAAACATGCATCTCAGCTGCATTCGGAATCTGAGTAATCACTAAAGCTTTTTAAAATTTTAAAATTTTCTGTCTTGATATTTGCTTATCTTCTCTCACACACTTGCTTTTAATATCTGAACACTTAAAATTCAGGCATCATAAATCATACTTTCTACCTCTCCTCATTTACCTCCGACAGCTTAAACTGCAATTTATTGTGAGGATTGCACCTATAAGGAAAACAGGATCAGACCTTAATTTGATCTGCTATTTATCCGTTGTGTTAATTGTAGCCACAGGGTTGTATTAAGAAAGTCAAAAAGTACCACTTGTAACTACAGAGTGGCTCTCACCTTTTAAATGGAAAAACACTCGTTTTCCAGAAGAAATAGGAAAAAAGTGGTTATGAGCTAAATGAAGAAGGCAAGAAGGGTTTCTGTTTTCCCATTTTTAATGTAATTAATATAATATTGGCACCCAAAATGTAGCTATCTGGGTGCAAGTCTGCTCCTAGCTTTTAGTGCTGTTGGTGGGAACAGATGTGTAATTTCTCACACAGTTTTGTTTGTTTGTTTTTTTAAACTGCAAATGGGGTTCTTGTTAGGCTAATGGATGTTGGGATTTTTACCTCATTTTAATCAGGTGTTTCATCTTCTTGTACTTCTGAATGCATTCTTCTTATGTTTGTCTTTTTCTTTTTTTTTTTTTTTCCCCAAGAAGGAAGACAATTGTTTACAGCACAAATGACTGGGAAAAAAAAAAATTGAAAATTTGCTAAGAGAAATTCTAGTCCTATGACAGCCACCACAGTGGTAAATTCCTGGTGCCTTGGAAAGCTTTGACTGAGGAATCTGTCTTATGTTCCATGTAGCCCACTGAAAATAAGGCACTGAGCTTGAGAATTGTAAATTAAAGGGAAAAATCCCAACTTAAATATCTTTCAAGGCAGACTTGAAAATAAAGATATATAAATACCACTGAAATGCAATAGGTTTAGAAGTACCTAATTCTCTTAGGCCTCTTTGAAAATCCTAGCTTTCAGATGGTTGAAGTTTTTGGAAAATGAACAATAAACACTTTCGGTTTTCAGCTTTTGGGAGTGGTTCTCTCTAGCTGGCAATGTTTTTTGCTTCCTTTCACAGAGAACAAAACTGTCTTGCATACTGACTGCTTGATGATTTTGGAGAGTCAGCTTAAGCCTTAGACTTTCTATATTGCAAAACCAAAAAATTCTGATAAATTATTAGTCTATCAATAATGATTAGATGCACACTACAGTAAAATGTGACGGAATACAAGAAACAGGAACTTATTCTCACTTTCTTTCTCACAAAATTTCATTTTTGTCTGTGGTTCCTTTTATAGTCTCCTTAAGGAGAAACATGCCAGCTAATCAGTGGATAACGTGACTGCTAGAGATGCACTGGAATGAGAACTATTGCTGCGTTTGCCTTTCTACCCCATCAAACATTAGTTTAGCAGGACTCCCGCTCACATTATTGCAAAAGTGAGGTTTTCATTCACTTACTCTTGCCTCTCTTTCAGCCCTACATTTTCAATATGAAAAATCTGATTAGGAAGTTGTGGACAATGAATGAACAAGCTCGCTTGCACCACCAGTGGCTTGGCAGCGTCTCCTACCTTGACTTCACTAAAGTCAGCTGCCATAGCAGCTCCAAGCCAGGGCACAAATTAGTTCTCAAACAATAGAAAAGAGCATGGCTTGGATTGGTATTGACTGCCAGCAGTACAGTCCTTAGCTTTACCTTGATGTTTCTGGGGTTTACTACTTGGTGTTGAAATGGCACTGCAGAGCTAGTGTGTGAAAGTAAACTCAAGATGTCCTGTTACATTGACAGAGAGCTTTCCAGGAAGGATAAAACCCCCTTAATCTGTCTGTGGATTGTCTAGGTGGATGTGAGTGAGGAAGAAGACACCTGGGGATCCATACTGTTACCACAGGTGTCTCAAATTTCTGTCTAGCGAAGATCCACCGTCCTTGAAAACCTCCACTGATCCACACACACAAACACATTAAGAAGGAATTACACCTTTTTTTTTTTTTTTTTTCCTGTAAAAGAGGTAAAACTCAGCTTTTTGCTTTTGTGGAAGGAGAACTTACATCTGCAAGGCTAGAAGGCTTGGCAGCAAGCACTTGCATATCCTCGCACTGCAGTTTCTGAGATCTACAGCAATCTAGGTGAGCTCTCTGTCCTATTGATTAGTTTGTTAGATATGTCAATATAAAGAAAGAGTTAATGTAAACTTCTGTTCTTATTATTATGTCCATCTGGTTATTAGAATTCTTTTTCTCAGTAAATTGATTTATTGGGTTGTTTTATTCTGCTTTCTTCATAATAGATCATAATCATGTCTGTTTCTTTTATTACTCTTTACTTACTAGAAATACATGTGAAAGTAGGGTGTTTTTCAAAGTTTTGAAGAATTTCAATGTAGTTTGGAACTGAATTTACCCAAAGACACGGTCCTTTGATTTTAAATGCGAAGGTAATAGTACTTCTGCTAGTATGTGTTGTGGGGGTGAAGTTCTATGCAACTCATAATCAAATGCAGGGGAAGTTTGTATTTGATATTACATGAACATTTTCCATCACGAAAGCCAGTGGCAGATGGAGTTTGGTGACTAATGGCCTTTGAAAATTTCCTTTATTTTGGAGCTTATGAGCTTAAAAATTATGCGTGTAATGCTAGCTGTAGAAATAATTTGTTTAGTTTAAGTGAGTTGTGAATACTTTCAAGAAAACTTGTGGTTTGCACTCCTACTTTTGTCCAGCTTCCAGCAGATACTGATGAATCTCTCTTCCCTGAGTAGAAACTAAGGCTCAGGCCTTGCTGAAATCCTTGTGCGATCTGAAGCAGCATTCCTGAAGTTGAACTGTTTCCCTAAAATGATGTTCCTAACCAACTGGATGCTTTATGAAAGTAGTTTGCTGTTTCAAATTTGCTTTTATTTCCCACCTCTTTTGACCTGGGTGGGAGGCAAAACTACAATGGGACAAGATATGTAAAGTCTAGAGACGTAAGTGAAGCCAGATTTCCTTGTGCCAGTGTCACAGGAGGGCAGCTTTCCTGGGTCCTTGTGTTGCACCATCCATTAAAGAGAAAGCAGGTAGAGAATGGATAGGGGGGCAGTATACAAAAAACAATGCTGGGAACCTTCAAGATTATCATAGTTTCTTTGTTTTGGTTATGTGCTAGTGAATACATTGGATGCTTGATATAAGTATGCCCTCCTTACCACGGTTAGTGCCAAATCAGCAATTCTCATTTTCCTGGGTACGGAATTTCTTCCCGTTCAAAAGACAACAGAGAGCTTACCCAGTTATCTGGAAGGACATGTTATTGATGTGGTAATGTTATTTAATGTTAGTGGCAACTGCAGCAGTATGTGATTTGTCTGTTTCTCAAATATAAAGGTTGAGAAATAAGTAAAAACGAAGGCTGCAGTTGCCATTCGTTCTTATATCAGACTGGGCAAAGATATGCCTAAAGAATATGCAGTTTCAGTCCCCTGCTGTCAATGGACAGATGTTAATGACCATTTTATAAAACACTGAATTCTCTACCCCTTCCTGCTGACCAAAAAAGGCACTGGCATCAAGGATGTGTTATATCGAGTACTTGTTTTTGAACCCAAGTGCTGAGCAGCCTGTCTGGTACTGTATTACATAATATGCTGTTCCAGACTACAGTGCACACAATGTGCATGTTGTACTAAAGATCCTTGAAAGCGTATGTGTGGCTTTTCTTTTTAAATATCACCTACAGGTATATGCTATTTCTGGAGCCATGCTTCGATGTCGGCACATAGAACAGTGCTGTGCTGTACAATACCATGTTGTTTTCTGCATGACAGTTATAGGGTCCCTCTTGCTACCCTGCATATGATTGAGCTGATTCTTGATTAGAGATCAGAAGGGGATTTTTGGCAAGAGTGTAATAGCAGAAATCTGAAGAAAGCTTGCCTTTCAGAGACCTAGCTTTATGTGGACTATAAATGTATTTTAGCTGTCTTTTTTGGACCTTGTTCTCTCTCTGCATTTATCTAGCAACAATAAAAAACTTTTGTGATGCCTTATATTCTGAATCAGTCGATGTGGTACAAGGGAGTCTCCGTCTGCTCTTGCCTGTATATAGAATTTATGGTCACATTGCCATACAATTATAGAGCACTAATGAATTGAGTGACAAATAACAGACATGTGACTATAAAGAAGAGGAAGACAAAAATTAATACTTATTCTTTCACTCTGCTTATCCTCTCTATTCCCCAATCTGGTTTGCTGGATGGTTTAATTTGGAATGATATTTTTAATGCTTACAGCACAAAGGTGTGCTTTTGTTTTGGTTTGATTTTTTTTTTCCTTTAGGAAGAAAATTGATTCCTTATGTTCCATACATTAAGTTTCCTTAACGTTTTTTTCAACATGCATAAAATTACAGATCTCTGGAGAGACTGAAATACCATATTGCACAATGTAATACCGCACCCAATCTCTTGTTTCTCCTCTTTGCTGCCAAACCTTCAAAAAAATCATAACATAGCATTAATACATCTATGGCTACTGGTTTTCCATGTTTGATACAAAGTGAAAATATGATGAGTGACCAGGCATAAAAATACATGATGTCTGTTTGTGGTGGATAAGTAGAATTCTGGGGAATAAGGCCTTGCATCTGCTACAGTCAGAATGGAGGAGAAATTTGGGGTGTGAGGACTAATTTTAACAGTTCCAGCCCATGTGTGACTAAGGAATTACACTATAGGTTCTAGATAGTGAACTAGCACCTTGAGAGAATTGAAAAGATGACATGAAATTTTGTAGTTGAAACAGATTTTATGAGGGTTGTAAATGGTACCTAATAAAAACCAAAGGATAGGAAAAGATATAATTCCCAAGGCATCTCTCTGTACTGTAAACTTGGAGCATAATATTGTGTTTGGACATATGAATGTTTGCAAACCAATGAGAAAGAACATCAGGTTTGTGGACTATTGTGTATTTTTCTCTGTTTGCTGAATTTGCATTGTTAAAACAAAATGCCTTTTCTGAGTGCCAGTTGTGGAGCAGACTATGTAAAGAAGGTCTCCTTGGCAAGCTGTTCCCAAGGAAGCAGGAAGCTTGTCTCCAGCTACATATCTGAGAGGAGGTGCTAAGCGTATTAAAATGATGTTGTGATTTGTAGCTCAGATAGATGGATACCAGCTCTGCTCTGAAAAAGTCATTTATGCTGTTATTGCACCCTCCCACTATATTATTCATACTGTCTTTTCTACTCCCACTTAAAAATTTTTCTTTCTGACTTTTCCTTGTTTCAAGCTCTCTATCCATTCCTGCTAACCTCTCATATCCTGCATGTAGCTCTTGCTGGCAGTTCTGAGCTCCAGAGTCTCGCTTTTCTCTCTTACCTCTCCAGGACTTTACTTTTTCTTATTGTGTCTGTTCTGGCTTTCCCTACTCCTCATTACTTCCTTCTAGTATTTCCTGTCTCCACCTTCACTTTGCATGGACTATATCAAGTCAGCTAGCTGGGTGTACATGGAACATTTGAGAAAACCAGAATAAGGCAGAGGAACGTAAGCGAAAGAAGTGGTTGTATAGGTAGTTGTAGAAGTAGTCTATATGTAGTTGTTTAAAGAGGGACTTGTGTTTCCAGTACTTACGAAGGGAAAAAAAAAGAATGGGGAAAGTAGAGTATTAAGAACTGTGTTCCGGTGAGCTCCTGTTCATTTTGAATCCTGTCAGCAGGGGATCCTGCTACAAGAACAGTAAGTTATTATTTGCCTTGTTTTATATCCATTGAATATAACACAATTTTTACAGAAAAATCCGTTGTGACTTCTCCCTTCTCCTTCCTCTCTCACAAAACAGTTTGAAGAAGGGATGGGACAGCAAATATTTAAGAAGCCTTTTAAGAGGTCCTTTTTTGTTCTTTTCATCAACTTTCTCCCTGTTCTCCTGCCAGCATGTGCAGCAAGTTCCTGTCCCTGAGAGTTTGCACCAAAACCACAGTTTGAACCAGGCTGTACATAATAGGCGTCTCTGTTAGTTCCCGCCAACTGAAGCTCCCAGCAGTGGATGGAAAATCAGACATACACCACTGCACAATAAATCTTATTGTAATTCACTCAGTTAGCATCACTGCGAACAGGCCTTGAAAAATGTGTCGTGTGTGCTTGAAATCATACTTGTGCTCCTGCCATTAAAGAGTGAAAAAAAACCCTCGTAAAAAAAGTTTCATTTACTTTTTTGTTATAAAATACTTTTTACTGGTGCCAGCTGGAAGGAAAATGACCCAGTTAGATCTCAAAATTATGATGTAGCTTTAAGTGCTATGTTTAGATTAACTGCCAAAATGTTAGTATAAAGTGGTAGGTGTTTGTGCTGCAGATAATAACTAATGTACTGTTGGTCAAGATAGGCCACTGTTCTGTTATTATTGTATGGATCTTATGACTAAACATTGGAGCAAGCCTAGTGGAACAACAATATTTTACTGTGCCTGGAATACTAGCTTGTCAGAACTTAATTGGGGTGCCAAAAATCTAATGAATCAGATGGGGAGGATGTCTTTTTTTTCCTGTGTGCTGATATTTCTGATTTGTATTCCTTTCTGTGAAGTGAACTGTATTTATCTCGTGTATTTCCTGGCAAGTACTGTCTCATATACAATTAGATCCCTCTGATTGTTAAACTATTATGGTCTTCCAAAGACAGTAAAAACATCCTTGGTTTCTTTTTTTTCTTCCCTATGCTTGTGAGACTGGGTTAAATGTGTTGTATATTTTAAAGGACCTGGCTTACAAGGAAAAATCAAGGTTAAAAGCACTTCAGAACTCAAGTTGTGCTGATGTGTATGACCTTTGGGCCCAGAATTAGCTATTTTTACTCTGTTGATATAAAACATTAACCTCAGTCAAATGCTTCTTGCAAGAAATGAAAACAAAACTGTGATGTTTAAATACACAATCTAGATGTGCCTACACCAGTTGCCATGAAAAAGTCAACATTTGCTAACAGACACCACATGGTGGATTCTGTGGTACTGCAGCTTTTCCTTTGAAAAGGAGGGGAAGTACCTGTGTGAGAGGAAACATCTGAAAAATCTGGAATCTATGTGAGCTCCTAAACAAGCTTCTGTTGTCATCAGTCCTTGCTTCTGATTTTCCCAAGTCCCCTATCTCCTCTATTCTGCTGTATCTAGAAAATAACCATGACTCCTATTTTACTGCCATGTAGAAAAATTTGGTAAACTATATTAGATGCTGTATTGAATTTTCTTTTCATGTTTGTGTTTTTGGTTAACTGTTTGTTTGTTTTAATGAGGGAGAAATTAGGCTGAACCAGAACAAGAAATACTTGCACATGTATCTTTGTCTAGTTCTGTCTCAGAACTGAGCTGATCTTGGTGTTGTGTTTGGTCTTGATTTCCATAGCAGATAGGGCTTCTAAATACCCCTTGGGACTATTTTCAGAGAGGGCAGTTTAGAATAACCTCTAACTCTTGACTGGTCCCGGGGGCTAATGGATGGAAACTGAATCTTCACCTCGCAGCAGATTTTCAGGGAACATGTAAATAGCAATGCTAACTGGCAGCTTGCTGAAAATGATGCACCTTCCAAAGCTTCATCTTGGACACAATTTTAAAGGAAAAGGATATTGCCAAACAACATAACCAGGATAAATTTTGTATTCAGAATGTACATTAAACTTGCATAGTTCTTCAAAAATTAACTTTCAAATGATTTGTCTGGTGTCTATGTGAAGTCCAGTAAAAAAGTTCTGCAGCTACAGTACACAATTGAGAGAGGTGATTGAAGGATTAATATTTATGCTTTACTTCAGCAGAAGTTAGTAAGATACTTTGTTTTAATGTCTGTGGTTTTAGGAATGGATAGGGAATACCTGGTGATGTTTCAAATGGTAGAAGTACTGTAATTCAAATAATGCTATTATATTGACCTTTTAACAGTAATGCTTACTTTAACATTCAGAATGACCAAAAATTTATGCAAAATCCTCTGGCTGCCAAATTAAAAGAACAGTGGGACTCTTCACTGAGTGGTATTATTATGAATAGAGGTTGGTATAAAATGGGTATGATTAAAAACAAAGGTTAAAACTTCATATCTATAGTCATAGCTGCTAAGACAACTGTCCTGCAGACTATTTTGTTTTGTTAGAGTACTAACGTTTCTAGGCTAAGGTTTGAGTATTCTGAATTAGGAACGCTGTAGACAGCGGTGAATTCAGGAAGACCTATAATATATATCTAATATGTTTTCCTTCTCCACTCTATCTAATGTTAAATATGCTTCAAGTTTTATTGCAAGTTCTCCTGCTTGAATTCATAGAATGAAAACTTAACATCTTAGCCTTTACCATACCAGGAGGTGATCAGTGGAATGCTTTAGAAAGTGAACACTGTTTATTTTAATTTGCTACTCCAATTAGAATGTTCAATAAGAAAATACTTTTAATTAAAATATAGATGCTAAAAATATGACATTACTCTTTTTCAAACTAAGATGCTTAAAATAGACAGTGCTTGAAAATATAAAAGTTTCTACCTCTGTTTCTGAAATCTGTGGCTGAAATATTTGTATAGATGTACAGCAATGAACAACAGGGACAGTACCAGCAGCTGGCACAGGGACTGAATGGTTAGAGTGAAATAGTATAAGGTTATTTTAGCATTTTCCCTACAGAATTTCGTACCAGGAGAGGACCTAACATAGTGACTAATAGGCCAACACAGGACTTCTAAGTACACCTTTGAACTACTTCCAGAAACACGATAGAATGTTAGTCCCAGTTTAGCAAGGTGTGATAGAAAGGATGGAGTTTGAAAATCAACCTTTGTATTTCTGTGTTGGCCGCTGAAGTTCTGGTTCCCAAACTGTGAAGCCCCTATCCTCCTTGTTTCTATTGGTATCAGCTCTCAGAAGCAGGTCTGAGTTGATGCTGGCATACTTCCATCACTATGGTGGGTTTTAAGTATGTGGTATAATATGGGTACAGCTTTTGTACAGTCTAACCTGAGGGTTAGCTTCTGAACTGATAGACTGAGTTTTTTATGCGTGTGTTTATATTTGCTGTCCAGAGGAAACCTCAACAATCAAAGTGCAATTCTGTTTAGTATTTACTTGTTTTTCTTAGTAATGTGAACCTTTCTGAAAAATTAAAAATATTAATAATTTTTTTTTTTTTGACAAAATGTATGCAGGTGCAATCTCCATACTTTGTCTGATAATTGTTGTAGTTTCATACCGTACTTTTTCTAAGTGTTGCAGAAATTGCCATACAAAACTATGCCTATTAATAACTCTAGGTTTGCTGAGATGGGAATGGCATTCAGTTCTGCTGAGAAGCAGCTGAGTATCTGGGAGTTTGAGACACATACGTATTTTTCTTTTTCTAAGTGAATGTGTAGTAACCAAGAGGAATGGCATGGATTAGTAATTATATAAGTGCAGGTACCCTCTGTTGGCAAGATCTGTGCTCTGGTGAATGCCACGTATTCTGCAAAAGTCCTTTGTAGACAACACACAATGTTTCCATTAACTGCAGCAGCCTTAGAATCTGTACCATAAATAACAACACTGTGAGTTCATCTCGTGTGCTCACAGCATATAGGATAACCATGGGGGGAAAAAAATCATTAAGGAAATACTATGTAGAGTGGCAGCTAAAGCAAGCTACAACTATAAGTGCATTCTTTATTGTCTAGGGACAGAACATGTAGTTATATTCTACCAAAAGTGAAGCTAATTAATTATACCAGAGTTTGTCTTTATTTCTGGGCAGCAAAGCAGTCCAAGCCAAAACATTGTGCCTGAACAATCTTGAGCTTTAGGATTATTTAAAATCCAAAATTCATTCATAACTGAAATGCCTCCAGGTCCTAATTGTGAAGAGTTGAACTCCTTTCAAACTTTAATGTTTATCTTGCTAATGGGTAAATTGTAGTGATAATTTACCTCAATTACCGACATGCTTGCTATCTTCAGGTATTCCATGTAATTTCCCTGGGATAGCGAAATCATGTTTTAGATGGCCACTGATGCCAAGGTGTCCTTAAAATTAAATACTGAAAATTGTTTTTCGCTGTGTATTGCTATGGATGAATAAAGGGATGCTCTGGTCACTGATGAGGGATGCTGCTCGGTTTTACACTGAAAGAAGCTGTCTGCTGCCTGACTACTCCAGTTGCTGGACAGTTGAAACTTTACAGCCTGAATCCTACACCTTACAAAGCCACAAGGCTGCTGCAGGAACTGAACAATTGAATTGTTCATTTACAGACCTAAGAGCCTGCTTTGAGTCTCCTGCCTTACATGTTTTACACAACATCGTGTACTGGGGATTCTGTTGTGTTCTACCACTAGTTTCAGTTTTAGGAGGTGCATGTTGTCTTGAGTTCCATGCTGTGCTGATTAAGCTGCATACTTCATTAATCAAGCTGCAAAGTTAAGTAGGTGAAATTTAATAGACTCTACTAATCAAGGTGCATTCTTTGTTGAGCAAGCTGAATATTTTAAATATACAGGGGTTTTATATACTCTGTTAGCTGTCTTGGAGGCCTCTTATTGCCTACGTACACAGCCAGCAAAAAGCCACCGGGAGCTGTTCCATTACTGACAATGGAAGGAATGTGAGCTTTTGCTTTGATACTTGTTCCACTGGAGCTTAGGGAAGAAGTAATCAAAATTAGCCCTAGTGAGCAAATGACACTATTTCCCTTTGATAAGTCTCATTGGATTACACTGGAACACATTCCTAACATAGCAGTTCCCACCAATAGCAAGAGTGCATGTGTTCCATATGACTCTTGCACCTCAATTTGTCTGCAGGTTTCTCATAGAAGTAACTGATCTTCAAGGCCCTCTCATGATGAATATTGTCCTCATTCAGATAATCTTAATTTAATTTTAATTCTTAACTCTTTCTTCAGTGCATCTCAGTCATGTCTCTAAAGTCACTGGCAAAGGTAGAAGAATGGTGGTTTTGTCTCCTCCCCTCTTGCTGATAGCAGATAGAACATACTGGGAAACGTGTGAAGCAATGGAGGGAAAACAGTTGCTGCAGAAAGTTTAGTAGCAGCATCATTGAACACTAGGGCTGCACAAGTTAGGCAGAACCAACATAAGAAACAATGCATTCTAAGTAGTTCAGGGAATAATGATAAAGTGTGTAATTAAGAGGGCAAAATGAAGCATATAGACAGGGAGTGAAGCTGAAAGTGGGAGAGAGGGGAAAGAGAATATACCGAGAACAAAAATAATGTCAAAAATTTCTACTCTGCATTTACATGTTATAATAAGGACCTGTAGATAACCTGTTTGTGTTGCCTGTTCATGTGTTCTAGCCTTAGTGGTCTTCTGGGTCTATTCTGCATGTGAATTCTTGTTCTGTTTGCAAAATGCTGACAGACCCTTTTGCATGTATTGCAGGGAAGAACAGATTCCTTTAGTTTGAGTTAATCCTTCTTCTGCCATTTTGTTTGCTTCACCCTGTGAATTTTAACACAGGAACAGTTGTCTCCCAACAGTACTCAGTGACATCATTCACTGAGGAAAGATTTTGGTCTTTGTGTTTCAGGAGCTTAAAGAGTGGCATGTGAGAAATATTGGCTGTTTGAAAAAGTGTTTGTGATTCCTGGTGTCTGTATGGAACTAGAGTAAAGTAAAATTCCCAGTCAGTAAAGGCTTTCTGACCTTGAAAAAAAAATAAAAAAAGAGAACTAAGATCAGTGTACCAACAGATGTCCTTGCAGGTGACCTCAATATAGACTGCTATTGGAAAGAAAGCAGTTGTGCAGAAAGGTTAGAGGTTTAGTTTCAATTATTTCAGAAATATCTTTTGCGTTTTTCAGTCTACATGGAGAGCAGCCCACTCAGCTTCAATTCACCAACTTGTTTTATATTATTATGTTTATATCTGTTAGTTTTTGACTTATATGCTTTGGGTCCAATCACTGGCATAATTTGATCTTAAGGCCATCAGTAGCTGAGTAAGTCTGGTTGCTTATTGTGGAGGAATAAGAACTGTCTCAAGGGACATAACACTTGGCTCAGACATAACTCTTTGGCTCAGAGTGATTACTGAACATTATCTTCTTGTCATATTTTATCTAATCTTTATCCTTTTGGTGGGTGTATGCAGGGAGAGATGAGGGATGTGTAATTGTAAGGAAGGTATAACTGCAGCTTCTAAATACTTAGTTAATGTGTGCTGTCAAACTGCTGACTTTCCAGGCTGTCGACATAATGATTTCCAGACACAGAAAAGTTTTCAGTTTGTTTGTCAACTGAATTATTGAGATGTCCTCTAGCTTTACAGTGAATCAGTAAAATACCATGTTACGCTGTAAGAACAACCAAGTGCCATAAATCATTAAATTGAAATTGTACGTTTTCAACATTAGTAAACAGAATACAGTAGAAAGCAATGACTATGCTGCATTGGTTTTTGGGGTTTTGATGGGTTATTTTGTTTGGGTTTTTTTTTGGTTTTTATTTGTTCATCAATTGGTTTACTCAAATTAGGATTCCATGTTAGTGAGAAATACCATAACTTTAAAATTTATGTTGGTGACTAGTGCTGAACATAATGTTCTACCAGCTCTGTAAAGTAGGGACTTTCTTTCTGGCTACATGCAGCATAGGTATACATAGTGTACAAAATAGGGATCCAATCCAAAACTGAACTGAACTTGAATCTTCAACAGGTGTTAGCACAAGTGAGTCAGTTGCATAAGACAACTAGATACAGATTTAACTTGCTCTTTCTCTCTTTAGGCTTTCAAAGTAGGAATTTCTATTGTGTGATTTTTTTTTTTAATTTTATTTTTATTTTTCTTTCCTTAAGACTAAATGCCAATGGGAATTTAGTTTGAAAACTACTGGGAGTAAAGTTTGAGTCCTAGGACGCATCACAAATTTAAACCGCAAAGGATAAAAATGTCCATTGCGTACCACACAGTGTCAGTGCAAAGCCTTAAAGAGTAAGTAAATTCCATAAGATGTAAATTCCACTCAGTAGTGTGCAGGTTGATTACGGCTCAACATCTACATAGGCTCTTTAATTAAGAGTAAAGGTCAATAGGTTAAATAAGTAACTTAATCAGAAAATTATGCAGAAGTGCCACAAATCAAACGCATTATTCAACCCTTGAGATCGATACGGTATGCAAATCGATCAGTAAAGTATATACTGTATGACTTCAAGTACTGAAACATGCAGTGGGATATTGCAAACACAATAGTTCACAGAGTTTGTTTCAATTGGCAGCTCAACAGTTATTTATTTATTTTTCAGTTACTGCTTTCCTGTGTCATGCATAGTGTTTGATTCCCAGGTTTCAGCTCATCTCGAGAGTTGTGCAAAACTGTGCACAAAGTTTAGAGTGAGTAAGGAAGAGGTTTCAAAGCATATATGATGCCTATAACCACCTAAGTTGTGTTTTATAACCACCAAAGTTGTGTAAAGGGCAGGAAAGGCAACAAGGCTTCCTTAACTGCTAAGCTAAGGTGTAGGCCCTCTAGAACATCAAAGCAGCAGGGTCCAAATTCTCTTTGCTGTGGTTTGCTTGACACAAGGAAGAGGTGACTGATTTATGGCTTCCTCATTCTCCTAGTACCAGCCCTGACCATACCATAGGATAGAGAACTGCTTTCTCTTATGAGAATTGAGGAAAGCCAAAGTGCAGCATGTTCCAACCACAAGTCTTCTCTTGTCCCTGCTTATTTGACAGGGCATGGGACATTAGGACATGAGAAGTTCAGCATGTGCAGGTGGGTATAATTCCTGGTACCTCTATGCCCAGATCCATTTGATTTCTTTTTCTCTTGGACTTTGCTATTTGTTAGAGTCTTGTTCTGCTCTTGTTCTAGAACAGGTGACTGTTGTATGTGAGACCCCAGACAAGTATTGTTTGTACCACGTTGCAGGAGAAGGCCATGACAACAGTTTGGATGGTTGTCTGGGTGCAGAAAACCCTATGCTATTCTGAAGGATTGTTGATTGGAATCACACTGAATGATCGTAAATGCATTCCACAATCAGATATTTGTAAGTACTAGATTTCCAACCAGCGGGATCAATTTCTATGGTTTACTGAGATGCAGTAGGCTTTTAGTGCAAAGAAATCCATTATCAAATCAGAAATACATGAAGATCAGACATTCAGTACCTTTTCAGATCAGCAGAAAACACAGGAACACAGCATATCTGAAAAGAAACCACCAAGAAACAAACCCAGGAATGGGACTAATTTGACTGTCCTCACAGCAAATGTGCAGATTGATTGCATTTAGTTGGAACCATGTTCACACAATGTAGTCTTTTTTGACTTTTCCACATGGTTTCTGGAAGTATACAGGGTTGTTATGGGAATAAGGCAGATGGAAATCACCTCCTCGTGTAATCACTGTATGATGGGCTCCTTGACAAAGGAGCCAAGATTTCCTGCCCGTTAGCACAAATACAAAAGTCATTGGCATTTAGCAGTGAAAATGATAGACTCTTGTGCCAAATGGAATTCTATTGTGTCTCTCTCCTTTTTCCTTTCCATTTCTTTTGTTTGTCTGAAAAAGTCATGGCTGAATGTATTCCAAGCTGATGCATTGTTGCTAAGCCACGCTGTGGGAGGATACAACTCAGTAATACAATATTACGAAGAAAGAGGGTACTGGAACTACTTTTTAAAAAAACATTTTCCTCCTGATTTCCAGAATTGACATTTCTGTGTTTATCTTTCTCTCCTTTTGCCCACTTCTGTTCTTTCAATATTTTATTTTTTTTTTGGTTTCAGGTTGTGTGGTCTGTTATGTTGCTGCTATTTCCTCTATCTTTTGTTTAAATAATAGGTAGATTAACCAGGTAGAATAATTTCTGAGACTATTTTGGCAGATTCTCAATTAAGTTTGTTTCTAGAAATCCGAGCTCGAAATAGCATTTTAAGTTGTAGGCTACCTCTGTATTTATAGTAAGATTTCTTCTTAGTAAATTAATCGTGTTATCACATTTTACCAATATTACTGTTATTTCTGCTTTGGGGAGAAGCTGAGTTGTTACTGATCTTTTAGGATATTTTCAAGACATAAGTCTCAGACTCTGCGGTTTGAAATGAAACTTTATAATTTTTATGCAAAGGGTCAAAATTCCACACACATCTCTCCTTGGAAGCATCTTCCAGAGAAGTGGGAGGCTTCACTATGAAGGAAACTTTGCAATTGATTACTGAATTTCAGCAGCTGTCTTGTACAGTTGTATTCTGTATTGTGTGAGCGCTTTGCCTGCAAACACCATTTGTGATTTAGCTTGGTGACCTTGGGTGTTTACCATATACCTTATTTAAAAAACCTAAACAAAAGTAACAAAAAAAGAGAGACTTGATCCCAAGAAGCTTCCAGTAAGCAGACAGATGAAAGTAAATGAGAAAGGGGGCCTATTTCAAATTAGATAGAGAATTGAAATCATACAAAATGTATTGAATGTGCTATACTCAATACATATAGCATCTCTTAGTCAAATAAGATTTAACATAAAAAACCCTTCAAGTACACATGACTGGGAAACTAGTACATCACTGAGCTTGGTTTAACAGACTGTGATTGGAATACCGGATGAACGCTTCTGGTCTGGTCTTTAATGCGTGGTGTTATTGACCTTCTAGTGACAAGCTGTTCCCCCGGTGTCTGTGTGAGCTGCAGTTGTACCCTTACAGGCACTGTAAACAGAGTGTTGCTTCACTAAACAGTGAACTAACTAGTCTAAAGGACTTGGTTGGGGAAATAGGCTCTTCTGTCTGCTGTTACTGCTTTACTTCCTACTTTCCTTCAGTTCTCTAATCCTGGAGGCAAGAAGCTTTCTTCCTCCTTCTTTTCAGTTTTTTATTGTAGTCTGTGAATATCTCAAAATGAGATTTGAATGTGATGTAAATCTTAGAAACTAGTCAGGAGAAATTTCTAGTTCAGCCTCATGATTTGATAATGATCTGACTTAAGTTTTTTAAATGTTTGTGTTTTGAAATGCTCAATTCCATTGATAATACATTAAAATTCATAGCAGAATTTCTCAGCATTGGAGAGATGGAGCTTACTCCAATATCTATCTACCTGCACATTAAGACACTGGCAAAATGTGTAAGAACTTTTGTAGCAGCACCCACTTGTCACCTCCTACTAAAACTGTTTGTGTGTTGTTCAAGAGTCTTTTGGCAAATCTTTTCATAAAGAAACAATGATTTTTCAAGATAAAAGGAAAATCCAAGAGTAGGCGATTCTTCAGTTTTTCTGTGGCTTTGCTGCATATGTTTGGTGGAGCTCAAGTGGTGTTAGCAGTTGAGTAGAAGGACGTATATATCTGCTTTCAGAGTCTAGTGGAACTCACCCAAACCTACTCATAGTGTCACCTTCAGAATCTCTTCCCTGTATAAAAGCTTACAGTTAAACTCTTGGGTAAGTTATAGTATATTTTTGTCATAAATTTGTTGCTTATTAGCTTTGCTAATTAAGAGAAAGGGAGTTGGAGTAGAGCGTCATTTTGCCATCTTAGCATATGATCCTTGCTGATCTGCGGGCCTCAGGAATGACCAGCTAAGGAGCATAATTTTTCTGGGCTCCTCCTCTTTGGATGTGCACACATTCATATACAGGTAGTGAGTTTGTATTTGTGTGATGTTTATTCACATAAAACACTTTCATTCTTTGTAAAATGTTTTCATTCTTTGTATGGTCCCGTCTTTCATGTAATTTTTTTTCTAGTTGATTCTTAACACATAAACCTTCAAATTTTTTTTTGTATAGCCACGTTTTAAAGTCATAATGTTCTTGCTTTGCTGTAGGTTCCATACACTGTGTTGCTTTGGTTTTCATTACCAATAGAAGGTAGAATCGATAAACCTCTATGCCATTCAGTTCTACATATAATTTTATTAGAAAGATGTGTGGAAGGAACTGCATCTCCAGGCTGAAAATGTTCTATTTAAAAGATTGCACCTGGGCAGTGATAGAACTAATATTTTAATGGACGACATTTATAACATTTAACCACTGTAACTGATGTTTCTGTTACTAATCTAAATTCTGAAGCCCAGCACAAGAATGCAAGTATGCTGCATTATGTAAATGATGTATGGGGTTCACACTGTCATGAAAAAAACCCTGAAATAGATATTGAATTGCTAACCCCAAGGCAAGGATCACTGTCCTTCAATGCTATAAGGTAGTTGCTAACAGGAGCAGTTCATATGACTCTAAGCACTACAGTGACTTCTTAACTCTTCCAATGCATGAATCCCCTACTGAACAGAAATAAAAATACTTTGGTATTTCAAAGTCCCTGTTTCTTTTAAAAAGAAAAGTAGCACATTTTTGTAAATCTGTGAGGGCTTTATGGTTATTAAGCTAATACACCTTAGGCTATTTGGTCACATTAGTAAACTGAAAAATGCAATAGGAACATGAATGCGTTATCATAGCTGATCTGCAATACTTCAGGTGTGTGAGATATAGTATATCTCATTATTATTTAGCCCCCTGAGGTATACTAGGGTCTTCACAGAAAACACAATCCTAGATAAATAGCAAGTGATTATCATCTCAAGATCTGGTCTCACAATTTACTATAGGAGCAGTACTTCTATCTGTGCAGAACCTTATCTGCTGTAAGGTTTCAGCTGCATAAAGAGCTGTCTGCAGGAGGATGCCTGGCTTCAATAGTTCCTTGTTCTCTCGTAGATCCCTATCTGGGGAGAGCTTCTTTTGTGCTCAGGCCTGCGACTGAACCATGACACAACTGGCAAACATTGTTTTGTAAAGGGATCTGGGAATTGCTGCAGGGAGATGGGCACATATACATTCTGGTAGTTATATTTGTGCATCCCCCTCCCCTCCCCTACTGCTAAAAAGGAATAGTGGAGTTTTTTGTCACAATCAGCTTGAGTTTCATGTTTGAAGACACAGTGTACTGTACTTAATGAGGACCCATGTAATCAGGACACCTGCATTCCCGGTATGTTGCCCAGGGAACCAATTTACCCTAATGACAGTGAATGACATTTACTGCTTCTTAGACTAGTGCTTAATTTAAACAATAGTGCACTAGCAATATTTAACTTAATGGGGATGTATTGGGTTTATGCCAGTGGGTTAAGTCATGTTTAACTAGGTGTTAAATAGGTAACAATAGAATAATACTTTGACTTATGTAAGGCCAATATATTCTACCTGAGAATCTGTAAATGTTAAAGAAATATTAAGGTATCATAATTCAGAGTATTTGCTTTGAAAGGGAAATAAATGTTTCTCATTTTCCGGAGTCTGTCCAGTCTGTCCTTAGTTTGACAACCAGACAGTAGTATCTTGATACTAGCTCTGGATGGACTTGTGAGTAAAGTACTTCATTCCTTCACAGTGTGTGCCTGGGGTAGATTTTGACCCCTTACTTGAATTTCATAGTTCTCTCTTCATTATCTTAGTTATGCAACAAACCTCCTTTTTTTTCCATTTAAATAAAAAGCTCTTGAAATAGTGTAAATCTGCAACATGACATTGTTCTCCACAAACAGTGAGAACCAGATGAACACCTAAAAACGTTTGTATAATATGTAGTTACAGGAGGAATTATTTGGCTTTGCTCAACTTCCAGCATCATAAAAGAGACTTCAGAGTCCAACAACAGTGGGCCCCAGGTCAATAAGTAAAGATGGTTTAGAAGTCAGAAACATGATTTTTCATTGCATTACTTCACTATAATTCCTGAATTTAACTGTACCATACATGCCATCATGAAGGCTACTGTGCACAACAAGAAGCTAATTTTACAGTGTTGATATCCAGATCCCTGCAAAATTATAGGCTGTTTTATCCTGAAGACTTGGACTTGTTAGATGTGTTGTGTCCTGTCTGTAAACCCAGCTGTAAGCTTCCCTGCATGTGTCATTTCAATTGCCTGCATATCAAGGAATTGAGACTCAGCTCTTGCAGTCCAGCTGCTTAGTCTGGACTGTAGCTGCTAAAGTAGACCTGTGATAAGCATCTGAAAGAGTTAAGAAAGGTAGAAACATGATTGTTAAGAGAGGATCTTTAGTAGCTCAAGTGTTCTAGAAGAGAAAAAGCCAGCATGGAAAGGTACAGAATCCTAAAAGGGAAAGGAGAGTCAGGAAACTGAGTCAGAGTCTGTAGAGCTGGTAGGAGGTGTCAACTCAGCCATGTCTAGAATGCCTTCTGGAGAGCTCAGGCAGCAGATCACTGCTGGCCTGGCCTGGGAAAACTGTGCTGCTGCATTATTGGCTTCATAGCTTACTAATTTCTTGCTATCTTTTGTATGTACTTAACCAATAAATAATTGCATATCATGCTTGCAGTGTCTCTTTGTGCTTGGCTAATATTCAAACAAGTGAGATCTGGCTTCAAAATATCAGCCACCTCCAGTTTATCCCTGTTTTATCTCAATAGCACTATCCGAGTTCTGGAAAACCTATGGAATTGACTGGAACGTTTGTGTGAAAAAGGCTTGTGTTGAAATCTGATTTCATTCAGGGTTGTTCCTTTGTGCGTCTGTAAATGCTACTGTTCTTAGATTACTATGGCAGTGCTGTATTTTACTGGAATTAGGGATCTCTCCATCATGGCTTTAGAATCATAGAATCATTAAGGTTGGAAAAGACCTCCAAGATCATCAAGTACAACCTTTGACCAAACTCTACGAGGTCAACTAAACCATAACAATAAGTGTCACATTCAGGTATTTCTTGAACACTTCCAGGGATGGTGATTCCATCACCTCCCTGGGCAAGCCATCCCAATATTTAATCACATTTTCAGTGAAGCAATTCTTTCTGATGTCCAACCTGAACTTTCTCTGGCACAGCCTGAGGCCATTTCTTTTTGTCTTCATTCTCTTCTTTCTGCTGATATTAATCAATGTGGTTAAAAGCTAGTATCCTGCCTGAGGATATTAGGACCAGAATTGCCTTGGATGCTGAATTTTCTTTCTATTTAACCAACATATGAATGACAAGTGTGTATATGTATATATATATATATAAAAAAATATATATAGCCATAAAAAGTTACACATTTATGTCTACATGTATAACAATAACTATATTTCCATATAAATATGTATTTATACATATAAATATATATGGAGTTATAAAATTCATATAAATATATCTAAAATGCCTAAATGTACTGAAATACAAAGAAAAAGTTAGAGATACTCAAAACTCTGTTTACACCAAAATATGGTTATGTCAATCTTTTGCAATGTTAAAGTATTGCCATCTTGGAACATTGGAGCAAGTATTTTATGTATGGAAGTTTTGCTTTCTAAAGGATACATTATCTGATTATGCTCTGCCTTAATTTTGGAAAACAGACTCCTTGACTGTTAGACTGCAGCGGGGTTGTAGCTTTTCAAATAGAGAAAAAGCCTCTTGCAGGTATTTGTAGTGAGACAAATTTGTACTATATGTCAGAAAATTACTTTCTTTTCCATGGTTATTATCAAAAGTTTTTCCAGAGTGGATATTGATTATAATGTAGGTGCAGCTAACAAAAATGTATTGTATTATGAAGAAAGGTTTGGAAAAATGAGCAAAAGAGCTTTGTATTTTTAGTGGAAGCAAAGTGTACCAGAAAACTCAGTCTTACCATGTTTGTCAGATTTGTATGTTGTTTGTTTTATTTGGCTTTTTCCTCCTTCATAATATCATGTAAGGATAGGAGAAGTTGCATCATTTATCTTCTGCAGATTTCAGATGTATCATTTGTTTTGTTGTTTGGTTTTGGGTTTTTTGTTTGTTTGTTTGTTTTTCAATGTCTTGATAAATACCTTTAGGGAATGTGCTTAAAGGTAGTTCGTATTTTGTGAAAGGGGACTTGTTATTTCATCTACTATATTATGTTGTGTTTTGGAGTGTAAATTGATAAGGTATTTTGCCAGTCCTAGTTACTTTCTTATACTAAAATAAAGCCTTGGACTGGGAGCAAGAAATGTTTAACCTCAAACTAAAAGGACTGAACATCTCCTGGGCAAGAATCCCATTGACTTTAATGAGTGGAAGCTAAATCACTAGATTTGGAAAATGTATTTACTTTATACTCTGTTCTGTCTATGCCCAAGCAAATAGTGGGTCCATATAGGCAAACCTGGAAGAAATCAGCTGAAAGGGAATTCTTCCTTTTACAAGCGGAAACCAGCACAGCCTGTCAGAAAATGAACTAGTTAAACAACTTGTGATCTGGGATAGTGTGTTCTTACATGACAGGATAACAATGAGAACCAAACATCCTTGCAGTGATGGATCCAAGACTGTTTCCTCAATGCCTTCTGTCATATATCAATTTGCTTGTATCAACCAGTATTACCAGAGTCCTTGTTCTTTCATGATGTGATGCTTATCCATGACTAAAACCAGAAATTTGTGTGGAAATAGCTAATGCACCTGGGTTTGACTGGTTCAAATACAGAAGAAGTACATTTTAATCTGTATGGAATCTGGTGCAGCAATAACCATTTTACACAAATATACAAAAAGAAAAGATCAGTTAAGGCCAAGAGGGATGAGGTTTGGTAATCAAACAGGATATGAAGATTTTGGTTACACCTTTTAAATAAAGTGATACATTTGCCTTTAGAGGAAAGGCCCTATGTTAAGGCCCTGACAGAACTTGATATAAGCATCGCTAGTCTGCTTTAGTTCATGACATTGTATCTGTAGATGTATATACCCAATGCTTAATAGATAATGTAAATATTATGTACACATGCGTAATATAATATATGAAATCAGATTGTTCAAATTACCGAGGTATTACTCTCCTCTCTCTCCATTGCTGGTAAAATCCTTGCAAGAATTCTTTTGAACAGATTAATACCTGCCATAGCAGAAGAACTACCTGAAAGCCAGTGTGGTTACAGAGCCCACAGAGGTACCACACGCATGGTATTTGTTCTCAGACAACTGCAAGAGAAGTGTAGGGAACAGAACCAAGGACTCTGTGTAACCTTTGTTGATCTCACCAAGGCTTTCGACACTGTGAGCAGAAAAGGTCTGTGGCAGATTTTGGAACATTTAG
>JAYRBT010000177.1:12538500-12576534 GCA_036023395.1 Myiotriccus ornatus | reverse complement strand
CACCTGGAGAGTCTTTCTGCTGTGCCTTCTGCAACCGGACTTGTCTATCTCGCATTGGCCTTTTTAGCCATCAGTGCACTTGTAGCAAGCGTGGGTAGAGCCCTTCTCAAATCTTCGTTTGTGAAGCCTAGCCATGATGATGATGATGATGAATAGATAATGTAAATATTATATACAAATGCATAATATAATATATTATGCATGTGTATAAAATATATTAATATTTTTATAGTTTATATAATTATATACAATAAGCATTGTGCATTAATAAATAAAATAGGTAATTTTTGCGGTTGACATTCTGCTCAAAGCAGCTTTATTGAAAGCAATAACTGTAGCTGTACCAGCAAACAACTTTGCAATTTGTCTGAATTAATATATTAGCACTGAGTGTGACTACTCCCTTACTCCTTAAAAGGATTTCTTCATTTGTCCAGAAATAGCATTACATATCTTCCCCCTGAAGTTTTATTATTATTCTCCTTTAAGGTTTGACATATGAGGAGTTTCGTGAGAAGACGTTTGTTGTATCAATTTGATACATCAGAGCTCAATGAGGCTGAGAGTATAGAATCAGTCATTATTCTACTGAGTGTCAGGACAGGTATGGTTATGATTTCATGAAATCTTTCTATTCATTTGGATGAAAAAGTTTAAAGGAGTGTTATGGCTCACCTTGTTGATTAATGGTAGTTTTTTTTCTGAGGGTCAGAAGTCAGTGGTTAGTGTTGTAGAGGGTTAAAGGTCTGTTGGAGTTTTCTTTTCCACAAACTGAAAAAACTGTTTGCAAATGAATAAAAAAGGAAAGCCTCTTTGTATTACAGGGCACAATTTAATTAGTCGTAGCATAACTTTCATTCATTAGAATGGTGGTTCTGCTAAAATCAACAGTTCAAAGGTTCCCATTGCCAGTACAAGACATCATGTACTATTTTATCATAGGAAGAGGAGTTGACAAGTGTTAGCTCGCAGTTCTGATGAATTTGTATGGGTCTTCATAAGGGAACTGTATGACAGGTTCAGGGTTTGTGCTAATAACAGGAAAAACTGGAGAGAGTAGGAGATGGATGGGATGGAAATAAACATGTAACTAGCAGTGAGATCATGTTCTCTCATGTTTTTTGAGGCAAAGAATCAAGGAAGAAAAGACAAAAGTGAATATGGGATGATGTTTGCTGTGTTTTGAGTGGTAAGGACATATCAGTCCTGGTTATTCTTATCGGGTTCATTTCTGTCCAGCCCTTTTCCTTGCACTTTTTGAGAAAGAAGTCTTGTAATGGAAGCACTCATGATAATAAAGCTATGCAATTGATTTCAAATATGGCCCTGATCCACACTGTTCTGAAGTAAAATTATTCTTTTAATTGTCTCTGGTGATTGTTGGACTGAGCTGAAAAGGAAGAAAGAAAATTCATGAAACTGTTAAGATTATCTTTGAAGATTTTTTTTCCAACTGTTTTAACATAACAGGGAGACCTTCCTGATAGTGCAGGGGGGGAGGGGGAAGCATTAATCTAACAATCATACAAAGAGCACTTATTCTTTAAGAAAATCCTGACACAAGAGATGTGATAAAAAAGGAAGAGTAGGAAAAGGGATGAAGCTGAAAATATGGTATGAAATAAAATAGTTTTCTTCATGAAAAGCTGAACATAAAGGAACTTGGAGCTAGTATTCATGGTAGAGAATTTTTGGTAAAAAAGATTGACATTTTAATAAACTGATCTTAATTAACACTACTTTGAAATTCTGAGTTGTACGCTCCCTATCTCAAAACACTAGAACCCGTGGCTTTTTAAATAATTTGCTGCTTGTGGGTGATCTCTTTTTGAAACAAACCCAGACCCTCCAGTCACAATTTATTTTTTATTTCAAAAATGATTTTTACTAGCAAATTTTGCTTTGGTTCAAGAGAATTATAAATCATTATTACACAGCCAGACACTTCAAACATTTTGTAAGAGCTTTGTGACCAATGAAGCATCAAAGGCAGTGCTGAAATCCATGATTACAGCATGGGTGCACGTCCATTCATTAATACATTAAAGTTCAGAACTCTAATGTTATTAATAGGATTTCTAGATTGTGGTGTATTTCTCTCTTAGAAAAGGTGGATCTTCCTGTCACACAAAGCAAGAAGATTGTTCTTTATTAATGCCAATTTATGGAAACTTTATTTTGTAGACAATTTAGGGCTGAAGAACTGAAGTTTCTAAGGAGCTTTTGGCTATTATTTATTCACGAAAGACAGATGTAGCTTTTATTTCCTTTTCTATCTCCACCATGCTGTATTGTTGGTAATATGTTTAGGGAAGGAGGGAAGACAGGCAATTATCTATGGATACTTTTCTTGACCCTTTCATTTCTGACTCTATATTATATTATATGAATCTTTATTTAGCTCTTACTGTAATAAGCTCTAGGAGACTTAGGTAGTAGGGAACAGTATATTTTTGAATGTATGTTCAGACATGAGATGGCCCTGCCATGTTCAGATCTCTGTTGTATTAGACACTACACAAATCCATAATAAGGGATGGTCATTGTCCTTAAGTATTTGCAACCTATGTAAATGAGTAAAAGAACAGAAGAAATTAATTGTTACCCAGATTTTACTGCTGGGGAACAAAGACTCAGAAAGATTGAATGATTTGTTTAATTTGAGCATCAAGTCTGTGCTAGAACTGGGAAGTGACACCTTTTTCTCTCAAAATCCCACCTAGTTATTTCTTTCTTCTCAAATTAAATGTCCATGAACGTGGAAAAAAAAAAACCAATGTGCATCAAAATTCAAAGTACGCTATTCTTCTGTTTTGAGTTTTGTGAAATTCCTGGCTAGTTAGTGGAAGTTTTGCTGTTATGTGATATTTGAGTAAATATAAGAGATGCATTAGTTTTGTGCCACCACAAAACCGCTGTTATCAGTGGTTTTCCCAGGAACCTGGGCAAGTTTTGAAAGCTGTGAGGTGCTCTCTCAATTGAAATCAGTGTTCTGTTCTCCTTTTGCAGTAATGATTTAACAAGTGCAGGCATTTTTCAAAACTAACTTCTTCCTACTAGCAGAAACTCCCCTTCTTCTAAGCAGAGGAAGTTTCTTAGGTTTCAGTTAATTACTTTCTTTCATTGTAGTTTCTTTCTTGCTTCTGACTAGCATCCAAGAAGATATTTTTTAATTGATTTTTTTTTTTCTGGTGTTCTTTTCCTAGTTGTTATGTTGTGATACCACTTCTCTCTGGAAAGAGAGCTTCAGCCAAAAGCTCAAACTTTAAAGATCTGCAGCCACTACAGCTCTTTCCTGTATACAGAGCAAACATTGTATGCATATATAACTCCTTTTGCTCCTGAATTTCTTAACAGGTATGGGAGGAGGAAAACTAAGGGATGGTGTAGGAAAGGGGCATATGACTTGTTGAGTTAGGTGGCCTGCATTGCTTGCTGAGGAGACCTGATCTAGTCCTGACCTGGAAGATGTTATATCCATGTTGTGCAGCCTGTTGCCTGAGCCAGAATGCCTTGCTGAGGAGTTCACCCTCAGGCAAATGGCCACGGTAGCCAAGGTGTTGCTCTGTGGGTTCTGGGCAACTCTAAATTTAGGTCATATTTGTTTTTTGGTGTTGACAACCCCTTTTTACAGCCAAGTATTGAACATGGAACTCTTCCATTGTGCCCAGTCCCTTAGCAATGGAGCGACTATTCTCCAGGAGAAATGGCAGTGATTAGGAAGAGTTGTGACCTGAAATCAATGTGTTGGAACAAATGTTCAGTTTTGTCAATAACTCTGAAGTCAAAAGGGTTTTGGCTGGTGCCAACTTGGCTGATGTTTGTTTCAGGAAGGAGAGGGCTCAGGAGGTTATGTCTAACCTGGGGCCATTTCTCCCTTTAGATATACTTTTCTCATGCATAAGGTAGGCTAGAGCTGGTTGATAATGGCAGAGATAGCTTGCATTCTTGTTATATTCCTGATATCCTTTTCCTCTGGAAAAGGGAAGCAGGAGAAGCACCCTGTTTAGCCTGTTTTGCTCCATTTCTGATGCAGTGCCCTGCAAATTAGGGAAAAGCCTATTGCAAGAACACACGCTCTATGCTAACTGAAATATAAAATGAGTTCTAATACTTTTCCTTTGAGTCCTACAGGAGGCTTGAAATTTGCTTGCAGAGGAAGAGGCTTTGATCCACATATTTTCATAAGTATTCATAAAGATACAGAATTAGAAACTCCCCTTTATCCCCCTTTTCATGTGTGCTGGTTTTGAAACACATTTGAAGCTGTGGAATTGATTGAACTTCCAGTGAAGCTTCTTTCCAGAGATGGGCTAGGCTAAAATGCAGGGTATCACAAGAAGCCAAAAGGTCTCTGAGTGCTATTCCTCTCCATGCTCAGCTGGAGCAGTAGAGTATGGGGGAATATTGAGATTTACAGACTCCACTGTTGCTTTCTTGAACTACCTGCATATGTATCAGGGCTTTCATGTAAGCATTTCAGCCTCTTTCTGCTAACTTGCATGTGAAAAAAGGACTGACTCTTCATTGGTTTTTACCCCAAAACTTAGCAAAGAAGTGATAGAATATGACCTTGTTTACTGATTGTATCTCTTGTATGTACACATGAATTTTTCATGCTTCTATACAAGAAAATGGTAAACCAGGGCTTTACCTGTAGGTTATAAGTTTGCTATTTAGGTTGAATAACCAAGTCCAAGAGCAGATGATCTCAGTTTTCTGAGATATCTGATTCTTCAGTTTTATGTTTTTTTCCTATTCACTTTACAGAGCTAATCAAAACCGTGTGAAAACTTATCCCCTAAAATACAGCACACCTTTTCAGCTACCTCTATTTCTAGTTTCTAAAACTTACTTAGAACAGAAGTTGTTATTGGAAATAATTCAAATTTCAGAATAGGCAGTTTTAAGTCTAATACCTAGATTTAAGAAAGTTTCAAATCTCAAGCAGACAAATACACAGAAAAGAAGGAGTAAGGAATGTCATACTAACAAAGGAAGTCTAACCACATCAGTGTAGAATCTGAATGTTATCTGACTGTGCTGACTTGGTTCCTTAAAATAGAATGAATGGGGTATTGTGCCTCTAAATCTCTTCTAATATTCTGTTTACTCTGCTCTACATCTGGCATTTTATCCTCCTAAAGATATTATTTCTGGAATTAATATCCATTGTATTAAACAGATGTAACAAAATATGCTGTACTTCAAATCTTCTATGTCAGATTCTTAGAGCTTTGCCAGAAATTTCTGGTGTCACCCTCAGTAGATCACTTAGGCTCTTAAAACAACTCATCTTTCTGTTAGATGAGAATATCATATTCTGAAACTCACAGGGTTGCTGTGGAGATTAATACAACAGAAAGGAAATGCCATGATTCTGAGGACCATGCAAGTACTTTAAATAGGTGTTAGGGCTTTCCTGAGAGTTATCACCGTTTTCCTATCTCTCACTTTCTACCTAGACAATTAAAGAGAAAATGAGGCACTATTAAATGTCAGGTGCAGCTAATCTGCAGTACGGTCAATGGCACATCTCCTGACTTTGGCCCTGTTTCTTTATTCTTTCAGGGTCTCTTTCCACTAGCAGAAGCACAGCAGTCCCTCATGTTTATTTGTTTATTTTCATTTGTTTCATTTTTTTCCTGAACCAATGAAATATTTAAACACAATAAAAATGTTTATTAGAGGCAAACAGAACAGTAAGCTATGTTTAAAAAGGAAATGCACAAAAACACTGTGAACAAATCTTACTCCCAGGTGTTTCCTTGATGCCAGCCATGAAAGCTGTAGAAGTATTCATTATAAACTATCAGTTCTGCTGAGATCAAGGGTAGATTCCTGGAGTGAGCAGCACAAAAGACAAAATGAAAGGATCTCCTCCTCTGTTACAGATAGTTCTACATATACATAAGTATATGCTGTGCATGTATGTTTGTGCATATGCATGTGTAGGTTTATACAGTCTATATAAATCAGTAGTGCTATCATCTTCTATTGAAAATATTCACAAAAGTGTGCTCTTTGAAATGTGAATATCAAAAGAATTGTTTTCTCTATTGTGAAGTTCCCAGAATAAAACAACTGAAGGGAAAATTTGACCAACTTACTCAAGTCAGTGCTTATTTGAACATGCAGTCTTTATTCTCCACTGAATTCACCAAGCCTTTTGTTAGTATTCAGGTTCTATTTCTTAAATGTATGATGAATTAACGTGTGAGGGGCTGGAAAATACACACCACACCCAGAAGCACACACGCCCCAGCAAGAACTTAAGTGTGTCATCTCTAAGGTGCACTTGGAAACTGCTCCTGGAATTCATGGTCAGGGCCACTAAATAATAAGTACTTGGTATGAGGGTGTTTGATTTTATACCTTTCAGTTCTAATCACATGGTCTTTACTCTTCATTCCATGACCTAATAAAGCAGGAATTCAGCCCAGGAAACAAGACAATATTTTCTACTTTCATTAACACACAGATTTTAACAGTCAAGGTGACTGCTTGGAGTTTTGGAAAACTAGCCTGCGTAACCTTCTTGTATCAGACTACTTCATACTGGCTGTCCTGAAAAAGAATACTCTATCTTGTATTTATCACTAGGTAATATGATACAATTCCTTGTATATGTATTGGAATGGACCTTAAAAATCATTTAGTTTCAAACCCCCTGCCATAGACTGGGACACCTTCCACTAGACCAAATTGCTCAAAGCCCAATCCTGCCTGGCCTTGAACACCTTCAGGGATGGAGCATCCACAACTTCTCTGGCAACATGCTCTAATGCCTCCTTACCCTTCTAATATCTGATCTAAACCTTCTCTCTTTCAGTTTAAAGCCATTCCACCTTGTCCTGTCCCTCAGTCTGCAGGCCACATGTCTTTTGATGCAGCTCAGGATGCAGTTTGCTTTCTGGACTGCCAGTGCACACTGTTGGCTTATGTCCAGCTTTTGATCCACCAGCCCCCACAAGTCCTTCTCTATGGGGTTGCTCTACACGAGTTAATCTCCCAGTCTGTACTCATGTTTGGGATTGCCCTGACTCTGGTACAGCACCTTGCACTTGGACTTGTTGAACCTCATTTGTTTCCCATGGGCCCACTTCTCAAGTTTGTCCAGGTCCCTCTGAATGGCATCCTTTCCTTCTGCTGTGTCAATAGCACTGCTCATCTTCCTGTCACCTTCAAACTTGCTGAGAATGTCACTGATAAAGATATTAAAGAGCACAAGTTCCAGATAAAGGTCTGGGAGACACCACTCATCACCAGCTTCCACCTGGATATAGTGTCACTGACCATGACTCTCGGCTGCTTCCAATCCCTTATCCACTGCATAGTCCATGCCTCTCCAATTTGGAGATAAGGATGTTGTGTATGACCATGTCAAATGCTTTTCAGAAGTCTAGGTGGATGATATCAGTTGGTCTTCCCTTGTCATCTCTTGTCATCACCTCATCAGAGATAGCTGCCAGATTGGTCAGGGACAATTTGCCTGTAGTGAAGCTGTGTCAATGCATCTTTGTGTGACCATGCTGCAAGTTGGATTGGTCCTCAGTTAAAGAAGAGAACAAAACAAATGTCCCATTTCCATCTTAATCTACGTATTTTAAGCAAGATCTTTTCAGTGACCTAGTTTACTGAGCAGTTGTAATGGTACCAATGATGGCTGGTAACTGAGGGTGAGGGAAGAGGAAGTTGCGTGTGTAGATTTTTGTTTGTTTGCTTGGGATTCTTCTGTGAGCTCTGAAACAAATGCAATACAGAACTATTCAGTTAGTGCCACACAGGAAATGTGATCTCCCTGTTAGTGTGTTTTGTACCAGACTAGCTCCAGATGCTTTTGTTGATGAGAATGGTGTGTAAAAATCAGGAAGACTGATTTCTTGGTGCCTTGCCTAATGTTTTCACATGGGCCACAGTGGTTGCACAGCAGTGTCGTTCTTATCTGAGCTAAAAAAAAGAGTTGCCTTCCCATTAACTGTCACAGAGCACCATGCACCTAAGATTTTCATAAGATTGAAAGAGCAGCAACAATTTTGATTTTAAAAGTGAGGAAAATATTTGTGAGAAGGTGACCAATCCTTCAGCTTATATTGTTTAGTTTATATGGTTTGCCTTATGTTGTATTGTATGGTATCTGCCTCATTTGCTTACTTTCTAGGCCTTTTGATGTTGCTCAGTGTAGTAGTTCATAACCATTTATTTATATTCATAATTTGGGAGTTTCAGTCTAAGTCAATATGGGACACCTTTTTTCACACAGTGCAATAGGATTCTAAGTAACTTCGTGCTGGTTATAGTTAACATGTAACAATTTGTGCAGAACGATGAGCTTCTCGGAACAGTTTTTTGAGTCATGGCTTTCAGAGGAGAAACCAACATTTGAAAATTTGGAAGGATAAACAGCAGGTAAGAGCAGCATGGAGGACTGTGGTGGATGCCAACTTACAGCTGAAAATTTATTATTATATTAGTGTTTGTAATATGTTACTGTTTGTGTAAAGCACACAGGAGAACTGTCAGTGCTTTTAGAATAGTGGAAATTATGGTCCAGCACTGGTTGCAATGAATGGTGTAGAAATTTAGAGAATAGTAAGCAAGTAATTGAGCTTTTGCAGCTTAAGGAATTGCTGCTAATTGTTTGTGTGTGTGCTTCTAACTGACTGTAATTCTAAGGTAAGTGGTTTTACATATTAGAATGCCATGATTCAAACTAGCAACTTGTTTTAAATAATCTACTTTCCTTCGCAGTAGCAGTGAATCGGAAGTGTATTGTGATCCATTGGTATAGTTCAGCTAGTAAGTGGAAAATTGTTGAGCTGTGCTAACTCTAGTTTGCAGTTGTCTGTCCATACCCTAATTTACCGCTTTGCTGGGCACTCATTCTTCCCATCATGTTTCTTCTCATCAGGTTTTGGGAATAATTACTCCCTACAAAGAAGCACTCTGTTAAGAAACATTATAAGAAAGGAATTTCTAGGCTTGATTTCAGGTAGTTGCACTGTTCATCAGCATTGGACATCTCAGTATAGAAATCTGGCTGGCAACATAGTATAGTAAAAGCACAATTCAAACATGATTATTACAGTTAAAGTGTGATGATAGCATCTGTGAAAATGTAACCAACCAATCAAGGAACATGCAGAATTGAAGTGAACAGTTGCACTGGCAATAGAGACTAGTGTTCATAAATCATCTAGCAACCTAAGTATAGACAAAGCTGAGGATCTGAAAAGCTTCCCAAGTGCATGTGGGAGTCTCCGTTTTCCTTTTCTGCTCTCCTATCACCTTCACCATTATTGGCTGCTGAGGCAGTAAAATTTTTCCTCTGGGTTTGTTGTGACAACATCTCGGAGAGTTTACAAAATGATTTTTGGTGTGAATCTTGTCACCTTGCTTGACAAATTTCTTGCCTCTTTATAGTGTACTGTGGGGTAATGTAAACTATATTTGAGTGTTTCTCACTTTTGAGAACATGTGCCTCAAGGGGTATGTAAAGGCAGGGGATGGAAAAAAAAAAAAATTAAATGAAAGGCAGATCAGCCTGACCGGGAGCTGTGGGTGGGAGGAGGGAGGCAACATTACTTTCTTAGACTTTCTGTGGATCTAAACATGGCCTGGAAGCTGCTGGACACTGTCAAATGCATCATTAATGATAGCATGTGATAGAAAACGATTTTTTTTCTGCAAAGCAATTTTTTAAAAAATAATTTAACTAGGCTACATTGACTGAAAGATGCAACACAAGGGAACTGCAGGACAATACAAGTCTTCTAATTTATAGTACTGAGGGGAATGGTGGCAATGTCATGTATTTGTGTTGTTTAAACTTGTAGGTTGGCTCTCCTTGTGCCTCAGTTCTCCTTAATTATGAGAATTTTTTGCCCATTTCTTATTACATCAGAGCCATCAGAATTGTTTGAGGCTGCTCTACTATGGAGATAAACTACACAGAATAAAGGAGGTGGATACCTAAGCTCACATTCTGACTCTATGCTGTCCTAGGTGCAAATTACTTTCAGTAGTGGTTTTTCTCCATAAAAAAAGTGAGTCTGAGCAGGAATTAACATCTTATTTCAGTCAAGAGAGTTGAGGAAGGTATTTGAGAGGTGGAGATTTTAGAAAGGAATTACTTTATGAAGAACCACTGATACTTCTGCAAGAAGGAGCCAGTGAATACAGATTATACATTTATTTGAGTAAAAGTGGTTTGTAGGTGTGTTTTGAGTAGATGAATTAAGAATAAATTTCGATTCTGGATTGTGGGTTGTTTTTTCTCAGGGTATTGATTAACGAAATTTGAAGACTTGAATCTGTTGTGATGGCTAAAATAAAATTATGATAGTCTAAATTCCAAAAATTCCCTAGCACAGATTATCTTTATTTTCTGACTAGCATGAGAGTTAGCTGATTTGTACAGTAATAGAGAACTCAACATGAATAAAATAGGTGAAAGGTATTTGATAAAATAAGCCCCTTGAATGAAATGGGAATCATAGCCATATAAATAAATGGGTAATCTGCAATTACCCATCTTAAATCAACGCCTATCTGTGAAGTTGTGTTTACTAGTGTACCTTCAAAGAAATTTAAAGGAATACCTAAATTTTATTTGTTTTGAACTAAAGAATGCTGTACTTTGTTACAACCACAGTTCTGCAGTAAGAGCTGTGGCCAAAGCCTTTTACCTACAGCTGATAGACTGTGAATGCCTTTTTTTCTAGTTGACGTAAATTACTAACTGCTTCCCGAGGGTTGGGACTCTGAGCATCTTTCTTATATATATTTACGATCAACATAGATGTAAGATGTACCAACTGAATTCTTAGTAACACTTCTGCACTTTTCCAAAATTCTTGTTAACATGTGTACTGTAAATTAAAGGTGGTCTCAGATTTTGTTTCCACATGAAGTGGAAAGCATTGGTTAGTACCTGTAGATGGAGCAACTGTATGGTAAGGTGCACATCTTGAAACAGAAGACTTTGTCTGGAACATCCTTCATCTTTATCCCTTTTCACTGTAAGTTCAGCTTCTAAGGAAAGTTTAAATGCCCTTAACTAAGTCATCATTAAGTGAGCCGTTTTTAAGACAAGAACTGTACTAGTTGTGTTATTAGTTTCAGTATAGTTCAAGCCCTGTGTTCTTTAAGAGAAGGAGAGGAAGCGTCTCCAGAGGAACATAATGAATTCTGAGCCCCGGACTTGCCTGGGAAAATTCCAGCAAAACTCAGTTTTGGGAAGCTGGCAGGTAGTTCCGTAGTGCTCTTTGTATCCTTCAAGTTCATTGATACAGCTGTGCCAGATTTGTAGATGTTTAGAGGGGCAGATGTACCAGAATGGAGAAGAGGGAAGTAAATAAAATGTGGTGGTGCACTGCTCCACACCAGAAGAAATTTCCTCACTGTAGATCACACCATCCAAAAATCTCACTGTAAAACATTGCTTCTGTCTTGCCTGCATACATGAGTTTCCCAGAAGATATTTACAGCACTGTAGAGACACTACAGTCTAGTGTTGATGTCCTGAAATTTTTTGGTGGATCTCAGGTTACACATTAAATTTTAAATACTGAGGTTCACCTTAAATATTAAGAAGTGTAGGCTATAGGGTTATTCTAAAAGAACAGAAGGATAAAAAAGTATTTTTTTTCTGTGTATGAATAAGATCTAGTTATCTTTCAGATAGGGAAACACACTCATTTTGTTGTTATTAAGAAGTAGCGCTAAAGATACTCAAGTAAGTGGGTTAAAATGAAGTACCTCCTGGGAAACAAAAAGCACAGTTAAAAATAAATTAATTGTGGAAAGTTCTCCAAAAGGAGCTTTTCAAGTTTATGGCAGAGAACAAATCTGTATCCTAAAAAAGAATAAACTCAGCAATTGTATGCACTTTTCACGTCTCTCATGTAAAACCTGGCAAACAGATTATTTGTTGGCTTAGTAGATTAGACATGAGGGCTTCTGTAAATTAAAAACAAAAGCAGCTTTGGAATGTATTTCACTGTCTCAGTTGGAAAACAAAGATCTCTTTCCCTCAACCCCTTCTTTTCCTTAGGATAATTAAAAATAAAAAAGTGTGCAGAGCCATATAAATAAAACAAGGGCTGGGATGAAAAAAAAAAAAAAGAAAATCTTCCTTCAAAGAGATGTCAGCAATCACAGTTTTCATTTGTCTGTGCCAAGAAATGTGCTTATATGTAGGTCTGAATGTAGTTTATTCTTGACTATTTATGGAAGTTATGCTCTTAGAAACCTTAATATGTAGTAAAAAAAGAAAAATCCTTAATTAAAATCTGTTTTAAATGATGCTTAACTTAAAAGCTTTCAAACACTCCTCTAAGCATTACACAACGTTCCACTGTCTTCCTTTTCTAGTATTCATTACCGGTACAAATACATTAAAGTTTATACTGTAATTATATAGGATTTTATTGTAATTTAGTTCAAGAAAGTGTGAATGCATTCTTCATGGGCAAAATATGTTACTTTGAATTTCTGAAAAAACCCTTTGGCTATACAACTTCTCCTGAAGTTTGTAACCTCAAAGAGAACACAGTCTGTAGTATAAAACATGAAACAGATATAAAATACAGCTCACTGTTAAAAATAATTCAAGGAAGAGTAAAAGCACACAGTCCAGGAGTGTGAGTGCCTGAGGACAGCACAGAATTGTGCCTTGACATATTGTGCAATTACTTACTTTTTTTTGTTAAGTGCAAAATTTAGAAATTGCCATCACAAAATATGTATTCTGACCAGGAGCTACAAGAATAACTCCTTAAGAGATGCTTGCCTAACACAAACATTTCCTGATTGTACTGAATTCATTTGTCAATGCTTATTCTTTCCCTTCAATTTTTGTGGTAGCTTCTTTCTGTCTTTTTCCACCTCTTTATTTCTTCTCTCATATTTAATTTTGGGCTGAGTCCTGTCAGACTTGGATGGTGGGAGGGTGAGAAGACAAAGGAAATATAAGGTTCCCAGGGATCAGTCTTTGCGTAGTCACAGAAGCAGCTCAAAACTACCTTCCTTTTGCAGAAACTGCAGAGTTTCCCTTCTGCTGGGCTGCATTTAGGTTGAGAAGAGGATGTGTAGGGAAGAAGAATAACTCAAGTGACACTGTTCCCCTGGAAGCCATGTGCTATGGCACATCCAAGCCCACATTTCCATCTTGTAACCAGTGATGACTGAACATGTGTGTTTTCCTAAAAAGCCTTTCAGAGGATGCTGCTGTGGGACATCAGATGCATTGCCATGCTGTTTTTGTTACCCGATGATTTTCAGAATTTACTTACAGTTCTCAAGATAATTCAAATTAGTTTGAAACTCATTTACTGCTTGTGGAAAAGTAGAATACCGTGTGTGGAAAATTAAGTCTTCTAAAGGCATGTGGAAATGTAATGGACACAAATTAACAATTTGTTGGCACCTACATAGGTTTCATATGTGGCACCATTATTTCCTCCCATTTTTTCAGGATTTTATATAGAGCACAACCAAAAATCAAGACTTTAGGATGTTGTATGAGGAATGCAGAATCAATTTTTGAATAAGCAGTTGAGGAATATCTTGTGCAGTTTTGGCTAATGGAATTATCTGGCCAGTTATCAGGCATGTTCCATTCAAGACAGTAATTCTCAAGGATATTCTTGATTTTGATTGAATGTTTTTTTATCCGTGAACACTACAGTCTTTATGTCAAAACTAATACTCATTTTCACTTCTGGGCCAACTGGCAGATCCAAATACAAATATTACTAATTGGCTGTTCATAAGCCTTTCTAGCAATTAATTCAGTTATAAATGATTCAGACCTTTCTGTAACCCAAATAAGATTCATGCTTGGTTTATTTTTCACAGAATTGTTTCATGCTAGAAAAGGATTTGTAATAAACCACTATTGAGAATGGGGAAATTAGATGGTTTATTTGACAGTCCTCATTACCTCTTCTGCAGTGTGGCAGACAGATAAAGTGTAACCTTTATTGTAAAGCTGTTTCTTGTTTTTTATAAAAACACAAAAAATGTAGTTCTGTAATTTCCAACTTCTGCACAGAATATTCTGTCAGCAACTTAGAAACTCAAAGAAAATATAAGGAAAGAAGTTACCTGGAAAAGAGGTAAGATTTTAACCCTGATCATTGGTACAATAATGACCCATTTCTGCAGTAAAAAATATTTGTTTCACATAAAATAATGCACTTATACATTTGTGTGCTGTTACTAGTTTTCCAGATAAATGTTTTGTTATCTAAACCACTGAATTTTGTGATTGCAAGTAATTACGTGTTCGTTTTTTCATTGCATTTCTGTATGGTGATGAACACGTGAAACAGGGCCTCTAAGGGAAGTCTGTCCCTGTGGATCCTGTGGCATTCCTTCTAAACCCTGAGACATTTCATCCCAGTATTCCAGCCAGATTTACAAGCGATTACATTTGCTTTTCTAAGCTGCCTTGCAGTCACTGCTAGCACAGTGTTATTTCTCTTTTTCCACTTTTAAACTCTTCACTGTTGAACTAGACAGCTGCATTCAAACTCTGTGGCATCCACATTCTGGAGATGGTTTGCCCCTGATTCATCCAGGGACCACCAATTCCTCTTTGGTGTCTAAATGATACTTGGCACCAATTTGGCTACTGTCTGAAAGTTCTTCTAGTCTCTGTAGCATGGCATTTTTGGCTGCTATTTGTTCCTATTATTTATTATTTATTATGAATCAAATTCAGAGCCTATTAATACTGGGATCTCAATAAACACATTTGTTCACTTTTTTTTTTTTTTTTAATTTTTAATGGTTGTCAGAAATTGCAGGGCCAGCTGGACATACCACCAATTGCTCAGAAGCACAATAAGACTAGATGAAACAAAAAAGGGAGTAGCATCTGTAGACTGCCAGAAAGACTCAGGACAGCAAACCTGTGAAGGAATGGAAGTCACACAGGTATCTGTGTTGTCCTCTAATATGTAAAGGCACAGAATAATGATGACAGAAACAAAGATTCCTGTTTACTTTAGCCATTATTCTTGCTGTAACTCTGACAGTGTTGCATCAGGGTCTTTTCTAGTTCAAGGACTGCCACATCAATCATTACTAGAAGAGGAATTATTCTGTATCCAACTTGCAAAGAAAATGGTTGGAAATGTTCTCTATCGTCTTCTGAGGGAATTCAGGACTTGCAGGACTTCTGGTTGCTGTTTTAAAGAACATTAATGAAGTTGAATAGTTTACAGTCAATAATAGTTGGAGATGAAGGGGAAATGTCTTAGGGAATCTATTCTTTACCTCTTTCCTATATATGTTTTTACTTCATGTTTGTGTTTTTCGAAAGCATAGCACATTAGTCTAGGTACATTTTTCTAGTCAGCCCAGAGCATCTTTTGTCATCTTACATCCCCTATGTTATTTTGACTCACTTTTCTGTGGTTGAAGGGGAAAAATAGCTTCTGACAAACAGATGGCCTTCCAAGTTACCAAATAATATGGCTTTTAATTTTAATAATTTTAATAATTTTACTTATACAGTAAAGTCTATACATAGTTGATTTTAGAATGTGAATGGCTTCACTGAATTCAGATCTGTCCCGAAACCCCCAAATCCAATATTTTAAGGATAATGATACAACAAGCAGAGTGTCAGGGTCTTATATTCCCTTGCCTAATAACTAATTTTCCTCTAGGCTGTGAATGAAGGAGCACAGTTTAGGGAGAGACTAGCCATGTGAAAGACAGACTTAGTGAAGTGTCTTATTCAAGTGACCTGCTCCATACATGAAGTAATGTTAATTATTAAACAGAGGTAAATAAGTAAGTTGTCCAGCAGACATAGGTTTCTATGCCTTCCATGTCCTCCACATGGTTTTGCCCATTGTGTCCATGGGGCACTGGATCTTGCTCTTGCTGAGTGAGATTCTTCAGCTTTGTGTCTCATTAATAGCGTAGCATCAGCTGCATTTACTGCTTAGTGTCTCTTGTGTTCCTTCTTTTAATTTGATGCGATTTTATTAAAGAAAACATATTTTAAATGGATGCCATCAGCTTGAAGATATGGTGCTGTAGGTAATTGAGAGAGGAGAGGATTTTGCATAGTGTTTTATTCAGATGTATTTTGTTTATCCTATGTGATAACCAGGAGTATAAAAGGACACTGCAGAAGCAGAGTTGACTTCAAAAACCTAGTGCAGCTCTGTTGCAATGCCTAGAGTTATTCCAAACTAGTGTGAAAGCCAAATCAAGACAACATGCGGTAAATATAAAGTTTAATAATTTCCATTTGCTTCCTTGTATTTACTTATTTCAAGGATATTTACAGAATCAACTTGTTGAATGAATATCTGGCTCAAAACTTATGGAGCTGTGACTACTAGGTCAAACCTTACTTGGTTTGCTAAAGTCTGAGACAATAGATAGGTTTGACAGAGTGGAAATGAGAGTTCATGCCCATTTCTGCACAGGCAGTTTGAAAGGAAAAAAAAAAAGGAATAAAAGTCTTTTTTTTGAGAGCAATAAATTGCTATGTCTATCTTGGGTTGTGAATTTCCTTCAGAAGATTTGAGACGAAAATGTTACTGTGATTATAGAAATCTCAGTAGCTTAACTAGACTGCTTCTCTTCCAAAATGCTAACAGATAGTGGAGCAGACTATGGGCTTATGTCTTGCCAAGGGCCTTTTTTCATGCCAGAACTGTATTTTTTTTTTCCAAGACAAAAGTTTTTAAAAGCTTTTCAGTGCTACAAACTTCTTTTCAGACATGCATGATTGACCAGTTTCCTTGTCCAGGAACGGTGAAAGGGATAGGACCTCAAGACAAAGCTTAGTCTTAGGTTGGAGAAAATATTTATGGCTCTACTGTAAGTGTCTGGCTTGTAAGTGTTTGAAAAGTAAAAGTTTGCATACCATATAACAACAGCAAAGTAAGAATTCCCAGTTTAACTCCCAACTATACCTATGTTGTCATTGCTTTTACAGATGAAGTAAAGGTATTTCTAGACTTATGACTGAATCTCAGTGGCAACTTTTGCTTACTTAAACCAGGACAATGTACATCTGGGCAAGTTTTGTTGCTTTTTGTCTGGTTTGTTTTTTTTTTTCTACAAAGCACAACTATTGCCTCCCTGGCTTATATATAAAAGAACAGTGGCACAATTTTGCATCTCTTATTTAAACATGGCTTTATGGGCTGAACTCTAAATGCTCATTGTCTGAATTGTCAGGATAGTTAAGGTGATTAGCAAGCTGCTTAGATTGAAAAGTGGCCTATTTTAGGTACTGCTAGTACTCTGCCAAATGTTTGTTCTTGTTCATTTTCCCCTCCCCCCTTCATTTTTGATAGAAACACAAAATCACAGAATGGTTTGGATTGGATAAAGACTAGTTCCAAACCTCCTGTCATGGGCAAGGACACATTCCACTAGACCAGGCTGCTCAGAGCTCCATCCAACCTGGCCTTGAACACTTTCTGGAAAGGAATGTTGCATTTTCCTCTGATGATGACTAAAACAATGTCAGATTGCATATGCTTGCCCAAATCTTTGGAATTGATTATCACTGGAATTTTTGAACAAATAAATCTGAGTTAATTAGTCCATCTGCAATTGGCGATAATCAGCTCTATTCAGCTCTAACAAACAACTTTGCCTGATCACACTATCATGTAAAATAGAAATGGGAACAGTTGTATATTAACACAACTGACGTGAGCCCTGGTTTTGCTTACATCTAGTTCTTGTGATCTTTTTGACTTGCTTCATGTGTTTAATCATGTTTGATCATGTCTATCTACAAGGTTTGTTGGGTACACCCTCTATTGTGATTTTTACTGTTGTGGCAGTATATAAGTCAGCGGTGGGTTTATTAATCTAAATTATGTCTCAGATGTATCTCTGTTTCCTATAAACCGGCAGCTCATTCATGTGGCCGCATCTTTTGGTGTTTCACATTCATTTCTCTAAGTATTTCTGCTATACAAAACTGTTTATGTAAATCAATTAGATAGTCTGAGATCATAGAACACATTGCCAAAATACTACCTGTGTCCCAGGTTCATTGTAAGACATCCAGCTGCCATGCATGTATGTGCATTACTGGAATCTCTCATAAAGACAATTCTATTTAGGGATGACTAAAACTCAAAAGTTGCAGAACTGGGATTGTATGGCTGGAACAGGGTTAGGAACCTTGCAGGACATTATCGTAAGGATGACAGCACTGGTTAGTGACAAGAATCTGTCTAGCCTAGTAGCCTTCACTGAACAGTGGTAAAATAGAATAAGAACAGGAGAAACATCTGATATTTCTAACCCATCTTTCTCCTAGCCTCTGTTTTTCAGCTCAGTATTCCTCAGCCTCATGTTGTATGTTTGTTTAGTAACTTTCAATGCACTTAATTTTTTTTAAGTGTAAGGTGGTGGTGTGCCCTTGTTTGAAAAACATTCAACCAGTCTGCCATTCATTGCATGAAGCACCACCATTTGCTTTGTTTGTAATCTTACGATGTTGTAACTCAGTATGTTGTAACCTTATCATACTATCTTCTAAGTATTATGCCTTCAAAGCTGAAGAGTCCTAATGCAACTGTCTATAGGGGAGGAACTATTTCTAGTTCTAAAATACCCCTTCTCAAGATCAGGAGCCAAATGGGTCATTGTAATTCAGGAATATATAAATGAATTTATATGGTGGAGTAATAATATTTTTAACACAGTCACTTGTCTTTTCCTGATAGTTCATGTAATTGTAGAAAAACTTAGCTTGGAAGGGACATCTGGAGCCATTCAATCCAACCTTCTGATCAGGGCTGGACTAACTTCAAAGTTAGATAAAACTGTTCAGGGCTTTCTCCATCTGACTTGTCAAAATTTCCTGAGACACAGATTCCACAAGCACTCTGGGTTATTCTACATTATTCTTTTTTTCTTCATATTTAACAATAATTTCTATCATAGAACCTTTTAAACTATTGCATCTCATCCTTTTTCCCTGGAAAGAGTTTGAATCCATCTCCTCCATGACCTGTTTCTGGGTAAAGAAAGACTGCAATTCTATCCTGCCCTTGCCTTCCCTTCAGCATCTTCTATACTCTTTGCTCCAACTCCTAACTGTATTAAGGCCTTTCTTCTAGACTGTAGAGGGTTTGTTAATCTCTCTCATACTAGAGTGCCAAAAACTGGACACAGTACTCCAGATGTAGCCTCTCCAATGCCCTTGACCTGCTGGCTACATTCTTGCTAGTGCAGACCAGTATGTGGTTGAACTCATCTAAATGCGCCCCCCAGTTCCCTTTCTGCATAGCTGGTTTCCAGTCAAATGGTTCCCAGGCTGTATTTTGGCATGGGGTCCTTCAGTCTCATGAGGCTCATGTTGACCCATTCCTTGAGCTTTTTGATGTGTCCCTGAATGGCAGCCCTGCCTTCCAGTATCCAACTTCTCCCCACAGCGTGGTGTCACCTGTGAAGCTGGCGAGAGTATGCTCTGGGTTGGAGTTAGCGACTGATGGCAATACTACACAGTATAGCCCGAAGGAGTAGCCCCTGAAGAATGTTCCTTGTGACCAGCTGCTGTTAGTCTTTGAAATGTTGACCACTACCCTTTCAGCTCCAAGATTCCTGACCTTTCATTTCCTTTTTATGATCACTACTGAGCTAATGGTCAAATAACTCTGTTCACTGTAACTTCTCAGACTTTCAGTTGAGTACTTGTAGCCAGCTTACAGTCCTGCATCTAACATTTGGCTGCCAGTCTTAATGCTGCATGGCATTGAATTTTTAATTGTTGAATTTTTAACACGTAAGAACTTTGAAAACTTCTACCTTCAGTTTATGAAGATAAAACTTTTTAATAGCTTGCAACATGAAAAACTTCTGAGCAACTGAAAATGAAAACTAGTTCAACATGGGGATTTTGGGTTCCTGTGGCTTAAATGTTAGATTGGATCTGACATTGTATGCGTTTGTGAACTTTTAAATCCTCGTGGGATCACCCAGTTGTTTTCACATATTCCTAAAATTCTGCTGTAAACAAGTATAGAACCAGCCTTGGACCCTTCTGCATTTTCTAGTGGGAGTGCTACTGAGTAATGTCTGCAGAATCACAGTATGCAACATCATCTATTTCTGGCTTTCAGTCAGCTACCAGATGAGTATGCCTTGAACTGATGTGCAACTGAAAAACATTTCTAATTGGTTAACTACCTGCCTATTTGCTTGGTTTTGTTGTTATTTTCTTTAAATTCTGTTGGGGAGATGCCAAAACATCTGTAAAGCTTTATTTTAAATTTAAAAGCTTTATTACTCTGGTGTCAAGGACCTTCTGTGCTTGCTTTTCTCCAACACTCAAGCCACTGAGCACTGGTCACGTGAATCCTGATAGAAAGCAAATGTTAACTTTTCATGCTTGAGTACCTACTGACAGCTAACATTAAACTTGTAAGCACATGTATTTGCACTGGAAGTGGTATCTGCTGTATGAGAGAGAACACTGCTTAACATTGTAAGGTAATGTTCCTCAGATCTCCTTGCCAGAGCACAAGAGTGGAGACTATTAAATAAGATCTGAAATATCTGTTCTTAGCTGTGACTGCTCACATACATAGTGTGATGACCATGATTGTGACAGAAAATTACAGGCTAATACATGCACTGTTCTCTGTGTGTATATGTAGCATATATAAAATATGAATGAAAGCAAAGAGACAGTTTCCCTGAAGCCTTTTGCCAGACTCCCAGCACAGAAGCTGTTAACATAAGCTGTCAACCGGAACAGCCTTTCACCAGCCTGAGAACTGAGCCCTGTTATTCCTGTGTTCTGTTCCAAGCAGATCCTTTTCTGGAGTCATGAATCAAACCAAATCATATTATTTATTCCACTCCAGTTTATGGGAAATCAGTTCAGCGCCCCTTGAAACAGCAAAACTAGTGTCTTCCCAGAAAGTTTGGAGATTTGGTCATGGTGGAACACTGTGATTCCTTTTGAACAGGACACCAGCATGGCCTGTCTACTTTAAAGTGTAGCAACAGCCGATCAAATTAAAACATGGGGTAAGATTTTTGTTTGTCTCTGTAAGATATTTTTATTTCTATTTTACTAGCAGTGCAGTAGGATTACTGCCAAGCCAAATCCCTTTCTCATCAGTTTATTTACTAGATTTTTAGTTCTGTTTGAGGGTTAACATAGATTGTTTTACAAAATACATTAAGTCTTGGCATTCAGTCCTGCTCTGTGGAAAATCCTCCAAGCCTTCTTAGAGAGCTTGATGATATTGCACTCTTTTAGGCATGGTATTTGCTATTGCTTTTTTCTTGTCCATACTCTACCTTTTTGAAGAACAGGATGTCCATCTTTGACTTCTGACTTAAAATCTTAGTGATGTAAACTCACAGATTTAACAAATTCCTGCATGTTTTGTTTTGCTTATCCAGAGGCCAATGCCTAGATTTTCATCTAGTCAGCTATATTCTTAGTTTAGAACAGGTTTCTTTAACAAGAAGATTCTCAAAATGAACAAAATGGATTTTTTTTTTTTTTGGTGAAAGGAATTATTTTCCTAGATTTCAGATTTTTAACCATCAAGTATTGGTATTTTTTTAGTCAGTTACTAAACATTTTAGTGTGCCCCGATATTTCTTGCCTTGATATTCTTTATGTGATTTACTTACAAGATAAACTTTTGCACTGATGAGTCCTCTGAAGTTATCATCTCTGGAACGAAATATAGCATGGTCGATTTTACTAATCTTCTCTATTGAAACACAAACTAGCATATCAAACCTTGTAAATGCGTTGAAAAAGTGTTGTGAGAGGAGGTTGTGGGTGACATTCAAAATGTTTTCAGTTTTCAACACAGGTAAAGAACAGAGCCTCTTTGTTCATTGTATAATTCGGCAATCGTATAATTTGTGGAATTTGGCAATGGCATAAGATACATGTACACCATAGGATTAATGTGCTGACTTCACATTAGGTTTTTAAGTATATGAATATCCTCTATTTTAACCATGCTGGAAACTATGAAGTTGCAACAAGATTTATTTCTCCATATAACTATATGATTCTGTACTAATTCTTCAAGTAAAAGACCACAACCCTCTGCTATGTTCTAATTAATTAAGAACATCATGAACACATGTTGCCTAGAGTCTTCTAGAATGTACTGAATTGAGCACAGTTCTGTGATGTGATAGCTGTAGGAAGGTGAAGATGTCTGATACCTTGATGTAGTAATGTAAAACCTAAGCAGAGAACTACTGCAGTTGTGAAATATTTGCTGGATGGTGCAGTTCCTTCTGGCATTGGCAGTCTCAGCTTTGCTCACCTGAATCACGGAGAAACCTGTACCGACAGGTGATGCTCAAGACAAAAGATCTTATATCTTTCCCATTGTTTGCAACAAAACCTTTTCCCACCTCTTCTGGTAGATTACAAAATTCTTTTAGATAACATTTTTTGGAATACAATTTAGGGGTGCATAATTATTAGGAATTTCTACAACTATGTAATCTAATGACATATCCTATTAGGATTTATCAAGCTGGAGGTAATAAGAGGGGAGCCATTTAATACAGAGAAAAAGGCAAAATAACTAGGGAATAATATTGTGAAAATGGAAATTAACTTAACCAAGGTTGAACTAAAATTGGAAGAACTTGAATATGTCTAGACTGGGGGAACTAGATATTCTTCAGTGTAGAACACTGAAAGAAATAAAGCAGCAGATCTTTTTTCAGAGGTTTTTAATATAACTGTGAATGGCACAAGATGGCAGGAGATAGTGGTGAAAGTTCTTGGAGCATCTACAGATCTCTAAGTCTTCTATGCTGGTATCCACAAATATTTAAGGAGTGTTAACAGTATAATTAGATGGGACAGAATCAGGCTAATCTTCCATCTTTCTCAATGATCTTAACTGTATTTGCAGACTAAAAAATCCCAACACTGGTAGATCTAATCTTATGGGAATTAGCATTTGATAAGGTGCAAGATGGAGAACTATTACAGAAACTGTGATTGTGTATCAAAATTGGGAGACCAGTAGACACCATGGGAGATAATAGAAAATATCAATTTGTATGAAAGCTAAAACCACCAGTCTGGGCAACAACCTTACGTAATGGATCCGACCAGATCTTTGCTCTCAGAGCAGGCTCTTTTACAGCTACATGCACCAAAGCTTACTCATGAATGTGGCCCGCCTACTTTGTAGAGGCAATTTGGCAGGTATATCAACAGTCTGTCAACTCTTTGCTCTAGTTTGGTGCCCCAAAGTACATAAAAAACTAGATAAATTTCCAGTTTGGTTTGGCTGCCACTGTAGCTGAAGGGTTTTCACAGGCGACAAAACGGAGTGGCTGGCAAGACTGATTTCTTCTCCTGTTCTACCACCCCTGTCCCTTTGAATACTGAGGCAAACAGAAGGACAGGTCTTCAGACACCTGAGCTTTCTGGGCACACATGAATTCCTGTCCTCTGTACCTCAGTTGCCAGGAAAATGAAATTCAGGCATACCATCCACAAAGAAGCCTTCCTCTGGGACCTGTGTCACAACATATGTCTGCTGCTTGCTTCTGGGACAGTTTTTATTCTTGATCCAGATGCAGAGTTCATGGGGTATCCTGAGAAAATTAACCTTCTTACTAGGCTACATGATAGTAGTTTTCTGTTCCTAGATTGCTAGGATAGAAAATATGTGGAGTTTATCTCTGATTCTTGTATATCAACAGATCATTTACCTTTATTACACAGTTATGTGTTGCCTTATAGCGTACCTTGGTCATCTTTTAGATCACCAGAATGGTGCAAAGGCCAACAGTGTGAGATCAAGTCTTCCTTTTTTAATTCATTTTCTTTTCTTCCTCGGACTTGTGCCACAAGGGCATTTTGCATACATTTTGCTCATGTAGTAGGTTTCATGGATAATTGCATAGTATTTCCTCTGGTGTCTCTAAAAGCTTGATAACCAGAGGCTTTTCTAGCTGTCACTCATCTGACACTGTGACCATGTGTCAATCGCTTTGTAAATGCAACTATTCTGAACACAGCTGTCCTCACTGGACCTGTTGTGTCCCAACCTTATTATCTGGCCATTTTCTGTATACTGACAAATTTTGTTTAGTACTTTCACGGTCACATTAAGTTTGATGTTGTAATTTCTTGATGGAATACAGCCCTGTCTCCGAATTTAAAGCTGTAAAAAAAAAAAATCTACTGCTCCATGTAAAATATTGCTTCCTAAATACAAGCATAGCCAAGTGTACTGTTAAGATATTTAGAAGGTTTTCAAATTATATCCACTTTTACAGATACTTTTGTGTATTCTATTTTTTTAAACTTCATAGGTTAATACAAAATTTCTTTCCGGGCTTGACATTGATATAAATGTTTTCTTTTACCTCTCTCTACAGAGGACAGTTAATTTTGTTGCTTGATACTTAGAACAGATATTAACTCTGAATAGGACATTGTTTCCCAGCCAGATCAGTAGCTACCTCATAGGCTTTTTTCAGTATTAGCTCAGGACTGGCAACAGTACAACAGTAAAAGAGGTAAAAGTTTGAGTGTTCCTAGAGATTTTTTAGTTTTAATCCAGCAGCAAACATTGTTAATTTCTTCTTTGTCAGATTTCCCATCCCTTTCTTATAACTATTTGTAGTTTTCTGCCTCTAACTATTTTAATGAGAATGGCAGCTCTAAATTCCTTCTGATCACTTTTATTTCTTACTGGTTCTAAATAAGGATATTCCCAGTCTGTATTAATCTCACTTGGAAATGTTTAATCAACTGATCTTAAAGAGGCTGAGTCTTCTTATGCTGCCTGCTATCACTTTGGCTCTTCTGCATTTCTAGGGTCAACTGTGTTAGAATATCCACTGTTTGCACTATTCAAACAAAGAACATTTTAAATTCAGGCTTTATCCCATGAGACTAGTGAGTTTCCACTCTTTCATTCCATTGAATGCTACTTAACAGGGGAACAAAAGGAAAAAATAAGTAATTTGTATATTGATTTACTACAAATGAGACAAACACCTTGATTTCTTTGTTCCCTTCTGTTTTTCTTTTCTTTCTTAAGATGCTTTGCCATTTCCCCCTCTCCTTTCCCCTCTCCTTTCTTTTTTTTCCTTGTCTTTCTTCTTTCTCATTTCTCTTTTCTCCTTGTTTAAGCTGCCAGGCTGAATGAGGAAACAATTACAGGATGTTGGCTTTAAAAGTGTCTGGCTTTGCCAAATAAGTTTATCTTTTTTTTTTTTTTTTCATTGTGGCTTAAAACATGCTAAACTCAAAGCCAAGTTGCTAACCTAAAACTGATGGTAACTCCAATTTTTTGCATTAGGCTTACAATAAACTTAGATAGTTTTTCCACAGTCCCTTTGCCAGTGATTAGTTTGGAAGATAGTATGTTTTGAATTTGCTGAGAGATCTACTGCTCTTAGCTTAGCTTTAGTACTTTTAAAAAGCAATCAATAATGCCCATTTTGTAATAAGCAAAATTTATGAGCTGACTAGCAAAATGTAATTATAGTGGGTATTCCGTACAAGTAAAAAGAAGTGATCTTAAAGGCATCTCAGCATTCTGTTTGCACTCATTTTCATTCATATAAATGATTAAGTGGTTCTGTGCTGAAAAGTTTCTCTCTCAAGGCTTAACATAAGTCTGGAAATTTTGTTGCCAAAGATTTCTATAATGAAGTCAATGATTCTTTGTATTAATTTCTCATTGTTACCTACAGACCAAATTTTTCACAGTATTATTTTCATGACTAAGGCCCTAACTCAGCAGCAACTTAGACACCTTTTATTTTTTGTTCACTGGGGAAGGTACTCTAGAAATGTGTAAATTCATAACAAAAGTGAATCCTCCATCAAATGCTTGGGTTGACTTTGCAGTAAGTGGAACTGTTTCCCTTGTTCTTCATTCTGCTGAAAAATGGCTCCTTGAATGAGCTACCAAAAGATCATTCAAAAACTATGATATAGGTCCTGATCCAAAACTCAGGTTAGTAAAAAATTACCTACTGAATTCAGTAGGCTTTGGGTCAAACTAAAAAATGTAGATGTTAATTTTCATTTAGAGCTGGGTCAAAGCTATGCTTTGTCCATGATGTTTAACAGTGTGTTGAAATAATGTGAAGTTAAATAAACATTCTATCTTTTAATAATCAGAAGCTGTAGTGGATTTTAGTACAAATTAAGCAGTTCAGACAGTTTAGGTAAAGTCTACCTAGTTTTGAAATGAACACATTTTGACACACTTCATCTGCTTTTGGAAATCAACTTATGACTCTACCTTCCTTCTTTCTGATTTTAGCTGCACAAGCTCTTGCCAAAGGATCCCCCAAACTAGGTATTAAAAATAAACAAACCAAAAGTCTTTCAAGTAGGTGAGTCTTAATGTCTCCATGTATTTAGAAAAATATACATCTAACTACAGTAGATAGATCATCAGATGGAGCCTCCAGCTGTGCCCAATATGTAATTAAACTTGTAATGAACTATTGCTTACTGGAAAACATGGACCAGCTCTGGTAGAGGAGAGAAACCTTCATGATGGCCTTCTTCAGTAATAAACTGAGAGATACATGCACATAAAGCTCTATGGACCTCTATGGAACTTTATATGTGGGTGAAAAGATCAGTCAGCACAAATCTTTTCTCAGGATTGAGACCTAAGACTTATGGTGGAGAGGATGTAAGAAGATGAAAGGAGAACTCTAAGCCTCCTTCAGATACACTTCTCAGTGCAGCAGAGCAGCACAATGACAGCTATTGTTATGCTAGATGCAAATTCCAGCTGCAAACATTACACTGGTTTTCCTGCAGATTGAAAAAAAAGAAACCTTCCAAATACCCGTATTTCACTTGTGGGAAGTAAAATAATGATGCTGTCAGCTACTGGGCAGAAGACAATTTATATACTGTGTGTGAAACTTACTTTTCGATAAATCAGACCTAGAGATGCTTATGTGGATTTGACTTGTGAGGTTAGCAAATAGCATATATTGCATAAGCTTATATCAGAGAACAATATAAATGTTTTTATTATTACTTTTCGACCAGGTAGATTATCTGAAATTGGTACTAGTCACCAGGTCTCATTTTAAGTTTATTTAGGTTTTATTGTGAAGAGGAAAACTAAGGGGTTAGAAGCAAAAGCTGACCTTAGTACAGTTTCAGCAGGCTTATCCTGAGTTCCTTGATGAAATATTTCATTAGGAAACCTGCATGCCTGTCTCAGTTCAGTAGAAGTACTTGCTCATTTAAGCCTTGTCTTTGGATGGGAGTGTGGCTGTTGAGTTCCATTATCCACATATCTGTATATTAGAATGGACTGCAAAGCTGGTAGACTGAGTCTGGGAAGATGGTTCAGATATTTGAGGCTTGTTCTCTTTATAGTATGTCTAACAGGAGAAACAAAAGAGAGTCTTCAAAACAGACTGATTGGCAGCTTTACAAACCTTTATTTTCTTGTCACAGAAAAAAAAAAACCACAAATTTTGGAGTCCTACTTATTCTAAAACACCACAAACAGTTCTTTTGTTTGTTCTCTTCTTCCAATCTCAAGGTCCTCCCAGGGATATGAACTAAACCAGACATGTACATCTTACAGTGAAGCTCTGAGGTTCTTGAAGGCATCACTCTTGCCTGCTGGCATTGGCCTGTGTTACTATGATGTTAAGGCAGAAAGACTTTAAATCATGAGACTTATCTTGAGATCCTCCTGCAGCTTCAGTTTCTTTTCAGGCTGTGTAGTCTATTTATGTCAGTGCTAGAGGAGTGATAGTAATAGTAGTAATAAGCACTTTGGAAATGCAAGACAGATCCACAAATAAGCATTCATACTAGAAAGCATTTTGTCTGCTGGAAAGAGAAGGGTAATCGGTGTTTCCAGTGAGCCCAATTTCCACTTTAAAAATCTGAATTTCACTCTTGCAGACTGTATTTTCTCAGTTAGAAACCTCTGTTTGGTTCTGTGTTATTGAACTTTGTGACATGATAGCAATTAGAAGACGCTTCACTGAGATAGAGGAAACAGTATGCTATTGAAACTTTTTCTTTAAAAAAAAATAAATAAAAAAGAAAGAAAAAGGACAATTTTCAATATTGAAGTGATTAGAATCTGTCATTTTGTGTTTGCAAGCTGACATAAATGACAGGACAAAGGAGCATACATGGAAAGAAGATGAAAATTCAGAACAGATGTCAGGTAGCATATTTCATGCTGAATGTGCGCAGTGGCCAACCAGGTAAGGCAAAAGCATTTTCCCATTTAAGAAGTAATTAGATGGCCCATCATGGACAAAATGGCTTTCCAAATTTCCCTTTTCTCTTATTTCCTTACATTGTCATTATACTTCAACTACTACTGACTTTTCTCGAACGAGGAGTTCCATCATCATCTGAACATGAACCTAGTTCTTACAGCAGTGGATGAACTATTAACTGCTGAGTGAACAACTAATTAGCTAGATTTATCCTGTCAATCCTATATCATCCTGTTATGCTGAAGGTCTAGCAATGCAGACCTCCACTGAAGTTCAGAGTTTCTGAAAATTTTCATCAGTCACAAAAATAAAACTTGGAGAAAATCAGAGTGACTGAAAACGTGCTGGTATTATAATCTTAGAGTCTGATTATTTTAAGTGATAAAAATGCTACACAAAAATGGATTTAGGAAGTAACTTGGCCCACCCCAAGCTCCCATAATTTCAGCACTGAATGATGTCACCAATATTTTCAATTTAAAGCTACTTATCTGATAAATAAATAAAAACTTGATTTTCAAATTTGCAGAAATAGCTTAGTGAAGTTGCTTCTGGCTTGCTTCTAAATATGGATTCTAGCATTAGTAATAAAAATTGAAAATGTCTAAATTAACAATGACCATTTTAGACATATAATTATGAATATTTAAAAAGTAAATGGTGCTGAAATATAGTAGCTCTGAGAAAAATTCTGCACTAAAGATGTTCTGAAGAGAACAATTATTTCCATTTGTCAAGGAATTCAGCCTTCAATCAAATAAAATGCTTGAGGAAATAAAGCTAATTTTTAATGACATATGGAGGCAATGTCAGTCACAGCACAGAGCAAGTGAAATTTTGTTGACTTTGGAATCGGTACAGGACTTGCTTAAGTTAGTTAGCTAGGGAGCTAAAATTGAAGGATGATACTCTGCCTTCATTTCTGGCTGTTCTCCCACTGTACTCCCCTCAACAGAACTTAATGATGCACGCAGTGATTTGAATTAACACTGGCCATCAGGCCTGAACTGGAATTTCATTACTTTCTGGTGACATAAGTGGCTCCTATCCTCTGTTTTCCAGGATTAATTCTCTGAGGTGTATGTGAATGAAGGGTGACCAACAACTCCAAAGTAGGATCGTAAGAGTGTCAACAACTCGTCCCCATCTAAAAAATTCAAGCACTCCTTTCTACATAGATGAAGAAACATTGACTTAGACCCAAAGTTTTTCTGAAGTCTGGACTCTGCAGACACTTTTGGAGAGTGAGGGGAGAACATTGGTTCATAGGAATAAGACTTTTACTAAATTTTTCCTCCCTTCCTGTAGGTGCAAGAGAAAAGAAAGGACCAGAAAGAAGCATTTATACTGCATGCATCCATATTAATTAAAAAATTACTTTTCACTATCTTGAAGTCTTTAGAGAATCTCATCCCACTTTAAGGATGAGAGAACCTTTTAGTTCTTTCACCTCCACACTATTGAAAATATCAATTTCTTGCCTTCCTTCTCAACACTTTTTAACCTTAGCTGTCACACTCAAGGCTATTCTTCACCTGCTTTGCATGACTTTGACATTATTTGCAGGTACAGATTCAAAATAAGAGTTAGCATTTCAGGTATTTGGATTCAGATGCCAGAAGTTGTAAGGTGAGCTTAGAATTCTGCATTTTTATTTAGATAGACTATTTGCATTCCTTCCTCTATGCTTTCTTCATTTTGTGCTGGTTAATTAACTTTTGGCTGTGTTTTCAAGGCTTTGAAATAAATGTTCTTCCAAAAAAATAGGAAAAAAAGGATTCTTGTAAAATTATGTGTTCAAGAAACTTTTTAAAGTAAAAGGTTGGTGGAGTTCACCTTACTTAATATGACTTAAAATCAGTAACTAGTTTTGAACCCTGCAGTTGACAGAGGCAGAAACATCACTAATGGGTGCCATATTCCATAGCAGGTGGGCTGAATGGACAATTAGCAGGGTCTGGGAAGTTTCCTTTAGTACATCTATAGCTAGGCTACAGTGTCTCTCTTCAGAAGTACTGAACATCTACCCAAAATTGAGATTTGGCAGTGTCATGTAATGAAATTAACTGAAGATTAATTTACATGTGTTGTTTTCAATCTATAGCTTATATTTCGGGGTTAGAAATTCTTAGTGTTTTAATTTCTCTGATTCAGTTTTGGAGAACTTATTCTTAAACTAAAACAATATATCCAAGTCTTCACTCTTGTCTTTACAGGGTTACACTCTGGTGTAAAAAGTTTCTGTTTAGTGGTCATTTTGACGTGCATATTTCCCAATATTTCTGTCTGAAAAAAGTCTGAAAATTCCATGAACCAACTCTAAGATTGAGCCATATTAGTATTTTAGTTAATGTGATATGTCATATGAAGTATACCATGAGCACCAAGATTCTGTAAAATCAAAGAAAAAATACAAAACCTTATCAAACCAGGTACTGAAAACACTTAGTACTGTAACTTGCAGTCAGCAAACAAGCCTTTTCAAAAAATTTTATTTCAGAAGACAAAATATCCCCTTAATTTGCTTGGGTTTACCTCTAAGATACAAAGTTTGTGAACTTACTCATATTGTTAAGGTTATCCTTCCAGGTGTTTGCAGAACAGGGATGTTAATTTGGTAATAATCTGTACTGCAGAAGAAAACCTGTTGTGGGGCAGAAGGGGTCTGGTGAGGGATAAAATGCATTGTGGTCTTTAGGCAGTTACAAGACCAATTGTTGACTCCTTAAGACCTTTCTTAGAACAGGCCTTTGACTGAAAATGCGAGCTGAATAAAAATCCAGGTTCTGTCATAGATAATTTCTTAGTATCACGGGGAGTCTAACATTTCTGTACATTGTTTTTTTTGCCTTCAAGGTAATGGTGATGTTAAATTTGAAAATATATTTTCAAATTGAGAGGAAGCAGCTACATATATATCAAGTACTATTACTAATAAGATAATTATATTGTGTCAATTGGCATAGTTATGTCCTGTTCCCGTATCATTATTAGCTACAACTATTCCAAGAGAAAGTGTTAAGTACAATACTACAAAATGGAGCTCTTTTGAGCATATTTTCTTTATGTTTATGTCCCACTGAAAGTAATAACTGGTCCTTTTGAAATATAAGGCACTATTTCCTTGTCAGTTTCCAGTGCAGAAAGCACTAAATAAATAAATTTAAAAAAAAAAATAAAATTGTGTGGGTCATTCATCTTTTCTTCCACTTGCTTTGTTAATGTATACAGCAATGCAGAATTTTAAGAGATTCTTTTGATGCAATGTTAAGAGCAAATTATCTTAATTCAGTCCAATTCATACATGAGAATAACTGGCTCAAAGCAGTCCTGTGATCAATGTGGCTATGACTACCTTAAATACAGTCACTGAATATTACATCTACAGATAATAGCCTGGTAGGATTAATTGTTATACAGGGTTGTTTTGTGTTTTTTTTAGTTGATTTTAAAAGGTCAAAATTTTAAAATGATACTTTTATTTAAATGTAGGGTGAAGGTTTAAGTAGAAATCACTCTAAGGTAACTTTTTTAAAAGCAGACTAATGCAGTATTATGTTTTATAGCGCAATAAAATTATATGCTGAAATTATGCTCATAAATGCAGGCAAATGTAAACCAAGCTATTAGTTATGTTTTCTCAGATAAAAGTGATTAGCATAGCTATCAAACTCTTCTCCCATTTGAATAACAGAATTATGTCTGAAATCTAAGGCGTGTTTGCCAAAGCTGAGTCTTAAAAAGAAATGTAAATCCAGCTATCAAGTTGTATTTGAAAGTGAATGAAATGGTCTTCCCATCATTCTACTAACAACTAAGAGCAGAGAAACATGACCCAAATTGCACTGAAAAACATCAATATGAAATGTATCTGAAATACTGTTTTGGAAGTCATTCTTAGCACTTCATCATAATCTCCTTACTGCTGATCAGACTTATTTAAAAACCATTGTGGTTAGTTTAAACATAAGAGTGATGAAAGAGTATTTTAGCAACAGCTACTAGCAACAGTGAGACAAAGTTTCATGTATAATTCATGAAGTATGTGGTCATCTACTAGCAAATAATTTCCATTTGACAGGTATAGTTCTGGTAGTGTCCTCTCAGGAAGGCACATGGTATATAATTAAATTCTGAGCGGAAAAAATTAAATGCTGATTACTTCACAAACAATTTCAAGGCTTGAATACTGTTACCTGTCTTTATTGAATCAAACTAAATTATTTTGACAATATAGATGTATGAATTTATTTTCTCAACCCAGTATCCAATTTTTTTCTAATGCCTAAGGGTTAAAATTGCTACTGTCTCTACTGTGACATTCCTTTAATTCTTATGTTGATTGGTTACAGGCAACATTTAGTATTTGAGGTGCAAACTACTGCCCAGATGGCCAGTGTTTCCTCTGAATCTTCCTTGCCTCTCTCCTTTACATCCTTAAATTTGGTTAATCTCTGTAATTTGGTGGACATCTACTACACTGAAGAAAGACTACAGACGGCCAACTGTGGTGATCATAAGGATTTCTTCTTATTGTTTGCAATAAAATCTATTACAATAAGAGATTATCTATGAAATAAAATATTACGAAGGTTTTCAAGCAGTCAGAGAATGAAGAACACTTACAGGTAAGGTTTGCACGTGATATTGTTGGACAGGAGTTTTGTTAAGGTTCCATCCTGCTCCCCATCCCTGGAGGTATTCAAGGCCAGTCTGGATGGGGCTTTGAACAGCCTGGTCTAGATGATCTTTAAGGTCCCTTCCAACCCAAACCATTCTATGATTCTACCTTTAAACTTGCAATGCAACGTGAGGTTTAGCTTGCGCTGGTAACTGCAGTGCAAAGTCTTAAGGACATGTCGGCGTGTGCTGGAGTCTGTCACTGCCTGCACTCTCCTTTGCCTTTCCAACTTCCATTAAGTTAGCAGAGATGCATTACCATGTCTTAAAATTTACCTTTCTATATATGGAATTTTTGCCTGTTACTGCAATACTGGATAAACAGACTTCTGTAGGACATTTTCTGTATGTTGGCACACTACTATTTATCAGTTAAGTGTATTTCAATTTATGCTATTCCTTCAAGATCCTTTTCTAGAGAGACTGAGTTATAACAGAAAAAGTGCAGTGAAGGATTCCTGTACAGTGTACTGATAACAATAGCCTTTCAGTAATGCAGACTAAGACAGTTTACTGAGAAAGAAAATTAATTTATAGGTAATTTGAAATGTGGTAAGAGTAAACCTAAAAGAATTCAGTAGATAAATATGTGCTTAGATGTAGGTGGTGTATACACTGTTATAACATTGATGCATGTAAATATTTCACTAAGGTAAGACTAGTAAGTCAAAGAAGGACTTACAGACATTTAATGTGGCACTTACAGGTATATAATGGGCATTTATTTGCAGGTAAACCAGTTCGTATGTTCACAGGCTCTGCAGTTTTCTGTAGTGAGTGAACAGATCTCCTACATTCCCTACTGTCACTTTTCTAAAGAGATTTCCATGTCAAAATATAGAAAAAGTACCAGAAAAGTACCAGTAGTACCATCACTTTATCGTCTTCCCCTCTCTTTCCTGAGAAGTTGTGCAAGGTATTGGCTGACTTTTCATTTAAGCTCGGTAATAAGTGTTCTGGCTCAAGCATTTGTTCTTATGTCAGGTTCTTCTTACTAAATAAATGATCTCTTACTATGGCTATAATAATAAACTCATGATTAGAGATACAGTTTAGGGTATTGACCAACTTGTAGTTAATGAATAGAATCGTAGAAAAAGTTCAGTTGAAGGGACCTCCTGAGGTCAACTAGTTTGTACCTGCTCTCTCTTTCCACTCAAAGCAAGGGCGACTGAAGTTAGAATATGGTGGTGCACATCATACCCAGTCAAGTTCAGAAGCAAGAGTTATAAGGAAGTTGTTAGTAGAAATTGCCTGCTGTTGGATTTGTTTGGTTTTGTGCCAACAACAAAAATATCTAAAATTAGTCGATGCAGAATACTGGATTTGATAACTCACACAATTCCTCTGGTTTGAATGCTATGAAGAAGAGAATGATTTTGTATTATCACTGCTGGGATTTATGGAACACTGTTTTGCATTACATTCTTTCCTTTTCACAGTTGTATCAGTGAGAAGTTGTTTTATGATCTCAGAAGAGGCTGGTGATTAGACAGGGAAGAACTGAGTTTTGAAAATGCAGGGAAAGGTACAAAAAGAATAATCAGAGCTGGCCAAAAATGGCATAAACTACGCTGTAAGCTAAAGAGTCTACAGATACAGGGGAAAATGATATATCCAGGTTTAACAAGACTTAAAAAAACTGAGTTAAACTGCTTGAGGGTGAGAACATCATCACTAAGATTAACGGTGTGGAGTTGTAGCAACTGCCATGTCAATACTGTATTAAATTTGGAAAGTTCAAAGCACAAAAATTCTATAAAGGAGCACATTCCATGTGGTAAATTTGAGTTCATGCCATCTTCAGTTTTGTAAGACCTACTGGACAACAATTATACCTAGTAAATACTATCAGGTGGCCAAAATGTGAGGCATGATACTGCACGCACTGAAAAATCTGTCATGCTGCAATGTCTGTTAAACACAAGCTGAAAGAACAGTATAAACTGCCAGTAAATATAAAATGAAATGAAAACAAACACTGCAGTGCATGACTTCCTGTGGGATTTGATATTAATCCCCACTTATGAGGAGTAGTCTGTACAACATATTTTCCCTAGGGGACTAGTGTGTTATCCAGCTAATCCTTATTCAAGGCATATGATTTGTATCCGGCAAGAAATCATACAGATTTTTTTCAATTAACTCCAAATATACAATATCGATAATAAAATCTGTGTGATTAGATTAAAAAAAATTCCTTGGAAAACAAACTGAATATGCATATTCTGCTGTGCAGTGGTCAGTGCTGTAACCTTGGAAGTGTAATTTTACACACCTGATTGTCTTCTTTATGTCTGTTTGGATTCAGTTAATCTCCTTTATGTTTTCATTAATTTCTTATTCTGTTATTAATTTTTTTTTAATGTAAGTCGCAGATTATTTTCATCAGTTCTCTAGTTGTGTCCTAGTGATTGATGTGCTGCTTGTGCTGGTTTTGAACTCTCCTATGTTTACCACTTGAACAGTTTTTTCAGATTCAGATTCTTCTACCTGATATGTTTTCATGCCCTGGTGACAGCATCAGTACCTTCCCAATCCTATGAAAGAGAAAAATTTAAAAGCTTGGAAGACAACAGGTTGCAGGTTGTCATATAAAAGACACTGACAAAGCACCTTAGGTCAAGGCTAGATACTTTAAACATGTTTGTTCCTTTCCTCTTTGAATAGAACAATATTTAATAGCAACTAAATCTGACCTAATCTTGATAATATGAATACAGTAACTGTAGGGTGGACCTTTAAGAAGAGAAACATTTCAGTCCCCTGTGAGCAAAAAGAAGTGAAGTCCACTGTTCTAATGGCTTGATGCCACAAAGTAGATCAGACAGGCCTGGCTGAAACGTTAGCTGGTGTTCAGTGCTTTCAAAAAAGTCGTGTGTTCGTGAGATGGGAGAATGCCCTGTGTCAGAAAATAGATAATTTCCTAAGCTAATTCTGGATATACATTTAGGCATTCGTACATTTTTAGTTTGTGCAAAAAATACCTCATTTACTTTTCTTCTTTCAAGACTGACTGGAAGACAAAAAATGCCAGATGTTACATATTTGTTACTTCTCATAGCAACATGTATGTGGTACGTATGCAGCAAATATTCCAAAGACTGAATCTTGGCATGGGACTACTAGCATGCTAAATATAGAAATTACATTGTTCAGACTTTTATTTCAAGTGTTCAAATTTGGTATGTTGCAGCACATTTAAATACACATAAAGAGGTAGAAAGGATATAGAGATATTTTAAGTTTTCCCCAAATGTTATTTCTTTAAGCAACATTTTCTATGCAGCTGGCAGCTCTTTATTTCCACTGAGATGAGAAAACTTGCCAGAAAATCCTTCCTTGCTAAAGAGACATAGACTGAGTTTGTTCATTTATTTGAAATACACAGATTATCTATTTACATTTTTTACTGAACAGTTTTAACACAGTAGGTGTAGATAGGGGTGAATGACTTCAGAAAAGATGAACACCTTTGCCTTCTTGGAATCACACAGGACCTCTCAAAAATCTCTTGGGACTGTAGAGAATTTAGCAGTGTATTGCAGTTGTTAGGTGCTGAGAGTTATGGCCTCAGCTCTGAGAAGAACTTACTGGGTGGACTTGATCTGCACACCTGTTAGCTTCCACATATGTGGTAAGATTAATGCTGGGGTTATGTCTTTGATTCATTGGGTAGGAGCATATTTTCTTCTGTATGGGTTTCAGCAGTGCTGGAAAGAGAATATTTTAACTTTGTAGCCTAGGATTTTCTCATGTTTGTCTAAAATGTGGGTTTCAAATCTCCTACTAGTGAGAGAATTTTAGACTCCGAAACCAGTGATTTACTCAATTAATTTTGGGAAGATGCCAGAGAAGCTATTGAGTTCATAAACTTCACCTTCTAACTGTTCCCAAGACTGAACTACTACAATAGCTTTGCTGTTAGCACTGTGTTGGGGTTTCAGCTCAATGTTTGCTGAGTCAGAAGTACCACAATCTAATTGGTCTTTCTGCTGCTGCATATAACAGTCAGTTCATACTGATTCCATTTACTTATTGTTCATTACTTCCAATAGAAACATGCAAAGCCATTGAGATGATCCTGCTTTCTTATTGTTAAATAGGTCAAGTTCTTACGGGGTAGTAAAATCTGCTTATACCATGCATCACACTTTTATTAACTTGGGTAGGATATCAATTCAGTGTTAGGTCTGTAAAATGTTCCAAGCCTCTAGCAGTTCTGTAAACATAAAATTCTTAATTGGCTCAGGAAGCCCATAAATTCAGTAGAAAGAGGGAAAGTATGTGTGTGTCTACCAGTTGGGTTACTATTAGTTGATGGGTTTGTTCCCTGAGTGCTGGAAACAGTGTCATGAAATAATTTTTGTCTCTCTCCAGGCATTCAACTTGTATGTTAAACTTTGTTGTAGAAACACCTCACTTCCTATAAGTCGCTTTCACACGTTTGGTGAAGGTAGAAGGACAACGTGAGGAAACAAAAGAGAAGACATTTACTGTCCATTCTGAGTAGCAAACTGCTAGTTAGGGTCTCGTTTCAAAACTGGAAATTTAGCTGCAGATAATGAGTTAATCAATGGCATCAGCAACGTTATTTGCTTTTCAAAGTACATAGGTAAGAAATGTTTCTTGTATGTTACGTGCCACAGTTCTTAGTTCTAAATACTTTTAAAACACTTAATTCTTTGGATGATTTAACAACATATACAACAGTCTGAATGTCTAAAAAGGGAACCCAATTTGTTCTCCACACAGCATCTCTCTAATGAAATAGAAACCAGTAGATGGAAATTCTGAGGACATGAGATTCTTGCCAATATGAGGTTGGACTCATGCTGATGGTTAACTTGCTGAACACCAGGAACGTAAGAAGAGCCAAGACTATTTCCTCTCTTTTACTGTGTAGTAAAACTCCATCAGAAAAATCAAGGAGTACCTTTTGAATACTTAGATTTGGTTTGTGATCAGCAGATTATATTATATGATCCAAAAGATTTTCATCCTTATAGCTGCCAGACGTATGTTGTAAAAGAATGATCTCTGTGATATTGCTGTCTTCTACATATGAAATTTAAGTTAAGCATAAAAATTTTCAGTCAA
>JAYRBT010000177.1:12490097-12538462 GCA_036023395.1 Myiotriccus ornatus | reverse complement strand
GACTACCAATAGACAAATTCAGTATAATGTCTCATAAGTTTCAGGTGCCTGAACTGTACTTAAAAATTAACTCAATATATGGTTTCCTAAGGTACAGCTATTGTCATAATTTCTCCTTACTCTATCAGTAGAAACTTGAGTTCAGTAAAGTGTTTATTGCGTGTAAGCCACGTAATAAACACTGGGGAGCTACCTAATGGACCCAATTTTAAAAATCCATATGAGTAACTGAAAAGCTGATAACTCTGGTTATCTGGTCCCAGTGCATACTGAAATTCTTTAGACTGCAGAAAGAGTTGCTTTTAAGCACAGTTTTGTCAAAGTAATGCTGACCACTGTAGTGGAATCCTAACAAATTGAAATCATCTGGGTTCACTGGCAGAAGCCAAAAAACTGACTTTATATTGCTTTTTCCAACAGAGCAACCAGACCACAACACTGGACCATGTGGGTGGCCTCGCCCACTTACACATATGACACTTCTGGAAGTGGAATGGCTATGAAATCACTAACTGATTTACCCTATATATAAAACAGCTAGTTTGTCTTCGTGCCTTAACAGGTTACGACGAGCCATCTTTATGGCTAAGGTTCTCAAATTCAAGACAAGGAAAATTTGACAATTGCACAATTGCTGTTCTTCACATGCAGAGCTAAGTATCAGTGGAATTCACTGACAAAGCACTTAGATACAGGCTGTGCATAAAGATGTTGATAGGCATGCTTCTTAATGACTAACTAGTGTACTTGAACTGTGTTTTCCAGAAAAGCCATTTTCGCTTGTATTCTAGGTACAAGTTATTTGAAGAATTAGGGCAATCAATTAGATAAACTGAATAAAGTTTGCTTTTCAGCTTTTCAAGCTGTGAGCACATCCTTGTTACAAAGATGGGAATAAAGCTACGTATCTAATTTTTCATTAGTGTAAGTACAGGCCGTTTAAACTTATGTTAAAATAACTAGAAGCAGAATTTGTCCCATTGTCTCAGTTTAATACTTACAGTTTAAAGAATACATTAAATTATACCTGAGACTCAAGTGAGCATCATTCTGTAGTTGACCAAGAGGTACACAAATTGGTCTCAGAATTCATTAGGGAGTTGACCGTGCCTGTTTCCTGAGGTATGATGGCTCGGTTTGTCTGTCAAACAAAAGCCTGTGGTTTCCGAATATGTCTAATGAGAAAAAAATTAAATCCTTCACTAACTTCAGTAAAAAATTATCATCAGTTTCAACAGGGCATTCAGGGAGTTCAACAAAGACAAGGTTTCACCAGGAGTAGTTAGTATATATTTTGAAGAATATGTGATGAGTAAGAGTATCCATTCATACTGAATGCTTTTAAAGGCTAATCATTTAAGCAGGAAAAAAAATGTTGGAGTGTTAAAAGCAGTAGATAAAATTAAAAAAAGTTTCCTTCTTCCTGAGAAATGCTAAGTTTCTATTTATATTACAATCACATGGAATGACTCCAGTGTCATAAAGCAACCTGAAACCCACTGAGCTTTCAGTAGTACACAATGAAATCCTGTTTCTTGTTCTTCAGACCATCATAATATAATTTGCCAAATCTATGCGCTATTATTTTTAATCAAATGCTCATCTGATGAACATGAATATTACTGAAATTTGCATTAATGTTTTGATAGAGTTTCTCTTTTTTTTTTTCACTTTTTGGCTTTTAAGAATGGATGTTTTCATGCATTTGTCCTGCAGCTATGACACAATGCTTCTGTCTTTTGGTATTTGCGTGCAAAACGTGCAGCAAGAAATTGATGGATGACACGTGTGCCCAATAACAGCACAAAAAGGAGGGAAAAAAGTAGGATAAAACAAACTTCTCCACCCTAGTAAGAGGCTTAAATCATAACTGCCTCAGGAGAGAATTGTTTCCTCCTTCAGTAGCAGTCTAAACTCTTGAACATAGCGCAGCCAAGACATATCCTCAGAAACAGTGACTGAGCGTTAAACAGTGTTACATCTCTTTTATGAAAAACATTCTCTGAAAAGCTTGCATAAACAGGAAGCACACATGTTCAACTAAACTATTTTTTGGCGCTCTCACAGTATTTGTTGACTCATTTGGATTCTTGCATGTGTGTAACTCTTTAAGTTCCATGGTCCTTACACTGTAGGCAAGTTTTGATTTTTCTTTCTCAATCATCTACGGTTCATGAATTTCCAGAATGAGCTTATGCCAAAGTTGTAGTGTGTCAATGGTTGCCATTAAAATGTTAATGCATGATAGTTGTTCTTACAATATTTTTACAAATCTCTTAAAAGCCTAATTTCACTCTATGTTAATATGTATGCTAATATTATTAGTATTAACAATGATAAAAGTATTTGTTGCATTATTAGGGCTGAGATTACAACCTAACTTAACATTGCATCCCTTTATACACTTAGAGGAGGAATTAAATTTCCCAAACACATCCCCTCCCAAAACCCTAGTCAGTGTTTGCCAGATGTCAACAGCAGCAGACGGGGATTCAGGAAACTTAGAGCCTGTTCTCAGAAGTGCCAGTCTGATACACAGTTTGGTCTAACTCCTTCTCTGACTTTTGGTTTTTTTGATATCTTTTGCTTTCTTTGCCATGTCAGTGAAATTTTTTCAGAGTGGAGTTTGTTAACAGGATGTGTTCAGACAGTATATGTTGCATCTGGGTCCCAACCTTCATTTGGGTCCCTAAGAGTTACAGCTTCAAGTCTTTGTTTCTCAAATGCCATTGTGCATGTCTGGAACAGTAGAAGTGAGAATGCTGCCTCTCCATCGTTTTTATGGTCTTTTCCCATAGTATTCTTATCAAAACTTAATCAAGCTATGCTTTTAATCAGTCATTATTTGTCTTGGTCTTTTTAGATGTCTAACTTGAGATATGGTTCTTTCATCTGCTGAGAGATGCACAGTTGCAAGTGATTGAGTGAGATATAGAAATAAATAGTCTAAATTAGGTACTTGGAACCTCATATTTAGAACTTAAGAAGAGTTTTAATTTCTGTTTTCCATCTTTATGATTCGATAATATTCCTTAAAAATATGGAGGTGTATTTACATGAAATCCTGGCATACTCTTACAATAAATTTCACTTAAAAGTCCATAAAGGAAGTAATATATTTTTTTCAAAACACAGCTTGGACAATACTCAATATAATCAGAGGCAATACTCTGAAAAAAAAGGACAAAAGAAAATTTGGCTGCATCGATAAGCTTTTGTATCCTTTGATGTAGGATCTTGCAGAAAATTGACAAGTGAAGTTTTAAGTAAAAGGCTGAATTAAGTTTATGCAGGCAAATTTCATTCTGTGATTTGTAGCTTTGAGGTCTTGAATTTTGACCCCTAGTAATACTCTTTTAACACAGTTACTTAGAATACAAATCTCAAACAATATGAAATTCTCTGCTTCTGATTATTATGTTCAGAAAATAGGAAAACATATGCATTCCTGAAGAAGGAGGCCAAGTATATTTGCAACATTCTAGATTATTTATTTTTAAATATTTCTTTTTCTGTTGCTATTTTTGTGTTCAGATTTCTAGGAGAATGTATATAAGTAGAACAGAATTTCAGAGCCTGAAGTGGCAATTCCAAGTAACAATAGCTTTTTGAACTGTACTGTTTTTATACATCTGAGTGCCTGTCCAAGTCTCTGAGGATTCAGTGACAACTTAGGCAATCTTGTATTTTAAATGCTCCAATCTGCCACATGTGAGGACAAAACTTTTCAGTTCCTGCTCTAAATATCTCTTGGGTTTCAAGTTTCTGATCCAGCACCACACATTGCTGTGAGACTTGTCACAGTGAGAGTGAGAACAGCTAAGATCTAAGTATCCTGCACCTCATAGGCAGTAAACACTGCGGAAAGAGTGGCCTGACTTAGTGTCTGGATAGGGATTAGTGTTCTTGTCTCATGGTCCTACAGAGGTCCTCCTATCTCTCCTCCTTGTTCCAGGGCAAATAGTGGTCCTGGATTCATTCCAGTAGTGGTCAGCAGAGAAAAGTTCCATTCTGATGACTTGTCAGTCCTAAATGAGCTCAGACGGGATGTTTATTGACATTAAGATAAATCAGATGATGAATATGAAAATTCTGTGCAACATGAAATTGATATAAATTAGTTATGAATACATTTAGTCAAAGTTCTGAAAGAGCCTTCAGCAAGCAGGCAGCAGACCTATTTGAAAACTATGGCAGAGTTTGTGAGAGAGAGTGACTTTTTATCAAAAGTATTTTGTTCTTTTGTTGCATTTAACAAACATAGTTTATAGTCATTCTTTGGCTTGGTTTGCATTATTTTATATAATTAGTTCATTGATTATTTTTTTAATATAATTGTCTGTGTGGGAAATATGAAAAATATGAATCATGTATGGCTGTCACTTTAGTCCAGAGTGACTCATCATTTCTGAACATGTATGTATTGACATCTTGCATAAAGAAATCAGGAAAAAGTATTTGGCAGATATTCTATGCAGGCTAATATCTTGCCAGATCCTGTTTTTCTAACCAAGTTAAAAACATTTTAAGAGTGGAAATATGTACCTAAATCCAAATTAATCACTTAATTGTAACTAATATCACTAGAACTATTTCCAACAGATTTACACTGACAGAAAAACAGGAAGCAATGGAGAAATAACCAGTGCCTCTGAAAATGAATACTGCTCTGCTCCATGTAACAAACTGATATTAGAGTTAGATTTCAAAAGTCTTGCTCCTGCAAGCTCTTCTCTTTCCTTTTTTCTCATTTCATCAGCAGGTCCCCAGAATAAGGACTGAGACCTAAGTGTCTATGTGTGTTCCTGACATGTCCAACACAGCTACTGCTCTCAAGAGTTGGTCAATGCCTATTTGGATTCTTTTAACAGAGTGCCTTGGAGATGCAACTTTTCATTAACTACAGGCAGCTTTCTTAAATAGTTTTACTAAAATATGACTAAAGAGGTATATTGGCAATTTTGCTTTTGTTTCTGTTTAACCAAGAAAAAAAAAAAAAGGAAGGGAAAAAATGTTTTGCTGAATCGCATGACTTCATGGACCATATTTCACGTTCCTCATTGAAATGTGGTTAAAATAATCTTGTACTTAACCGGTTCCAAACCTTCAAACAGCAATGTGTTTGGCTTTTTTTTTTTTTTTTTTCATATGTCAGCTTAAAAGATGGGTGACTTTTTTTCCTGGTCTGCATTTATCAAATACGTACGTATACTAAACATTCATTAATTAATATGAGCACTGTAATTCATATAAAACAATTATAGCATTTAGAGTTTTTAGAGGAGTTACTATTGCTGCCTTAGCCCTTTTAAAAAATATACTCCCCAAAGGACAAAATGTGATCTATTAATATGTATGCATTATTACTTTTTTGCAACTCTGACTGCTGATGTCTCTGAATATGAGAGCATTTATAGGTTATAGACGGTCCGTTAGTTGACTTGCAATTCTAAGTGCAATATTTTCTAAAACCTAAAAAGCATTATTAATTACCCTCTGTCTGTATTAGAGAGTATAATATATTTTCTTCTGGAGATTTCACATTTCTTGTGATCCTGCAATAGCAATACTTGAACTTGTTAGGTTATTTAGAATAATTGGCAACACAGGGACAAAAATTTCTGGTTGACTGCTAATTGCAGAAATTAATAAAAGTAATTCATCTTACATCACTCTAGCCTTTAAGCAGATTTCATACTTTTTCAGAATCCAGCAGTTCTGAGATTATGCATTCACAGCAGAAAGAGTTTACCTCCTTGCAATTGGAGGGTAGAATATTTATGCACAAAGGCTTGTAAAAGGAAAAATTGAGCTGATTCAATAATGTATGCATTCCTCCCAAACTAGAATGAGGTATTTTTAATTTATTTTCTATTCTGTGCTTTATTCAAAAGTATCTTGTGTCCTAGCTATTTAATTGGGTTGATAAAAAACGTTTGTTACACAGGTCTGGAGTTGTAGGGAAGTGATTGGCTCCTTTTAAACATATTAAGTGTAGTCAGTTTGCTTTTTATAAATGAAATAAAAGAACTACTTAAAAAATTTTCAATTCTTCTCCATGATCAGTCTATTGTCACATGCATTTGGCATTCATTATATGTTAGCCCCAGGCGCCTCCAGTCTTGTACTCAGGCCAGCAGTAATTTGGTTTATAGAGATCATATGGCAGGGAAACAGACCTTGAAAGACAGAACTCTAAGAAGCATATTTGATGAATTTCCTATGATTTGAGTCTGGGTTTATTCTTTCCTGTTGTGGAGCAGACACCCTACAGCACACGCGCTGAGGCCCGATGCGCCTGAGCAAGGGGCCAATTAAATGACAATATGCACACTGTTTTTTTGCACATCTCGGGTTGCATTTCCTATCAGAGAGAGGGAAGGGATGATGGGAGGGGGAGGAGAGGAAGAAAAAGGGGGGCCTTGTAAAGGATCCAAATATGGGCAGGAAACCACACCGAGTGAAGGTTGCCTTTGTCATTAACAATTAATATAACCACGAATGCTGGAAAAAAATACGCTGTGGCTGCTAGTGGCAGTGGCACAGCCAGTGCAGCATGTCTTCTGCCTACCCTTCTTCCCAGCAAGGCTGGTATTCTGGTGCAGCCTCTGCTGCTCTAGCAGATGAACCAGCAACTATAACTCTTATACCCAACCCTTATCTGAGTGTGCCTAACAGGTAGTAGAAGTGAGAGAAATGGATCTCAGAAATTTCTGTGGTCACCTGTTTTTTTTACCATTACCTTTTATACTGTTGATCTACCTACTTGAGATTTTATAGGCTGTAGTGAGACCTAATGCTCTTGGATGACATGGGAGATGTTTTCATATAAGTCACTGAATGCTAAATTAGGCCTGAGCTTAGTGGTGAGGCTGGATTTTGATACTCTTCCTTATAATCAACACCACTCTGGGCACTGACATTGATGGGATGCCATAAGTAGGAAGCTGCTAACCACTAGGAGTGAATAGATATAAGCGTAGACCTAAACAGGCATTTATACTTCCTACTCAGCTCTTTGGGTGCAACCTTTACGCTCAAACAACAGCACAAGCACATGCACATGTGCACACACATAGGGAAAATTTCACTCTGAGTTTTATTTCGTTTAAAGGTCTTAATTTCTTTGATGATGTCCAGAGACTGTCCAAGTCCCTTTGGGAGTTTTTTTTGATTGATTTTAATTCCTTTTCCCCTCCTCACTTCTCCTTTCCTCTCTCTTTCTGTTCTTTTCCCCCACTCCCCAACTTTTTCTAGTAGTTTATAAATGCCACTTTTCATTAATGTGACCAAAATGTCATCAAGTAGTTTAATGCTCTTTAATGTCCTTGTATCGTTTACATTTTTTGAACAGTGTGGAAATGAATCCCATCTGTGGATTTGCTAACATCAAAAAAGTTTGACAGGCTATTTAGACGTGCTACTTCACGTTGCATTAGCATGTACAATGTCAGAGAGGCAGGAGCCACTGTGAGGCCATACCGCGCCACCTCACTCTTGACCCCTTCTATAACTGCTCTGAATGTGGCAGATCACTTACCTCAGAAAATGAAAGTCAATTGTGGAGTATCTTGGCCTGGACAGGAGCCCAGAGGCCCCGGGAAAAGTGTGAAGCCTAAATAAAAAAAGGCAGAGTCTTTCTGTTAAAAAAAAAAAGAAAGAAAAAGAAAAAGAAAACAAAATCAAACCCATCTTCTCTTCCTTGCTGGTTCCAGAAGTTCCTTTTATCATCAGCTGGGGAAGTGGACTTGCTCTAACATTGTCTGATGTTCCATTTTTCACTTGTAATAGCATCTTTTTTTTTTTCTTATGGATGGACAAATTCTTCCAAAGTAATCTAGTTACATTTTTTCAGGCTTTTTCTTTATTTGTTTGGTTTTGCATATTGGCCAACAAAAAAAATGTTCTTTCTAAAATAGGTAATGTTATGCCATGTTATTAAGGACTGTCCCCACTCCTGAAAGGACTTATCATGCTCTTTTTTCAGCATTGAGATTTTTTGAGGTGATTATTTGAAGTACCCCATCTGCAATACTCTCTGTAAGTTAATACATATCAGGAAAGTATAATTTCTTTTTTTTCAACCCATATTTCTGTTAATGTCTCATAATCAAGACTCATGGATTTAACTTACTCTTTAGTATGGGTGCATTTTGCACTTCTTTGGCTTTGTGCCATGAGAGTGACGTGCCTCCCTTTTAAGGCATTACTGTAAAAAGAGATGTGGCTTTTTATTTCAGGAAAACAAAAGCCTCTGTTCTTCCTGAGACACAGAGAACAGCAGAGTGCATTTTAACTGTTAATCATCATGGATAAATGGATAATAATTTCCACCTCTGAGTGCACTAGGATTTACTTGCTAGTTTTTTAAAACCTCCCCCCATAGTGAATTTGCATATGCGAATATAATTTAATTTTAAGTAGGAATGTAAATAAATAACCTTGTATAGTGGCATCAAGTTTTCAAAACCAAGGTAATCTTTTATGAGCATGAAATAAAAATGCCTTTAGGGCAATTATTGTAAGTGCACAAGTCCTTTAGTCTTTAGCAATTGGGTTTGTGTGAGACAACATACAATTCTGCCATTAGTTGTGTCACACTGAAAGAGTAAAACACAAAGTATGGAAACAGTAAACAATGCACCTTATTTTACTCTTTAAATTGTTAGGATTGTGATAATTTCACTAAAGGAAGGATGAAATTGGCACCATTTCATGCCCTGATCTAAGCACTATTTACAAATAGTGGGATTCAAACATGAAAGAGGAGACAATCAAGGTTACATTTATATTCATTTAGCAAACACATGCATTTGAGATTCAGTGCTAATTGTTTGATCTTGTGGTTTTTATGCTAAATGTGGATAAGTAGGATGGACTCTTAGATTTTTCAAATAAATTTCAGGCTAAAGAATCTCATGGGTTTTCCTTAAACATTTCACAGGAAACAAGGAAAGAAACCCTAAAGTTTATTTTGGAAGCATTTTCCCAGTGGCAAAATCCAATCTTTTCACTCACGATGGCTCACATTTCCTTACTATTTTGAAATCTGAAACAAAGCTTTACGTCTGTTCAGTCCAGGAAGAATAAGCCATGCAGTCACAAAGCTCTAGTTCTGTAAGAAGCTGTGAGGCTTCACTACTGCCTTTGTAGTAGGCAAATTATGGGCTTGCTATTAGAAGGAGAATTTATGTTTTTTGTAAGCACACACACAAAACTCATGTATAGAGAGCAGAGAGATTCCTCTGAAAAACTAACACAACCATGAGGAAACCTCAAAAATCACCACTGGGCCAAAAATTTGTCAAAGCTTCAGTGTAGGAGAAGTTGTTCTCAATCACAGTTAGAATCAATGAAGTGCTCATGTCTTTCCAAATGTGCTTTGGGGATTTTGGAATAATTTAGCTGGTTACTTGCAGCTGAGCTGGGCACCGAGTACAGGGCCTGAAACAGCATGCTGCTCACTTCAGGCTATTTCTGATATCGTACCAGGCCTTGCTTTCTGTTGTTAATTACAGCACAGCTAGTGGATATGAAATTATATCCCCTTGAATACCATGGGGTGAGAAGTGTGTGTGCAGCCATTAATACTCATTAAAAGTAAGATCAGAATGGGACCTTGAATATGTCCTTTGCTATGGACTAGATCACAGATCCAGCCTCAAGGTTTGATCGATTACACTTCGGGCAGTAAGTTAGCAGAGGTGACATCTAAGTTTTCTGATCATAATGTAGTGAAAAGATGAGCTGAGATGACCTCAGGTAGATAAATAGGAAAATTTTCTCTAAAGAAATTTAAAATTCCCATTTAAAATTAAATGGGAATACACTGGTCATAATGCAGATGAAGATAAGTCATTTACAGAGAAGAAACTATGTAACAAACCCCAGAGATAGGACATTTGACTGCATTTCTCTTTGGATATATAAAATTGAATTGTAATTGCCAACAGTTACTAGCTTTCTAAACTATATGTCTATGAACAAAAAAAAAAAAAAAAAAAGAGAAAAAGCTTCTACCAAAGTTAGAAAGAATTGCTTTTACACTTGTGCAAAGCTTTGATGGAAATGAAGAAAAATAGTAATGTTTCTAGCATTTTTAGATTGTAACTTGAACTTTTGTGATGAATGAGCTTGCTGGCAGTTAAATATTATGGAGAAAAAAATAAATTTACAAATGATAACACTTTTCTCATTTGAAACTTCCTATTAAAAGTATTCAATAAGATGGTTATTTATTGAAAAGCATTCAGTTTTAATCAGAATATTGTTTAATCAAAAGCTTCTCATTAGATTCCATACAGCACTTGATTTTAAGCCCAGCTCTATTCTATTAAAACAGAAAATGTGAAGATAGCATGTCTTTCCTCCTTCTTCTTAGGCTACTGGCAGTAGTTTGTCAGGTAGCACAAGCTAGAGCCACTTCAGAATAGTTCATACAGGCAAATTCCTCTGTACTGGATTAAGGGACTGTTATGGGAGAAAGTTCAGCAGCACTTTGCCTTTATCTCTGATATGTGGCAAATTTTTGGGACTTTTGTGGAAGTTGAACAGGGACAGAAAAATAGTTTTAAAACTGGTTTTAAGGCTATCTCCTAGCAATATTGGAGATAGTATGAGGAAGTTGCAGGAAAATGGAACTGGTGTTCTTCTCTTCAGGTTTTGTTTCTGAGGATACAAACTATCCTTTTTGTATTAATTGATGGGAGTTTAGGTGGTTCATACTACTGCAGGGTGCAGTCTGTATACCTGCAGTGAATAGTTTAAAGAAATGTTTCCTAGAACATAAAGTGAAGTACTCTTAACCAAAGAATTATTTTTATTTGTTTTGGGAAATCCATAACAGGCATTTTGTTGCAGAAAAATGTTGAGGAAAAATAACTAAATTTATTCTTTTGACTGCATAATAGTGAATATTTTTTGATAGGTCTATAACTGTCATCTTCCTTCCCTTCCCAGACCTAAGCTTATGACTTTTTTCCTTTTTCATACAGTCAGCAAAATATCATTCTAGGTGTGAATGCCCAGTATAGTATATAGCAATGAGCTTATATAAATGAACTGTAACCCTAGAATAATCAGGATTTATTTGTGAATAAAGAGGTCAGCAGCTGTCTGACCTTAATTCTTTGACCATTATTACTTGATGAACAGGACTGGTTATAAAGCTGGTTAGTAGGCTAATATGGCTGTAGTTATAAGAAGAACAAGATAGGGAAGTCTCAGGGGGTGTGAGAAGCAAAGGTAAGTAGCTCAGTCTGTCAACTGCTGCTCCTACCACTTCAGCACAAAAAACGAGCAAACAGAAAACGAAAACAAAGAAACCTTCAAGTACTTTCCAATATTGTACGTAGTGTTACGGTGTTGATTTTTTTTTAATTTTTTTTTAAACAATTAAACTGTCATGGATCCCTGTTAGGGTTATTGCTTGATAGAGACAATATTGGGTCAGGCTTGGGTGTTATTTGCAGTGCATTTCAAATTTCTGGAAAATGAAATAGAAGTTAAGCAATTGGTGAAGCAGGAGGAAGATGGGGATATAAAAAATTATAAATGATGGAGAAAGAGAAACATCTCAGGTATTAAACAACTTGTGTGGTGGGGTGCAGTGAAGAATGTCTCCTTATCCCAGTGAACCTGCACTGATTCAGCCTGGATCTCTGTTTTGCATTGTATTGATCCCAGCTTTTGCTCTTTGGAAGGCTTAAAGTGGTTCTCTGTGACAGTGGGGACATTTAATAGAATAACTTAGTTAAGATACTTCATCTTTCATGCTTAATGAGACAAGACTTTCTTTTCACTCCAGTAAAATTCTGAGGACTCTACAGCAACCTAAAAGAAGTAATCTCGATGGAAGAATCCCTCTTCCTTACTAGAATACTAAAGCTGGTAGGAAATCCAAACTTTAAAAATTATTTGAATTATACATATTCTGTATACTTGGGAGAACAGATAATTTTTTTTTTCTGTGATGACATAAAACCCATATTGACTTGTCGTATCATTGCAACAGTAAGGCATTCTTCATATTATTTTATGCTTTAAAATATTTATACTGTTTCATTTATACTAATTAATCTGTTATGTGACCCTATCATTCTTGCCCTGTACTCAGCACTGGTGAGGCCACACCTGGAGTGCTGTGTCCAGTTCTGGGCTCCTCAGTTCAGGAAGGATATTGAGGTGCTAGAGCAGGTCCAGAGAAGAGCAACCAGGCTGGTGAAGGGACTTGAGCACAAGTCCTGTAAGGAGATGCTGAGGGAGCTGGGGTTGTTTAGCCTGGAGGAGGCTCAGGGGAGATCTCATAACTCTCTACAACTACCTGAAAGGAGGTTGTAGCCAGGTGTGGGCTGGTCTCTTCTCCCAGGCAGCTCTCAGTAAGACAAGAGGGCATGGTCTCAAGCTCTGCCAGGGGAGGTTTAGGTTGGATACTAGGAAGAAATTCTTTACAGAAAGGGTAATCAGGCACTGGAATGGGCTGTTGAGGGAAGTGATGGATTCACCGTCCCTGGAGGTTTTTAAGATGAGACTGGATGTGGCCTTTAGAGCCATAGTCTAGTAACTGTGGTGGTGGTGGATCAAGGGTTGGACTCAGTGATCACAGAGGTCCTTTCCAACCTGGCTGATTCTATGATCATATGATCATGACATTTACTTGATAGAGACAAGATGGGACATATATGAATGTTGCTTGAAACCCATTTCCATAGATTTTTTTTTTTTAAAGTAAAACACGAAAGACACCCGGACCTCAGTGAGGCTATGTAGAACATTAAGTGCCTCCCCTCTACCCCCACACATGGATGTGCAGTGAGTATTTAACCCAGAAGGGATCCATACAGCACTGACTTTGCACTCCTTGCAGGTCCACAAAATAGTGCTATACAAAATATTTGAGATTTACAGTTAAAGACTGATGGATATTTTTATGTATATGTGCCAATGCATCGTGGAAAGAGAATAGATCATGGGTATTTTTATAAATATCTCCGAATATCTCATATGGGGTCAACTGGGGTCATCTGGGATCACTTGGGGACATACAGGGATCACCTGAGGACACTTGGGGTCATCCAGGATTGTCTGGGGTCATTTGGGGTCATTTGGGAGCACCTAGGAGCATCCAGGCATCACTTGGGTTCATACAGGGCTCACCTACGGTCATTTGGGGTCATGCAGGGGTCACCTGGGGTCATTTGGGGTCATCCTGAGATCACCTGGCATCATCCAGAAGTCACTTGGGGTCATCTAGGGCTCACCTGGGGTCATTTGGGGTCACCCAGGGGTCACCTGGAGTCATTCACAGGTCACCTGGGGTCATTTGGGGTCACCCAGGATCAGCTGGAGTCATTCACAGGTCACCTGAGTTCACCTGGGGTCATCCAGGGGTCATTTGGGGTCACCTGGGAGTCACTTGGGGTTGCCGGGGTCACTCAGGTGTCTTTTGGGGACAACTAGAGTCATCAAGGGGTCACCTGGGGTCATTCGGGGTCACCTGGCATAATTCACAAGTCACCTGAGTTCACCTGGGATCATCCAGGGGTCATTTGGGCTCACCTGGGGGCCACTTGGGGTCATTCAGGGGTCACCTGGGGTCATTTGGGTTCAGGGGAGAGCCACCATGGTATAACCTTTTAATATTTTTTTTTTTATACGACACAAAGCTGCCATAACTGTAGATTCTTAGATAGTCCCAAACACTTCAGTATCAAGGGTCATAGCAAAACCTGTTGGAACTCAGCCAAATTTTTCTGGAATACTTATTGAACAGGCAACTTTTAGCCCAGCTGGCAAAATACCTTTCTGATGAAAATATGAACACCTTTGACATTTTAGCAAGATGTAGTGCTATTTAGGAAGTGCAACAGTATCTTAAGGGGAATTGGATTCAAATTGAAAGGTACCCTTGAGGTCTTAAAATGCATTGGTTCTTATTTTGATTTATACACTCTAATAAAGCTGTCTCCATTTTGGCTTCCCTTTTTAGCAAAACTATAAGGATCTCTCTGAACTGGTTTGAAATCTTTCGGGATTGGAGATTCTCTCTCAATCCCAGTAGGGGTAGAAGTCTGTGATTCATAACATACGCCTAGTTGGAGTCTCCTATTCCTATTTGGACTTGTCAGTTTACCTGAATAGTTTTCTTTCTTGTAAAATGCCATAAAAAGTCTCTTGATTTACTGAATTCTTGACAGGATTCCATGGCTAGTATTAGATTTCCTCTCTAGAACACAACTGCGGTTGTAAAATTGACTAAAGAAGAAGTTGGTTATTGTGAACAGAAATGTCTAATGCATGAAGAGAGCATCCAGAAATACACCCCTGAAGCTCATAGCATTTGATCTGAACTGTGCTTTAGGTAAGAAGGAGCGTGTCTTTTCTGTCATCTCTGCCTGGGACCCACTGGCTATTAATCTTGAAATCAGTGCCAAAAATCCCAACGACTTCAACAAAAACCAGGCTGGCCCATATTTTATAAAAGAAGCTAACATGCATAGCAGAAGGTTGGCTAAATTCTCCATACTCTAGTAAGGCAAAATTTCCAGTAATGAAATGGTTTTTCTTCCCGAGAACCGATAAATCCAAACAACACTGCAAATCTCTGCACTTCCAAAGTCTGAATGCCTGTTTGCCTTCTTCATTTGTGGCTATTTCCAATGGATGAGAAGGTCTCAGAAACTCAAGGATTTGCTTAATTTTAGATGACAGCATTTCTCTTTCTCTTAGGACTGTGACTATACAGTATGATACCATTTCAACACCTCTTCCAATGGTTTCTTTTTTTTTTTTTTTTAAGAAGTTAAAAAGGAAGGGAATATGACTCTTTGTATTATAGAAATAATTACAGTTCCATTAGTGAAACTATAATTTTACTAGCCTTGTGCAACCAGAATATTAACACTACTCTAAAAATGTGCAGATATCTCCATCTGTATATGAGTTTAACTGCTTGGAAAATTTTGGAATAAATATGAGGCTTCCCCCACCCTTCCAGAAGCATCATGTGAGTGCTGCTACAGTGCTAGTTTTGTTTCAGTACAAGACCTGTACTGTAAGCCTTTGGTGGCTGAAAGGTAAATTACATTCATGCAAAACAAAACTGATGAACTACTGAAAGCTGTAGCTGCTGAAATAAATTCCTGTGTGCTAAATTTATGGGAACTATGCACTGTGCACACCACAGTATATTCACTTGCAGATTCAACTTTCAAATGACTTTCATTACCACAATAAGTAGGAATATTGTGAGAACAAGGTCCACCAGTGATGAGTATAAAGGCATAATTTTGTTGTTGGAAATATATACTCATCAGCATATATTAAACCTTGTGTGGATCAAGGAGCATTGCTTATGTGTTTATTTTCATTTGCTATTCATTACCGACATAGAAGTAATACCAAGGCCTGAAGGCTCAGTTTAAGAGGTACCTTACTGTATTAACACTGTATTAACAGACTTCATCTTGAAGTTTAGGGCCTCCAGCACCAAGATTTCCTCCTGGAGTCGGTTTTATCCTTTGTGAATGTACTTGTTTCCTCAACAGCAGCATCTCCTGCTTATATTCTGTATGGTTCTGCTTATTACAGGGTCCTTTTACTGAAGGAGACTGGAAAAAGGGAGACTAAAGAGTGGGTACTGTTTGTCTTCCTCTGCATTATAGAAAATTTTGGTATTTGGATAGCAGAACATGAAGATGGTGATTCTATTTTCACTAGGTTTGTGCTGAATTTTGGGTCACTGTCTCTCATAAAATAATTCAATATGATGCTAAAATGTGTTTGTTGTACTTCTCACAGCAAAAAATAGAAAAAACAGCCACTATTAGTCTTCCAGATCACATCCATCTAATACAGTTTTCTCACATGGCATTTCTTATTTCATATTCTAAAAGCAGTGAGTCCTGAAGAGGATATAAATACTAATGGATGAGATATAATTGTTAAAGTGAAGATATTTCAGATATGAATTTCTGCACACTTGACTGGAAAAATATAGACTACAGAACAGTGATGACAGGTTTAAATTTGAATCTAATCCCTGTTACACAGAAGGAAGTTCTCTTTACCAGTGGACACCCATTAAGTGAGCACAATCGTTCTCAGTAGCACTGTCAGCCCACAAAAACAAAAAGGATTTTTGTTTTGATTATTTTAAAAGTTTAATGACAAATCTTTTCCTTTCTTCACATTAAAAAATAAAGGCTGTGCTGGAGTCCCATTAAGGGACTGCTTTACAGCCTGGTTCTCTGAGGCACTTACATTGTTTAAATTTTAATTTATAGTCTGAAATTTTTATTTAAAACAGTACTTATAAACAAAAAAAAAGTTTCTCATAGTCTATGGCTTCTACTCTTGCAAAATCTTCTAAGCTTTTACCTGTCCCAGTGTATTCTCTGACAACTCCCAAAGGCATGTTTTCCCTTCCCTTGGCCTCCCGTAGTCAGTGCTGCAGTGCTGTGGGAAAGCACTCTGCTTAATGCCTTCCCATGATATTTTGACAAGGAATAGAATATATGAAAAGACAGAAGATTACATTCACCTTCAGTGTAATGACATGGAAGGCAATTCAAATGGCAGTCAATGAGGCAACATCACAGATAAATTAATTTCATGCAACATACTGTTTTAGGAAATTTCTGATGTGGATATAAAGTTGGGAGAAGGGACTATAACCAATGCTTTATTCTGTGAGTCTCCACCTCTCTTCTGCTGCAAAGTATGATTTTCTCCATAATTAGAAAATATTTGTAGAGTAATTTTTTGATCTGTGATTTATTCATTGCAATTATCTAGCCTGTGTGAATCAATATTTAAGCTGTTTTGAGTAAAGAAATGGGTCAGATGTTACAATTCTGTTTCCTAACCAGATGCAAAAAAAAATCTCATGCTCATCATCATTGTGCAAAGATCTCTGACATCAGAGTTAGATTAACACTGCTCAAATGAACTCTTAAACACAAATTTAATATTGTGCTCAAGATTAGTTTAGCTGAAAGAGATGAGAGTCCATCTGACTTACCAAAGAACTGGATGCTTCTCTCTTGATTCCTGTTCAGACACCTTAGTAAAATCTAGCTCAGACTACTGCAGTCTTAAGCTACAGATCTCAAGCTGTGGGGTAGCTGTGGATTCTGTAGCTGGGTGGAGGGCAGTATTACATACACAGTATTGTCCAGAGGATCCCATACTAGATTTCAGCATCTCCTGCTTACTGCCCTGTCTCTCATTTTGCAATAGAAACACTGTAAGCAGATAGACCTCACACATCCCTTGCTCTCTGCTTACACACCTCTTGGTTGTTCCTAGTGTCAAATGGGGTATTGTTACTGAAAAAAATAGATCAAATAGTTTAAAAATATTTCAAATTAAACATGAACCTTCATTGTTTCCATCTGATTTTACAAAGGAGATTCTCTAGCTTCAGAACTTTCAAAACTACTTTGCTTAAGAAATATATAGTGTAACTTCTCTGAAGGGTCTTGTTATTTCCATTTTTTTTAATTATTTTTCAATGTCTTCCAGAGTTTTGATATATTTATGTGATTTTACCTTCTTTTATACAGAAGAAATTATTTACTCTGAGGGTGGTAAGATGGTAAGATACTGGAACAGCGTGCCCAGAGAAGTTGTGGATGCCCCATCCCTGGGAGTGTTCAAAGCCAGGTTGGATGGGGCTCTCAGCAACCTGGTCTAGTGGAAGGTGTCCCTGCCCATGGCAGGGGGGTTGGAACTAGTTGATCTTTAAGCTCCTTTCCAACCCAAACCGTTCTATGACTCTATCATTTTTGCAGGGAGTCTTCTTTAGAGAACCTGCAGTAAACAGATATGTTCCTGTCCAGCAGATACCTATCTGGATGACTAACACTTTAAAAACAAATCCCCAAACCAAAACCACCAGCACAAAAACCTATGCTTGAATTAGAGACATCAAGTTAGATTTGAAGATTGCAGATGGCTTTCCTGTATATCTGTCATTCTATTATGTGACATTGCTTAATATAGATGGGATAAAAATTCTTAGTGCACTGGTATTGTTTTTCAAGTTTAATGGAGTCTACAGGCTACATTTGTGTAATCCTTAGAAAATAGATTATATTTCACAGAAACTCTGTTATTCAGAAAAAGGGCTCTAAGGAATGTGCAAGTCTTACATTATATTAATGCTAAAAAGAGGAAAAAAATCCAGATTAATACAGATGTTCTCATTTCTCTTTTATGTTTTGGGGTCTAACTGTTGGGTGGTTCAGCACACACATGCCACTAGCACTGAATACTTAGAGCTTGTAACTGCAGGGAAATAGTTCCTTTTATTTATTTAAGGATCCCTCAGCGGGTCAACAACAGGTATGTCCTTGAGCTAGGTCTGTGGAAGGTGAGCAGGATCAGTGGAAGACTAAGCTGAAATTTCCTGAGAACGGGTTGAGCATATAGGAAACATATTGCTTTCGTCCTGTCCACTGCCACTTATGATACTGAGTATCTATCACTTCGTAATATTTGGTCCCTTCCTCTCTATAATAAAACACTTCAGAACCAACAGAATATTTTTGAAACTGTCCATGTATTCTTTCTGCTCTAAATCAAAATATGCCTATGATATAGTACCAAAACCATGAAGGCCGTAGGAAAAACTGAAGATGGTTTTTAAAAAAGGTTTGACACAAGGCTTTACTCAAAAATTGGTTTGGAAATAAATGACGTGCCTTGCTAGGATTCTTCACACTCTTCTCCTGTTCCAGTATAAATGACAGAACCATCAATAATTCACTAATCACCTCAGTGATTGGAATCTCCCATCTGCCTCCTGCTGAAACAAGTGTGATGCTTGGGGTTTAATGGAATGCAAGAGAAAGTCGGAATTTGTTCCTCTACCTTCTCCTTTCTTAACTTTCTAGAAGAAAGGGCCGACAGAGGAAGCTGTTGAGAGTTCAGGGACTTGTGCTCTTCTGAACAATTTGAGCAGCCTAGATTTCCCCAATGCCTTTCCCATATGGGGTAATATTTTTCTTCTTCCAGTGTTTGTTCTCTCAAGGATGAATGTATGATCAAAGTTTTACGGATTTTACTCTGTAATAAGTTGCTCAACAATAGTCATGATAGGTTTAGCTGTCTTTAAAAAATCAGTATGTTTATCTGATGAGGTACATTTCAACTGTTCACTGATGTCTGGCAAAATGTAGCAAAAGTTAATATGCTATCCATACTGAGGTGAAAGACACTGAGGACTAAGAAATTGTGTTAATGCACAGCCAACAATGTAGACAATTGACTGGAAATAAAGAGAAATACCAACAGATATAATGTTATTACATCTTGTTGATAATTTAGGACTAAACTGTTGTCTATTTTCAGCACATAAATTTTCCAAATATATAATTTGTGATGCTCTGCTCTCCACTGACCTGTATCCTCTACTTCTGCTCACTCTAATTGGCACTTACAGGTCTGAGCCCTTAAAACTGGCACAAAAAATGAATTAATGTGATGGGGTTTAAGCTTCTGGACTTATCATGGTTTAATTACAAGAATAAATTAATTTTGAATATTTTTATATCCTTAAAAAAATTCTTACTTCAAGAACCAAAAAAGGGTGATCATTCCATTCTCGTTACATCCCCAAAATTGCCATGAGAAATAAAATAATTAATATCTGTGCTTATTCTTTATCATTAGTCCTTGTCCTAAGAATGGATTAATGAGAATATTCAATGAGAGTCAGAACATCCTGGCATTCACTTCTGTGAAAACTCATTCTTGTGTCAAAGACAATAATGAGGACTGAAAGAAGTGTACAATTAATTCACAGCAACCTTACGGTTATAGTGAGAAAATAGTACATCATTCCAGACTGATAACCAAGATCAGCATAAGAGAAAATGAAGAATGAAGACGAGAAGACTGAAGGAAGAGCATTTTAAGTCTGGATTATAAAGCCTTCGTTTGATGATGTGTAATTTTAAAATCCACATTAGTTTTTATTGACTACAGTTTTCACTCCATTAGAGGTCTTTTTTTCACCTCTCCTTCCCAGATGTTCCTTCAGAACTGAGCAATTATCTAGCAAACCTGTTTTTCTCACCTCTCCCAGGTAAGAGGCTGTCAAGAAACAGAAGATGAAACTACTTTTTGTATTCCACAAGAAAGGCTAAGAAATAAGAATACTGTGAAACCAAATGAACTTTAGAGAAATTTCCTTCATATCTATGGTTTTGAGACAAACACAAACTGCTTTTGGCCCAGTACATACCTTTTAGGAGTTCTTTGCTGCAGTGATTAAACCATTTAGTAATGTTAGGGCTATGGTCTAGTTGACATGGTGATGTGTGGTCAAAGGTTCAACTTTATGATCTTGGAGGTCTTTTCTAACCTCAGTGGTTCTGGGTTTCTGTTAAGAGTGCTCATTTTCTCAGCTATTCACAGAACAAAATAAATGACAGCAGCTCATGTAAGTCTGGACAGCTTGGGTGGGCAAAGCCATGAGGAGGAAGACCCACTGACATTGGAAGACAGGACTGCACAACTGATTAGGTCAGTGATTTTCTAAAGCCTTGTGGGTATTATTTCTGATCAGTGTCCTCACAATTGTGTAAGTGTTGCTGGCTTTGAATGACAGCTGCTGATATACAATAATATATAGTAGCAAGAAATTAAATGAGCACATCTCCTTGAAAAATGTTTAAAATGGGTGCTTTGCTTTTGATTAATAATTAACGTTGCTTAGTTTCTCTAGGCTTAAAAGGATTACTATAGCAGCATTCCTGCTCCATTATACTTCAGGTAGTATCAGGTTTTTCATTATTAAGCCCTGTGTTTTTAGTTTGTTTGGTAATGTGGCTATAATATTTGATTCCAGAGGTGAACTTGCCAGGAAAAGATCTCAGCTTAGCAGAGACTTAAAAAAATTATTTTAATTTTTAAATAGGCTATTTGATGGTTAGCAGGGGGAATGGAAGCCTGGGATAACTCCTCACAGAGATGGAGCTGGTGATCAGAGCATGGCCTTCTCACTGAATGCCATGCTTTTTGTTGTTTATTTCCTGTCACAAAAAAATGTTGCTGGAAGATAACTAGAGAAAGCTGGAGTGAGAAACATGACAAAGAAGAATAGACTTCTTACCCTTAATGAGATTAGTTATTAGCATGGTGCTAATGACCCCAAGGCTATGGGTTTGTTTCCTGTGTGGGCCACTCATTTAAGAGGTGGACTTGATGATCCTTGTGGGTCTCTTCCAACTCAGAATATTCTGTGATTCTGAATATCTTGTTCAATATTAGAATAAGGCAATTCTTACTGTGTTCTTCTTTATGGCTTTTGGTATGGGGGTGAAAGCTGAGTTTAAATTGAGGTAAAAGGTATGAGAGAGAAAAAATACAGGGGAAGGAGGGAAGTTTTATAGTGCTGCGGTGGCAAAATATGAACCATCACTAAGAAATGTACCATCCAGTGAGAAGATAAGAGGCAGCGAGCACAAATTGAAATACAAAAACTTCTAATTAATTCTAAGGAAAAAAGCTCTGACTGTGAGGGTGGTCAGACACTGATACTGGTTACCTAGGGAGGATGAGGAGACTCTACCCTTCGAGAAATTTAAGGCCCAACTGGACATAATCCTGGTCAGCTACCTGACCCTGCTTTGAGCAGAGGAGTTGGATTAAAGAATCTGCAGAGGTGCTTTTCCACCTCGGCTGTTCTATGCTTCTTTGATAGTAATATTACTATTAATAAATGGATCTGGAGCAAGATTAAGACTTTGGTGCTTTCTCAGCTTTACATTGATTTCTGCCTGGTGGAACAGCCTGAGTGAGGGTAAAGGTGCATATATCTCAGGGGATGGTTATGCCTCTAAAACTGGTTGTGGTGACAACCCTCCTGTGTTAACAATTCAAGTAATACAGAGACACTTTTCAGTTTCATATGACAGGCTGTCTTTGAAAAGCCTTTGAAAGCCTTAACCTTGCTTAATTTTTTTCCTTTTTTTTTTTTTTTTCATTCTCAGTTATTTCTAGTGGATCTTTCCTTGCAGTGGGAAGGAGGCTGGAAGAGTAGGCAAGTATTTCACAGAGGTATGGGCTAGGCAGTTCAGAGATTTTCTATACTTTTCTTCCTGTAACAAATCCCAAAGGGCTGCAGAGTACCGGAGGTATAACAAACAAGTGAGGGACTACTGAGCTCAGTCTTGAATCCTACTGCTAGAATTGTTCATGCATTGAACATTGCCCTGTCAGTGGCTAAAATGAAGAAATAACCCTAAGAAAATAGTCTAGCTATGAGCTAAGACTCCAGAGAATTGTGGTTTAGTACACCCTTTACCAACAGTGTTCTTCATACTATTAACTGCAGAAATGCTGATTCTTTCATATCGTTCCAGGTACCAAGGAGCTGACATCACACAGAGCCACCATTCAGTGTGAACTGCTGCTTCCTGAAGAGTATTTTCTTTTCTTGGCATTAAAGAACCCTGCAGGGACTACTAAGCCAGTGATGTTAGAGAGACTTACATCTTCCCCTTTGACTAGCAGCTTCATATTCTGAACCAGGAACTTTACAAAGATCTTTACCTTGACAGAACCTTAGCATGGAAACCTGATGAAGAACTCAATCTGACATAAAGATGCAAGAGATGTTACTATGCTAGAAAAAAATTCAGAAAACAAAATCTTTGCTTAGGATATCAGCAAGGAAAATGTGTAGTGATGAATTAGTTACCTCACATTGCTGAGCTGTCCCCTTGGGCTGACGTAGGAAGCAGAAGGGACCATGAAGGAGACCAGCTTGCTTGCAGAGGTTTGAGACTTTCCTATTATTGTGGTGTCATTGCAATAAGTGAAGGAGATAGCTCAGGCTAACTTCCCCCTTCCCCTTTCCCCCTTTTCAATTTTGGAGCAACACACACACAGAGTAGTGTTGCAAGTAAGGTTTTGTGTGTCTATGCATTAAAATGATACATTTAATTAATGAAGACACCTTGGGGCTCGAGTGTCATCTTGAAATCACAGTATAAAAAATTAAATACATGTATAATGTGTGTGAATGCTTGCTACTTCAAAAGGAGACAGTGAAATATCAACTGCATGCACACCAAAGAAATAATTTTTAAAATTATTGTGATCATACAGTGTGCGCTATGACTGGCATTAAAAACAAAAAAAAGGAGCTTTGTGGAGGTTTTAAACTGTGAAATACTCAGTACAAGCTTCTCCTCATGGTTTTCCTTCCATACACACATGGTTTGTCGAAGTGAGAACTGTTTCATCGTGTGTTTGTGCATTGTTTAGCTCAAAAAAAAACATACAAAGAAAGTATTTAGGGCATCTCTGTTCTACTTTAAGGCATGCAAAATTGTAAGTAGCAATTGACATCCCTAAAACCAAGTTACATTTAATAAAGCAATCACAGAGCGATTCACAAAGTTAATTTAGGACTGTAACTTCTCTTTATATTGTAACACAATTCTTGCAGGTACTTTGCCAGCTTGGAGAATTCATATCACATTTAGGATCCACGCTCTCTATGTAAATATAAGGACTGAGTTAAGTAACAAAGAGTAAAATTCATAAAGACAGGCATTCACTTGCAAGAGTAAGAAGAGGAAGGTGGACAAAATTGGCCAGACCAGTTAATGTAAAATAACAAGGAAGGCTTCAGTCCTGCCCCTTGAACAGAAGTTCCTAACTCTACAGTTCAGTACTTTGATTGGAATATAATTATGTCAGGAAGGCAGTAAGGGAACAGTGTTTATTCACCTACCAAGAAAAGGCCTATTTAATTTTGCAGTAGTAATTATTTATTAAAGTGAAGCAGATACTGGTTATTTCTTCTACGTCCCCAACTAGATGACCTAAAGCCATGGGTAACAGAATCCTTATTTCATATTTTCTCAGGCTCATTTGTTGTAGAATATGTAGTAAAAACCATATGTTCTTTGAGCGGTTGCAAGTTACCTTATTGTATAGAGATCAAAGCTTGGATGGCAACATTTGGATTCTCACCTACAGTGAGTAGCTTCATGATAAAACACTTTTTAGCTGTCATGCTACTTTCTAGCAGGGAAAACCAAGCACACCTAAGTGTATTTTTGGGTTGCTGAGACTGTATATTTGTCAAGGGAAAGACTTTTTCCATACTTTCCTCCCTTCACAGTATTATTGCAGATTCTTCCATTGTATGTATACAGTTGCTCTTCAAATGACACCGGAATGAAGTCACTCATCCTAACAGAAAAAACTGTAACACATTTAACTGTGTGCAGTAAGAGAGACTCTCATCTTAAAAGTCTGGTTCCAAGGTAGGAAATATATCAGTGGATTGCCTTTTATGCAATCCACTGAAGCCAAAGAACTGATGTTGGGACTGAGTTATCCATATGGATACTATTCAACACTGTCCTAGTTGCTGTCATAGGAAGTGAACACAAAGATGTGCTCTGCTAAAAAAAAAAAAATCTCTTGCATCCCTGCTCTGTGAAGTGTCTTTGGGAGAGACAATTTTTTTGGATGTAACAATAAATTCTATGAATGGGAGCTGTGAGTCTGAATGCATGTGTTAGTTTCACAAGTACTGAACACAAATATCTGTGCTAGAGTCCTTCTGGGAACAGACTTACTACAGAAAAAGAATAACTCATTTTGTGGAAGGAAAAACATTATCTACTGTCAATGTTGTTACAAATAAAAATCAATTTTTTTTTCACTTTTTATTTCAGTTTATTGCATTTCCTTCAGTTCGTGGCATTCTGGTGAACGTGATGAAAACCTTGCCTTCTGCAAGAGCACGTGTGTGAGCCATAACTGAAACCCATTTCTTTTCAAAGTTTTTGGAAGTCTGAATGTTCGTACAACTGAATAGTTTGGCACAATCTCCAGTGTGAACACACACGAAAATGCTAGCTAATACTATCAAAATGTGACATTTTGTTGTTTCTGTTTTTATTTATAGATCCTGCCTGTTTTGCAGCTGTTCCTTGTTATACAAGCTGACTAGAAACTGAATTAAAAACATGAGGGAGAACAGAATAGTAGTACTATCTTAACCTGCTCATTTGATTTTTCAAGTTCCCTATATCAGCCCTTGGAGTAAGTGTATGTCTTTCTAGTACAAATCCAGGCCAAGAGTACTTCCAGGTAACATTAGTCCTATTAATAGACCCAGCAGACTGATGTTAGTTACAGAAGTCAGAATCCATCAAGCTTCCGTTATTTCTGACTGGTCTTCTTGTATGTACAAACCCAAAACTTTAAATATTTTCAAATCTAAAAATGCAATATTGCTGGAAGTAGTGAAAGGGGAGAGAGGTAACTGATTCAACACAGAGATGCTTGGAGAATAAAAAAAATCTAATGAGGAGTTCTTATATGGTAACTAAATTTTTTTGTATGGGATTTTAAAGGGCAGAACTTCCTACTTGTCTTGTACTATAAAACACCATAGCTCTAGATGGGAATTAAGGGTTTTTTCCACAGTCCTGTCAGCTGGGCCATACAAGTGTTGATCATTATTAGATAAAAACAAAAAGTATGAGAATTGTTACCCATAAAATATCAGTATTTCTTATCACCCTCATAGTGTATTGGTACCAATTCCTAAGATAATCAACCCGTGCCACCTGAATGGGAGCTATCCTGTTATTCGAATGCACCTGCTCAACATTCACACTACAAAGGGAAATTACTGGAGCCTTTCAAGCAAACTCTTAGAAACTTTTGCATGAGGCCAGCAGGGGTGGGGGATGAGATTGAGGGGGCAGCTTGAATTCAGCACAATCTGCAATGAGCAAATCTGTGGTCTTCAAAACAAAACCTGGTTTGGTATTCTAAATGATTAGATGGGGCATAATTTCCTTTTTCTTCATTAAATTTGGATCTTCTTGGACTGGTAGTTTATGAAATATTGAGGAAAATGCCTGTACTTTCATAGCTATCACATAAGCTTGGGGTGGGGCTCTCCAAATGAACTGTTTTTAAAATAACAAAATTTTGGTTCTTGGCAAATCCACTTGAAAACCACTATCAATGAGAATCAAAGAGCACTCAAATCAAACTGAATGCGATCATAGTTTGTGGTTCTGAGATGTCCATTATACCTCCAACTACTGGATTGTTTGGTGTTTTTTTTTTCAAGGCAGGGACTGCCATGCTGAGTGGTGTTTTGAAGACAGTGTAGGAAGCATTTCACTGTGCTATCTGGCCAAAATGGATTTCTTACGTTGGGCAAAATGTCTTGCTAAGGAGATAGACATTGAAACTTTAAAATTCCTTTTCTCCCTTTTTGGAAAGATATCAAGCTGTGGACTACAAAATGTTTGGACTGGGGGGTTGTGACATGGCTAATAATATTTGCAGCAGTACCCAGAAATTCAAATTAAAGTGAAAGTCCCTAATTCTGTACACTGTACTTATAGTAAGAGAGAGTTCCTGCTCAGATACACTAGAATAAGCAGAGAGCAACACAAAGTGGGAAAATGAATCACTAAGTTATCAGCCCAAATTTTAGGACAAGAAATTTCTCATCAGATAAAGTGTGTGTCAGACCTGGGAACCAAAGCTAACACAGTGCATCAATCACAAGTCAACTGTTCTGATTTTAAGAGAAGGAATAATATGAGTAACCTCCTAGAGCTTCAAATAAGTATCAGATTATAATTTCATTTTTAAGTTTCTTATTCAAACCAAACCCCAATTCCAAACCTCTTGAGGGTCTCTCAACACTGCTAATACACTCATCAGTGCACATTCCAAATCCAAACACCATGTGTATTCAACAGACAATAGTGATTGTTGTGGTGGGAGGCAAAATATGCAGTGGGCTGCAGTAGCAGGGATTATATCCTATATATTTTTAATATAATGTATGGCTCATGTTTCAAATACTGATTATAATTAAAATTATGCTATAAAATACGACTTTAATATTCGCATCCAATCTAATGCCTTCATTTGTTCTATAGTTTCATATGAAACAATTCTATGCAAAAGATGTTTTGTCAGCTGAAGTTTAGCAACTGTTATTATTGATTATAGCCTTGATGGAAACTTCTCAGCAGTTTACAATATTTAGTTAGGATATTTGAAGAGACCTAAAGGATTATAAAGAAACTAAGCTAGGTTTGGCAAAGAGCCTTTCTTTTGTCTCTGAAACTTTCTGCAGTAAATTTAGAACAGAAGAGCAGTTCTCTGGAGTAAAAATATATGTATTGCTGGCTACAAGTGTATGTTTGCTGCTTCACAATTTTAGAATTAGATGATGGACTTATTTAGTAGACATTGGATAGTAAAAAGTAAAACCCCTAATTTAAAACATTCCACATTACCACATTCCAAGAAAAACATGGACCGGTGAACAAAACCAGCAGTATTGTAATAAGAAAACAACTAGGTGCATTTTTTCCAAAACCTAAACCCAAAAATATAAATGTATGAGTTACTGGCTAAAAAATGTTATGTTCATGTCTCAGTTTCTTCATGAACTTAAAAAAACCAACCTAGACTTGAAAAAAATTAAAAAGTATGATCTAAGTCTCCAAGTCAAGGTTTAGAGCACTGTTCTAATTTTATAGAAATTTTTTTGAACCTTAATGTTGTTGGTATTGTTTTAATTTAAAAATATGCTTTTTTGTTTGTAAGAGATTTATCATTGCAACATTTTTTTAATATAAAGATAAGAAACTTTTGGTACTTTTTTTAGAAGAATTATGATTAACGTAAGTAAAGGATTTCTATCATATTCTATGCAGTGGCTTTGTTACCTAATCTAGGGAAGGGGTCACTTTTGACATAAGCTAAAGCAGACAACTGCTGACACATAATACGAGCCCCACTCAGCAGGCTACATAAGCCCCTGATTGCTTGGCATCCACTTCTGACTACTATTAATTTATGAGCATTGATCATAAGCCATGACTATTCAGTCAGACACTCACACTTACACTCAGCTTTAAGCACATGCTAACATTCCAGCCCGGATTTCTGCATCAGCTCAATTTGAGTTTTACTGAATCATATCTGTAATAATGCTTGGAAGTGAGAATGGAAGATTGTGGGAAGATCAAAGGGAGAGAAAACTTGAGCCAGATTCTTGAATCCTCACTCTTATGAAGAGTGCTAAAGCTGCTTTGCTTTGAACTTCTAAAGGGTCTTGCAGAACAAGAGAATCTGTACCTGTTCAAGAAGGTACAGATGAGAAGAAGACAGAATGGACAGAACTTCAGAGGTATTTGTTCATATTGACGGAAGGCCGTGAATGTGGATAAAAACCACTGTGAGGAAGGTAGGGCATGTGCATATATAATAAGTTAGAAATCTGAGATGAGATTTCCTCTTCCTGGACATCAGTCTGTTGCCTTGTGTAGTTCACTCTCTGTCGAACAGTTAAGAGAATATTTGTGAGAGAAGCTGGATAAAAGCAGTCAATAGCTGTGCGAATGACAGACATGGATGTTGGTAGAAGGATGTAGCACTCTTGGATCTGTTGCATCTAAAAGGCTGTGCACGACTGCTGTGACTTTGGGAGGAGAATGTTCTCTTCTCCTAAACTCATGCAGCAAAATTGTGCTCAAGTGACTTATAAACGCTTTTGTCCCACAGAAGTCCATGTCTCTGAAAAAGGATCAGCTGCTTTCCAACCAGCAATTTCTCTTATGCTTAGTCTTTCTTGCCTTATCCATGTGGAAGAAATAGAAGATGACTGGACTTCCAGCCCCTTTTTGGTATATCTATATGATTCTATTGGTATGTGCTAATCTCTAATATTTCAGTCAGTCACTTCCCTGTGATAACACTGTTCCAGATTTCATATTTAGTTATCTTCCAGTAGTCTCCCGTATCTCATGAGGGCAGAAGATTATTTTTAAATATAATTAGCTTTGAAGGGGTGATGGGGATCCTGGATCCTGGGCTTGCTCAGCTGTTTGAGCTCTTGCTCTTTATGGATACATCAATATTAATCAGAAGGACACTGCCTGTAAAATATAATCATATTTATGATTGCATCTTTTATCTGCCTTTTGAAATCTAGGCAAAAGGCAGCCTCTTTACAATGCTCAATGCTTTGTGCAACTGCATGGCGGAGCAGAAAATAGCACCAAAATGTGGTGTGTCAAATGCATCTCCCATAGGAGGATTGGTGTGACTACTCCATTACGTGTCCTGACCTTCATTGCCTGAAGGATGAAGAATTTTGTTCTTGAATCTCTTTCTTTTGACCTCTGCCTTCCCATTTTGCTTTGATGTGCATTATAAATACAAGTGCCATAAACAGCTGTTTAAATAACTAGTGTACATTGGTTTATTGTATTTGCTGAGATATGCAGACAGGAGATAGATCTTTAATACATGATTAGAAATACATGACTTAAACTATAGCCCTGCAAGGTAAGAAATATAGTTTAATGAATGACATATATGTTTAGAAAATATGGGATCCAATTCCAACTTAACCGTAGATTTTGTATGTAATAATAGGATGGATCACTTAAGTTATTACTTCACCTGATGCTCCTAAACTGCGTGGGAATGCACACAGCATGTTGCCACTATTCAAAGTAGTCTAAACTCAAAAATCTTCACCTGAAGATCCACAGAGGCAGATTGCTTACTCTGCCACAGTGGCAGCGCTGTGAGCTTTTCCGTGTTGGAGCTTACTTTTGGGAACATGTAGCATTAGTTCAACAAGTCAGTGGAACACATGAAAAGTAGGTCACAGGTACTGTGGTGGATAATAAGGATGCTTCTTGGAGTTTGAGTTTCTAAGCTGGGTTTCTAAAGTCTTGAGGGTTTTAAACAAATTTGTATCTAAAGAAAGTCCATATATGCACTGGAGTTATTATTACTGTAGACCCCAAGACTGGCATGCAAAAATGAAGGGTCAGTTCATACTTACAGTTTTACTCAATTACTGTCTATATTAAAAGTTTTCTCTTCTAGTCTTTATCCTCTTCTCCTTTTTTTTTTTTTTTTTCTTTTTCCTGTTCTGTTTTCACCTGAATTTATAAGTGCTCTATTTGCCTTCCATTTCTCATTTTCCTTTCACTGGCTTCTAAGTAGGCAATGGAACAGGGTAGGCTGTTTTCGTTTGCATCAATGTTTCTACTATCTGATGTTCAGTTCTTTCAAATTAGGCAAAACTTGTTACAACCAAAAAGTGGAAGAATCTTAAAATCAGCAGACACACAGAGTATTGTTTTAAGATCTGCATCTGTGGTTGATATCCTGCTAAGTGATACAATTATTCCATGCAGTTGCTGGGAAAATTGAAGTGTAAAGCACACCCACCAAAAGGCTTAAGGCGTTGTGCAGCATAAAACCATTTTGAAATATGTACCACACTAAAGGACCAACCTCTAAAGAGAAAAAGAAATTCAATCCATGGAGTCCAAATGAGGGGAAAGTCTACATAAGAAAATCGTAAAAAAGCAATAAGCGTGAAGCCAGTAAAATACAATTTTGGTTGTGGCCTAAGAAATTGTTATGCTTATTGCATTACAATTGAATAAAATAAGAAGTCGGGTTATTGTCTGAATGATAAATCCTTTGTGAGGTATTGAAGTTCACTGCACATTATTCCTGTGTTTTCCCTCACATAACTGTGCTGGTTTTGTGAGTTACAAGCAAAATGTGCACCTCAAGTCACGCACTCTTAAAAAAACCAGCAATATAATCTATTTAGAGAAGGCCTGAAGCATTTTCAGAACAAGTGCATCATTTTTAAAGTTTTTCCATGGGGAATTACTTATAAAAATATGTATCTTTTGGGATTTGTACCAGGATATTTCTTAATTATTGCTGACATGCCCCCCATAACACCGTGAGCTCCCTCAAAGGGCAGGAAAAGAGAATCGGTCTTCCCTAATCACCAAGGATAAACCAAATAAATTTAGCAACTATCTCATGCTATTGAGGCAACAAATTGATGCATTCAGAATTCCCTAGTGTATAAATGTATAAAAACTAACAGGAAAAAATAGTGCTGCATGTTGTCAGGATGAAACCTCAATTTATTTTTTTTTTAGAGCACTTTTTAGAGCTGCCCACTGGCTCAGAAACCTGAAAGTCAAGTGTAACCAAAGATTGTCTAGTCCATCAGTGGAATTATTTGTATCACAGAGGTAGCTAAAGTGACTTGGGGGTGTACTAAATGAAGCCTTTAAGGAATCAGGATGGGGACCAGTCCTGAACGTATTTAATACTTAGACTAGAATTTTAAAAACATGAGTTATCTTGTTATTTTGGGCATTTTAAAAATAAAGACTAAAACCTAAGGGTTTCCACAAAGAACTGGTATGGAGCATCCATTCAGGGTGCTATATATCATCTTAACTTCGTACATCCCCCCTGAACAGCCAACCTATGTCAAATGAAGTATAACATAAAATTTTGGTCTCTATGAGTATTTTTCTTCTGATTTTCCTCATCCATATATGTCTGTTGAGTTTTTCAGTTTTGAATAAACTCAATACTTAAAAGAAGTTTTCTAGCATGATTCTGTATTTTTATATACTGATAGTATGACAGCTTTGTGGGGTCCCAGTGGGCACTGTGCTATTTGCTTCATAAATTTTTAAAGAGACAAAGCCACTCCAGGTTGTCCCTTGCTATTAAAACTGTACTTGGCTTTGAGAGGGTAGAAACATAACCATGTGCTTCACATGTAATATATCAAAGCCATCCATCAACACTAGCTCACTTGAATCTTGTCTGAGATTGAAGTCTTGTGTTTTGCAGAAAAGGGCTTGAAACCAGATGAGTTTTATGACAAATGTTTCTCACAATTTTAGATGTAACCCTTGTGGATTTATTTTTTTTACCCCAGAGAATGTTTAGATTCTTACAGAACTGGGCACTTATTTCCAACAGACTTTATTTAAACTGTGAATCTTGCATCTGACTAGGGTCCAGTGACCCTTGCAAACAGGGTTTTAGTACAGAAGGAGATACTTAAAATTACTGTCAAATGACACACAGGCCTTCACAGTCACACATACCAGTAGAAAAGGAATCTCTGTGATTGTTTGCTAGTGAAAATGATGAAAATTTAAAGAAATAATTAAAAAATTGTTCTTTTTCTATACCGAGATGTGTAAAAAAATTATAATCAGTGTGTTTATATTCTTCCGGGATTATTTAATCTAGTGATTTGCTTTAAATAACATATTTTTAAATTTTAATTATCCAGTGCTTCAGCAAAGAAGTGAAGGAGGTTGGATGAGACCCTTGATGTGTTGCAACATATAACTTTTGCAGGTCAAAGTTTAAATCTGTTATATTGTTGTAAAGCGCAGAGACTGAGACACCATAACCGCCCTCTGCATGCTTTTGATCCTTCTTATTTTGTCTTACCAGTCTTTAGGAGCTGTCTAAATACTAGAGTTTTTTTTCAGGTATATTTTAATGTTCTTTGGAATAGGCTTGAAAGATATTTAAGGCTAACTCCACAGGAAAAATTGTATCTAATTTACTGTTTCAGCTTCAAAACTCTTCTAAATCCCAGTTTAGTTGTCTGCTTACCCTAGAGCCAACTACAGTTCACAGCATCTAGATTGTTGTCCAATAAACATGTACAGTTAAAAAGTCCTTAAGTAAGGCCTGGTCAGGCCAAGCACAAAAAACCTCTCTCAGGTCATGGTTTCTTTCATTAAGAAGGTTAATCAGAGCTAGTTGTTACAATATTCAGCACTGACAGTCCTTTTTTATTGGTGCCCAACTTGGTCTCCATAAACATTCTGTAACTCGCACATGGGAGGAAGGTGCCCTGGGGATTCTCGGGATTTGTGTGATGTGGTAGGTTTGTAAACAGCTTTGCAAACCTGTGTCTGGGCAGCTTTCTTCTGTGGATCTTCAAGAATATAAGAGCGTCACCACAGGTTGATGCAGGCTCAGATTGCAAAATATCTGCTCAGATTGCAAAATATCTGCTCAGATTGCAAAATAGGTTGATTTGTGGTCTAAGGGTTGAATTTTGTAAATTTTATTTCTAGTTTTCTTATTCAAGCAATATGTGCACTATTTCACATACATATATATATATGTCTGAGGGAATAATACATAGTAAAGGCAAACTTTAAAATAGTATTTTAAAGTTATTTAAAAAAAGAATAGACCCTTTTCAACTCTGAAAAACATGATCTTTAATTCTCTTCTGGTTCTGAATTAAAGAAGAAACAATTTTCACTACTGAAGTAATTAAGCCCATTTCTAAAAAAGAAAAAAAATACAAAAGGAAAGGAGAGGCAGTTATCTAAGTTGAAATTGTTTATATCATAAAAGATTTTTGTACCTTGCAAAAGCTAACTTACAAGTTTTTACTCAAGATTTTTAGCAACTTTTAAAACTTTTTCAAAATATTGTCATCACAGACATCCCTGATGTCGAAAGCATCCACTGTCGCCAGAGTAATTTGAATCAAGACAACTGACATCTATCAGTTCTATAGAATTTATATAAAGGCTCCTGGACTCGAATTAAACAACAGTTGCTCTACAACTAGACCACGAATCAGCTGGACCCCAGTAACAGTCATGCCTTTTCTTATTTTAGCAAACAAGTTCAACCATTAAACAACACAAACAGTGCAGCAAGATAAATGAAGCATTTTTGCAAAGCAACCATGCTTGATATAATGCTTAAAAGTTCTTCCTGAATTCAGTGGAATTAAAAAACATTAGAGTTATTCAGTATTTAGGGTCTTATTTACAAGTTAAGCCATCCAGTTTAACAAACTCAAATGGTTATTTTTCTGGTATCTCCCTGAATGACCTTCAGTGTTACCTATGTTTGGCTTATCTTTTTGTAAATTCGGTTTCCTAATAATTTGATCTCATATTCAATATTTTGATTTCATAAACTCTTTGTTCAGTCCAGTAGTATCATCTCACTTTTCATTTAAATACAAATTTTTTTGACTGAGCAACCTTGTTATATGTTGTCATGAAACAGACCAAAATGTCCCCAAGGGCAAAGGCTGTCTCCATTCTGGGAATCGTAAGCAGCAGCCTTAGAAAGGAATTCTCATTCCTGTAAGGGTTTTTATTCTTTTCATTTCTTCCCTTTTTTTTTTTTTTTTTTTTTTTTTAAAGAACACCCTATGTAAATGTATTTCAGTAGACAAATAATCTTACAATCCCCACAAGGTCCCAGGGCTTACGCTACTGTTTCATATCACACAAGGCTGTTAGGCCCACTGCCAGTGTTAATCCATTCCGTATTAGAAATCTAAAACCCCTCAGATGTATTAGGCAGCCGATCTGTGCTGGAAATTGGCTTAATTCCTGTTAGTCATCCCCCTGCACTTCTTCAGCGGGGGGAAGACTGGGCTTTTTAAGAACTTGTCATTGGTAACTGCTGAGATTTTTGGTGACTTTGGTGATTTTTGGGAAGTTTCACTAGAGCTGTTACTGAATCCGTGTTCTTGGCATCCAAAACATAGCGGTCACTACTGGAAAACTGAAGGTCTTATGCCACAGAGTCAGAACATCCTATATGTGCCAACATATACCACAGTTATTTCCTTTCCTAAGCCTGTGGAAATAGACACAACTGATAATTGTTAGCAAATGTCACATGCTGTATTATTTGCAGAGAGGCTTATGTATTAATGAGCAGTCCAGAGATACTGATGTTCATTGCATTATTGTTACTTCGAAACACTTCAGCAGCTTTTTGCTTTTTTTTTTTTAAATCTATCTTTATGAAGCTTTGAAAATGATGTCACAACACCACCAACATACATAGTAACCAATGATTATTTTGTTCTCTGAAGTTCACAGACTCAAGAGGAAAAGTAGTGTCTACTGATTTAGATAGATGAAGCAAACATTCCATTTTAAAATACAAATGGATGCTAACAAATGTTAGCCAGTCTCTGGTTTGATATCCCTGTTTAGTGTATTCATACTTTAAATTGGCTGCAACACAAGAAAAAACCCCAGGTTTTTATTTAACAGGAGCATCATGATATCACAGTCCTAAAGTACGAAGACAATAAAAGAATCCGTTCGAAGGGCTAGATGCAATTCCAGAACTTTTTCCCTAAAATTCCCTTAATGCCAGAGGTGCATGCAAGCTATTTTACCCTCCACATCATCAGCCAAACAATTTAAAAAGCGGTTGCCATTTTTAGATAATTAATACTCTAAATCAATTCATGTTTGTTTTTATCTGGGTGTCCATTACACAATCTGTTGCTGTTATCCAACACAACAGCTGGGTATAATTTACTTCTGGCTTATCTGGCAGCTTACAGGCATAGAATTTAAACTCACAAATTCTTCAAAAGTGTTAGAAAATAGTTAACATGAAAGTAACTCCTTTCAGTAAAGAGTTCTGTTTTCTCTGAGTTGTGTAGGACATTTTACACCTTTTTTACCCAATCTGGGAGCCTCTAAGCACCTGTACTAGCCTGTATCATTTGTAGGGTAGTAAAATGCCGTGAGATGATATCAAGAGTATTTACCCAGCTAACAGCTTAATAGGATAGTGCCAAGATTTTGGGAACATGTGTGAGTGTTCTTAAAAAAGGTGTTTGGCTGACAGAGCTGTAGACTTGTAAACCACAAAGTCACAAGTGTGACTTCAGTAAGGTCAAAATGAGGAAATGTTGTTAGGTGCTGCTCTGCTTAAAGGAATTTACTGTGTCTTAGTTAAGATTGGGATGAGGAGTGGTAAAATGGGAGATGACTGGGAAATAGTAGGTAATAAAGTCTGTCTGAGACCATTTGTAAATCTGGTCTGAAGATGTTGTGCTATAAGTGGAAGGCACAGCAAAGCCCTCTGACAGCCTCTTGAAGAGTGACTGTGACAGGAGTGATGAAAAGCAAGCGCTTTACATTTGTGGTCATTACACCTTATTCCACATGGATGTGCTCCAAGTTTCTGTGCATCCTACCACTGACCAATGGCACAGACTCAGACACACAATGTTGTTAACAACTTTAACACACATGAAATACAATATGCTTCTGGTTGGCCTATTTGTACCTGAAATGACGTGCAACATTACTGACCATGAAGCAGGATTGCCATGTGAAGTTTTGAGGGCCAAGGCTCAAAAAGCAAAGAGGAACACTGGTACAAAATTTCTAATCAGCAATGATGAAAAAAGATCGGTCTCATTCAAAGCAAGAGAGCAAAATGTTAATTCAAAAGAAACGCTCTGTATTTATGAATATTATTAAACAAATACACCAAAATATTAGCAAAGCACATTTTTCAAAAGAAACTTATGTGCATGGAATGAAAAATGTTTTTATTTAAAAGTTGCTGCGGAAGATTTTTGTTTTGTAAAACGCATTTCTTAAAAAGAGAACATGGCACATGAACACAAACATACATATACACACATCTGCACACACATAGTTCCCAAACCCTTAAGATGTCTGTTTGAAAGATGTCAGTTCTTTTCAGTGACTTAAAGTTTCTTCAAGGCAGAAAACTATGGAAGATACAGTATAGCTGAACATCTGTCTTGTCATGTAGGCAGATATTAGGATTAAATTAACTAGAAATGAATAGAATGATATATGACAGGGTGCAGATGTCCCAGCCACAGTGTGATAATTTCATTGCAAAACTATGTAATGAATTCCATACATTACAGAAACACAAATATACCACTTTAGGTAATTGTGATGAAAAGGTATAATATGGAATGGATAAACAGATGGTGTACCCAAAGGCATTTTTCGTTTACTCGTTGCTCTCTAGTAATTTTGAAATTACTTTATTTGGTTTGCTGTTTGTCTATTATTACATCCTTTTTCTTCTTTTTAATTTTTTTTTCTTCTTCTGAATCTGGATTTCATGAGGAGCATTAAGGGCCATTTTGCATGTCTGCTCCTGATAGATTGGTTAGCTCCTATTTTCTTCTGTAAACTGCAGATAGCTGAGCTAGATCTAAAGCCAACATTTCCGTGACTTCAGCACAAATTGGATTGCTTCTAGTAGCCTTTTGGCTTTATGTATTTTCTAAATTGGCACGTGCTGCATCTGTGCTACTTGAATTAGCAGAGCCGTTCATATTTTACCACAGATTATTAGCAAATTTTCCTTTATTACTTGCAAATGGGTACTTTGGATAGCATGTGAGATTCACTTGAGGCCTAACCGTTTCCAATAGGTATATTAAAATGTGATTATATGAAGATATATTTTACGATATGATTATCTGACCATCCCGAAAAATAAAACACCCTTTTACATCTGTCAACAGGTGTTCTTAAGTGATATGAATAGTCAAATCTGTAACATGGCTTTCCATCACTGGTCTCATTTGGAGAGTACAGTCAGCTCTTGACTTCTTTGATGTCCAAAGCTGAACAGCAGGGAGACCAGTAACTGATGTGTTACATGTAGAAACCTAAAATCTACTCGCTGCACCCATGTGTGCCTGTGCTCGGAGTCTGGACTGAGGCCCATTTGAAAATACAGAATTTTAGTTCTGCTGTTAACTGCATATTAATTAGCTGATGTCTCCTTGACCTAAAAAATAATAGCAAAATATTTTCAAATGCAGTTGAGATTCCGAAAAAAAATTCTAAAACAAACTATTACTTCTTTTTCACTGTTATTATCTTGATTTGTATTCCAGTATCAGAGCAATAATATCTGAAGCATTGGTGTTCACTTGCAATAAAGAGCTTCTGAGGTTATCATCACCTTCAGCTTCAATTCAGCATTTAATCAGCTGCAAAAGATATTTATTGCCTTGTATTCTCCAATGCCATGAACGTTCCGTCTTAATTATTAACCATGCTTCTAATTTTAGATCCATTTTTTAAGAAAAAAGTCTTCAGTAATTGAAACAAAACAGGCAACTGTTGTCAGCTGATTTTATTTCTTTCCTAAAGCAAATCAGTGACTAAATATGGCAGTATTTTTATTACCATCAGTACAAACACATGCAAGCACCCTACATATTTCAATCACTTCTGCAGCGGTTGGTTTTATTGCCAGTTTTAATTGCTTTAATTCAATACAGTTTATAGAGAGGTTTGATGAAGGTGCTAGTACCAAGTTCAAGTTTCAGTACATTAAAATGTTAACACACTGGTTACTGAATTTTGACTTCATACCTGCTTGTTTCAGTTTCAGATCCAGTGTTACTATTTTCTATTTCTTAAGCTTTCAGAGGAAGTGAATCTATTTAGAGGCATATGTTTTTAAATATGGAGATAGCACAGTTCATTTTCTCATGATGAAAGCATATTTTGGATAATCATTTTTTTCCAGGCAGATGCCCAGTTTATCTCACTTAAATCAACTGTTTCTGACTGGACCAATTCCTGGATGAGTTAATTGAGCATGGCTAAACCCAAAATGCTGGACTAATCCAAGGAAATAGGAAGAGGTGATGACTATGAAGATTCTCAGCTTCCAGTAAAGGTGTTTAGTTGTTTACTTATATTCTCACAACAGAAGGAATGTAACAAACTCAGCCCACTGGAAATAATTCTGGATAATCTCACTCCATTACTTTCAGTGAAATTGAGTCTGCTCACTCTACCCTTGTGAACCAACATCTCAGGGAAACAAGAAGGTAATAGCTCATTCATGCAGTACAAAATAAGTGACAGAAGGAAAGGCAGACTGAAAGCTGTATGTCTTTAGTTTTTAATTTATATTAGTTGTCCAGCATTAATGTATTAGGTTCTCAATAGCTACATTCAGCACAGGAAATCAGTGTATTGGCAGTGCTGTTCATTAGTACCAGGCTGTCTTGCACACATCACAGCTGTTCATTCACATTCACTTTTCAGACTTGGAAATTTTAGTTTGGTAAATACATATATCATTTGAAGCTCTTTTCCCCCACACCTCCAATGCAACCCTCTTCTGAGAAACTGAAAGAAAATCAGATTCGTGGGTATCTTAGCTATATAAGAGGGTAACTTTCTGTTTCGAGTGCTTTGCATACAGTCATCTATCATTTTCTGTGATATAGTTCATAGGCAGACAGCCCATGGGACCAGGCATAGAAACGTATCACCATTGTAGCATGAAGCTGAGGCAGGGCAGGTTTAGGTTGGATATCAGGAAATGTTTTTTCACCCTGAGAGTGGCTGAGCACTGGAACAGGCTCCCCGGGGAAGTAGTTGCAGCACTAAGCTTGACAGAGTTCAAGAAGTGTTTGGACAATGGTCCCAGGCACATGGTGTGATTTTTGGGGTGTCCTATGCAGGGTCAGAAGTTGGACTTGATAATCCTTGTGGGTCCCTTTCAACTCAGCATATCCTATGATTCTATCATAAAGAAATAGTAAGATGAGCTCTAGATCTGATGGTTGAACTTTTTATGGGTCATAGACTGCATTATGAATATTTTGACAAATTATTAATTTTAAATGTGTAATATTACATTATTTTGAGTTCTTTAATAACTGACATGATAATAACTGATGTACTTCTTCTGGTTACCGGTTGTTCAGTGTTTCTGAAGGGTTTCTTCATTTGAACGTGAAATAACTGAAAAATGTTTCTTGTTCCAGGTCTTTTGCTAGATCATCAGTTACCACAATTCTGGACAGTTATCCACCTGACTAGTGGCATTACTGATGTGCCATGGTGATGCAGCTGTAATTAATTAATACAGCATCAGGAAAGAATTCCTCTCTCTAATGCAATAACCAGTTAAAGACTTTTGCAACTGTTCTGATGCCTGTGAACAAAATGTGATGACAAACTGCTAGCTGCATTAATGGACACAAACAAAGTTACAACCTTCAAATGGATCCTTTTGCTCTCCTGACAGAGGGAACAGTAACTGCTAGATGGCATATACTGTTCTTCCTAGGCCTCTTATCCACTGGCTTTGGATTTGAAGCACAGTCATAGAGCAATATGATTGAAAAGTTCACACCTTTTTTGTGCAGTAGCAAGCCAATGGTCAAAAAAATTCACTCAGGCTATGGGAATCAAGAAATGCTCTCAGGTGTCTGACAGCTACTGTAAGTACAATAATATACCTGAAATTATAATTCCACTACTCTCTGTAAACTTTCCATCTTTCTAAGGGTGACATGTTAATTTTCAGTTTAAGAAAGCCCCAACAAATTTTGATTTTTTCTTTCAGAAAAAAAAATTACTTAAAAGCTACCAGTCTGCTACTTGTAGGCAAGTTCACAGAAGCAATGAGGCTTGTTTGCACTGAAGAAAAATTCTGAAAAACTTTCACAGCTATTTCACAGACCTACTACAGAGTAAATGCTTCCACTATAGGGTGGTTCTGCTGATAGAAAAGTATTGCCTATAGCAAACACTTCTTGCAGGATGGTTTTGAACTGCACAATAGTATTCTTCTTGTCTGCTAACCTCAGTTTGTAAGTTTGACATTTCAAGAGATTTTTCTTTTTTTTTTTTTTAAATTACTACAGATAAATCCTTATTAGAAATCAGAAGCAAAAACCTGGAAACAAAACTCCTTAGCACCTCACTCTGACCCTAAGTCTTCCCTCTCAAAAAACCCCATCAATCCTCTCCTAATACTTTGGTAAGCACATGTACAAGGAATAGGCCTACAGGTTATGCAGTCTGTTTTTTTTTGAACATGACAGCTCTACTGGAGAAGGAATCAAGAAAGTGCTGGCATAGAGGAGGAAGTAAAAAAAAAATAGTCAAGGAATCATTCTGAGACGTGATGGCCTGTTGGGTCATATGAGGTTATCAGCTGAACTAGTTAGTGGAGTTACATCCAGTGTGAAAAACAGAGAAGAATAATGCTTGTGTGCAAATCCAAACCCCATTTTTTTCCTGTTTGTTTTTGTTTGCAAACACTGAGACACTTGAGCAAACTTCTGAGGCTATTAATAGAGTTAAAAAGAAATCTAGAGATCCTGGGTTTTAATTTTACATATTTCCTGTGTGGCTATTTACTCTCAGTACTTACTTTTCTGATTTTAATGGAGATAGGCTGCAAAGTGGATTTGTCACCGTGAACGAGACTAGCACAGCTAGGCCTTTAAAAGGGAACTTCTTCCTGACTATTCATAGACTAGACTGGTCAGTCTGTTGCATGTTAGCTGCTTATCTGTTTGTTCCTGGTCTGGATTTGCAACCTAATAACAATTGTGACTCTGTTCACAAGTCATTAATGAATGCAATAAAACTGGGTAGCAACTACCCTTAGCTATCTGTAGTAAATTCTTCATAGAGCTCTACATGGCAGTCACTTGTGTAGAAGACCAAGTGCACCCTAAGACTCAGTAAACATATATATATTCCTGAAGGTGGGTAGGAGCACACACTGTCAAAAAGGAAACAGTTTTCAGTGGTCACAATGAGTGGTGATACTCAGAAATAAACATGTTCTCACTTTTAGCAGAGTGAGACGTATTCAGGAATCAAGATCTAGGTCAGACACTACTGAATGCAATATCAAATATTCTAGATTACAGAAGAACACAAAATCATTTTGCTGTTCTGAGGGAAATGTAATAGCACCACTTACCACATTTCTTCATTTCTTCTCTCTCTTTCCTCTTCTCACCATCACTGGAAATCCAACAATACACATTTCACTTAAAATGTTGAGGAAATCAGTAGGATTTTCCCGTCACAAATTTCAGTATTGATCAAACAGCTCTGTATGACAAAAGTGTTCCAGACAGGTTAAGTCTTACTCCTTAAATCTGCATGTTGTAGCACTAGCAAATTCAGTGTGATGATTTCTGTCATGAATGTTATATATATGCATGGATCAGAGCAACTGACTTGTAGCACCTTCCTTACGTGCCTTGGCCTGGCTCACCTGTTACAGTGGGAACAGGCATTAATATCTGTCAGCTGTGAGACATTTTCACTGTGATATGTCAGCTCACTATCAAGTAAGATTTGTGAGTACTCAGTAATGCTAAAACTAGAGGCCAATGAATTTTTAATATGCTATTAAGTCCACGGGTACATACTCACCCCCTTTCCAGCTATACAGCAAGACAAATTTTATTTCCAATTACTGTATTACAGCAAAATTTGTAGTCATGCAGTGTGTCATTTTGGCAAAATGATAGTAATAGTGTATGGATGTTTAAAGTTTATTTTTTTGCAGCCTTGATTTATTTACGTGAGATATCATTCATGAATTTTAATCAAAAAGTTGGGTTTACAAAATATCAATGCATCTACAGTCACCAATAAGTCCTGTTAGCTGAAGCTAGGCTATGAAAAGAGTTAATGTCTAATATTTGAAGGCTCTGTTGAGTTTGTGTCTCATCTGAGGCATTGTTGCATAAAATGCATTTCATGTTTTGAAAAAAAAATTATGACTACAGTTATGCAGACTAGGGATACCACAGGGAATATTGTGATTTCTAAGGTTTCTGGTAAGAATGCTTCTCAGCAAATGTGCTGAAATAAATTGCTACAAGTCTTTATTCATTTATTTATTGTGCTGCAGTTCTCTAAAAAGGAAAACACTTATTCTATAGTGAAATCATATGTAGATCTAATCACAGATTAAATTTAAATAATTTATATGTAAAATTAATTTGCCTAATAGTAAAATAATTTATATGTAAAATTAATTTGCCTAATAGTATAGGAATTCAGTTAGCTATATGGCAGCTTTACTGGTATTCTGAAGCCCTTACTATGTAGGGAAAAAAACCCCAAACTGCAAAGCAGCAGTGAATACAGTCTGAGCTTTTTCCACAGACAGGATATACTCTCAGTTTAGGAGCCCTAGTTTGGAATGCAGAATTGTGTCCCAGTAGGTGTGTTTTACCTTTTTTAGATACCCAGCCTGACAGAGACATGAGCTGATTCATTAGGTAATTAGACCTGCTCTGCACTGGTGCTATCAAAAGAAGTCTTTCAGCTCATTTTTAAGAGACTTGGGTGGGGATATTAGGATCAGAATCTGAGCTATGTGCATGCAGCAGCCTTCGTGTTGTGCATCTGGTGAAAGGCCTTGAATGGTTCTGGGCACTTCAAAAATAGTAATCACTGCATATCATCTGTGAGAGTATACAGGTGTATGCAGTGAGAGTGTGTGTGTGTCTGAATAAAGTGGAAAAAATGATTGATACCAGATGACAGTCATGTCTAGAGGACAAGGGAGGAATTGCAGGAAACCCATTCCCAAACTTTTGTTACTCCTCCCTTTTCAGTGTAGCACTTGACAGCACTGCCTGGCGAGATTTCAACCTGGAAACCTTGGTGTCAGTGATGAACTCTGTAAAATGTGGAGGCTTTAATGAAAGAACGAGTGGATTGCACTAGTGGGATCATCATAAAATCAATGTTTAAAATGTTATTGCAAAAATATTGATATCCTAATGCTGTTAAATTCAACCTCCCTCTGAGATTAACTGGAGGTCTTTGCTAATTGTCCAAACTGGTATTAACTGAAAACCAGATAAAAACAAGCTTTGAGGTCCAACATGCTAAGAGATGGATTTCTTTTAAAATACTGTATTGTGAACAAAAGATTTTGTTCTGTGATGAATTGTATGTATCTAATAAAATGCTGCTTTATTATATTATCAAGATATTATCATATCTTGATAATATGTATGTCTTTCATAGGACATGGTTACTTTTATTGGAGATTCCACTTGAATTCCTTGCTTTTTTTGATCTTCAACTTAAAAAAGTTGAAACAACCGCTCTCCAAGAATCATAAAATCCCCAACAATAAATTAAGGAAATGAGATAATAATTAAATTTAAAGAAGAATTCTAAACGTTTAGGTACAATAAATGAGTATTTATAGTAAAAAACAAACAAACAAACCCCCCACAAACTTGAAAAGGTGTAGATTTGCCTAACATTTTCTCTCTTTAATGTTGTATAATTGTCTTACTGTAATGATTCTGTGAATGGAGACAAGGATGATATGATATAAAGGTTCTTGTCCCTGTATTAGAGGTCCAGTGTTTAGCCATTCATGTAACTGGGACACAATAGGATTTTTTAAAATTTTTTTTTTAGTTCAATGAAGCTGAGAAGTTTTTTTCTGAAAGTACAAAACCTGTACATCAAAAAGCTATTGACTTGCATGGGGTTGAGAGACAACTCTAAGTAAAGGACAAAAATGGAAGGTACTGTGGGGCAACAGTACAATTACCACCAACTTGAGATGTCCTTTTCATATTACGTAAAATATGGTTTGCATTGTTTGGCTGTCTTCATAACCAGGGACTGATAAAATCTGAGCAAGCCTTCAGACTGCTCCATCAGCACATATATATGCCCCAAAAAAGTGAACAAAGGAAACAACCTACCTTGTATAAACTCATATTTCCATTGTTTAGTCAGAGTCAATTATATACCACCTCTCTGACTCTTGAAAGATAAGGAAACATCAGAAACCCAGATGTAATTAGATGATACATTGAATCTGGGCAATAAGAGGAAAGGAAAGCAGACAAACGGAACACACTGAAGGAAGATGGCAATAAAAACAAAAAGGTAATACAAACAATAACATCCACAAGTAAGGCACGTGGTGTTCAGTAAAACATCCCCTTTAGAATAATGAAATTGAGAAGAAAGAAAATGTAAAAAAATCTTGTAAGAGTGGAGCATGGAACCTGGAGAGAGAGGGAAGACAATGCAATGTCTATTTACTCTCCTGTGACCATGTTAACTCTAAAGATGGTTACATAGGAACAAGTTACCTGGTTCCTTTCCTCCTGTGTTTGTTTGTTTTCAATAGCTTCTAGGTTGGCAGAAGTTTTACAGAGACATGAAGGCAGGACTCGCTCTGTTTCCAGCTTCCCCTGAGGGCCCAACCCAATCTGTGTTTCTACATTTCCAATTTGCAGGCTCTTTTTGACTGTACAGACCTATTCCTGTGCAACAGGAGCCGGTAACACTTGAGTATATGCTCTCTCCAGGGCACCAGGAATTGAAAGCCCTTGCTGCACTTCTAAGATCCAGTCAGGATCCTGCTCCAGGTTCAAAGAAGCCACAGTAGCAGAAACTGAATGAGACAGCTAGCTCTGAAATGAGACTAGTATTAAAGATGCAGCAATACTACCTTCAATAGCAGGAAAATCAACTAATAACAGTAGTAAAGACATAGCTGTTTAACAACAAGGACTCACACAAAAGCAGTGATGTATGAACTATTCTAACAAAATGTGATCAGTGTGACCTTTTCTAAATAGCATTTGAGTCAAGAGATACAGAACTCTGACTTTTGGATAAAGTCCGATAAGTGACTAAACTATCAGTGTTCAGACAAGCACGAAATGAGGCAAATTATAACATGGCTATAAATTCTAGCATGGCTACAGCTCTGGATGTTCCTGAAGCACATTTTGCCTTGCATGTCTATAATGCTTGAGTAACTTTAAAAACATTTTCCTGCATATTTCTGATGTTCAGTTTATTTAAGCAGCATCAAAGATCAAACCCAGCGATGCTGTTATGTAGAGGGGTTCATTTACTCTTCCCAGTGCCTATAACCAGCATCTAACTGGTGGGAATTCCCCCCCAGTTTATTCTCTCTAGAGAAGAATTATGAAATTTGACTCAGGCTTTTTTATGATACAAAAGATAGAAACGATTTTTTTTAAAAAGTGTATGATCCACTCCATACACATACTAGAGGATACTGAAAGAGGTCTCTGCACTTCTGCAGAATTAACAACTCTGGTATAACTCACTGTAGTTCCTAACTCCTCCTACATATGCTGACATCATACCACCACCTCCACTGCTAGCTTTTCTCCTGTGAGCAGAGAAGAAAGTGATCCAGCAAAAGGGGCTAAATATCAGGGTAAAAATGTGCCATCTTCTGCATGCTACCAGGGACCACATCTGTTTCCTGCTGACCCTCCTTGAGGTGTAAGCCCTTTTCTCTCTTCTTTAGGATCCTCTCAAGTTCAATGGCAAGGACTTGTTAGCTAAGGACATGAGGCTGTGGTCTGGGATGTGCTGTGGGTGGGAAGTTCTTAGAGCAGTGAGGCTCCCTGTGCAAGCTAGATTACCCTCCAAAAAATGGCTTTGGCTTGGCCCAGGCTGTCTTGAGGAAGTGGTCACATACAACAAAACAAAGCCATTGGCATAACCTGTCTCCAACCCCTTAAAGTCTTCCCATGCCAACCCTGGAGATTAAGATAGCAGTAAAGATAAGAAAAAAAAAAGAAAGGTTTTCTTTTTTTTTTTTTCTGCGTGTGTGCGCTTGTGTGTGTGTGTGTGTGTATGTGTGATGGATTATATTAGGGAAGGTGAGAAAAATTTTGCAATAATTATGGTTAAAACAACAATATACTGTATTGAAGTACACTGCAGTACATGCATGAAGCAGTGAGGAAAATTATTCCATTTAATCCCTAAGTATCTTAAAAATATTTCCTGCATTGACATGAGGTGGTTTTTTTTTCACCCAAAGTTATGTAAAATCATGTAACCTGTTGAACATGACTTTCTTCTGCCCTTGGGCTAAGTCACATGCTTTCTCTTAGAACAGCATTCAGATTTCATTCCCTAGAATGTGCATAATGTGCAAACAAGCTGAGACAGAGGCTTTTCTGGTTTTGGCTCATTATAGGCGTGTGTGGATGTGTAAATATATACATTTTATATTGGACACATAAAGACATAAAAGAGTGCAGACACCAGTGCTAGAAGGAACAATGAGAAACTTTTAAATGGGGCACTGAGAGAATCCAAGAATGCAGGCATCATTCAACAGGTCACTGCAAACCACCTAGCATGCAAATAAAAGATGGTGATTTGATACATACTCCTGTTTTCCTGGCAAAATGTCAGTTTGTGGCACAGCACCATAAAATGAGGAATGAAATGTAATATAATATTGAGAATGTTGTTGTTGTTAAAAGAATAGTAACAATAGCTTTAAAAGAAACGAGGTGGTTGTTTTCTTCCCACTGTGAATGACAGAATCCATTTCAGGAATAATTCTGATATCAATAGTTTCACTAAGAAAACTCAGAAGGAGCATCAGCTTCTGCAGAATAAAAGTAAACTAGGTCGGAAAGGATGTGTTGCAAACACACCTAGTGTTAATACCTTAATTTAAACAGCATTATATATATTGTGCACAGGCCCTATGCATAGATCCTCATGTTAGGTAACTAAAACAATGCAGATGACAAAAGTATAATTTTTACATAAACATGTATGTGTGCATGTTTATAAAAGCTAATGCATATACATAGCCTATAGACAGGAACACACACACACACACACTCCATGAGTGTGGAATGTGTAAATGTACCTGTCAGGCAGCACACACTCCTTAGCCATGATTAAGCATAAATGTACTAAAGACATTTCCTATGAGACTTTTCACAAACTGAGACTACATTAAATTTTTAAATGTCCATTCAGTATTTTACACCAGCCATGAGGAATCTACTAAAAGTTGCAGACAGACCACTACAATTCAGAATTTTCTTCCTGTTACCTCTATTACAAATGTCTTTGCTCCTGGAAGAGCTGCCAAAATATTAAACCAGCCCAAAGGAAGTTGCTAGGATGTCATCTTTAGATGGGAACATACAGAGTTCCTATAGTACGTTTCTTTTAAAAAGAAAGAAACCATTTTAAATTTTACACTTTGAGAATTCCCAACACCTTTGGGAGATTGCAGAATAATAAAAATAAATACATATCAGAAAAAAAATTCTGCTTGGATATTTGTCTTCACAGGGATTTGGTTTACTTTCACTCTATGTTTCCTGGTAGATAAGTGGGAGAAAAACACCAGCAGTCCAGAAGCAGCAGCAGCAGCTGCAGCAACAAAAAGGTCATGAAAAGTAAGTGCTATGCAAATAAAGGAAATAAAACAAACAGATCATTTAAAGCATAAAAGAAATAAAAGAAACAGCCATAAATCAACATGCTTGGGAAAGACAATTAAAATAAAGGGCAGTTTGAAACAAATCAAAATGTCATCAAAACAAAAAATGGCAAAACCATAAAAAACTAATAAAATAAACAGTAATTGGAAGAAACTGCAAATAAAAATAAAATTGAACTAACAGAAGCAACAGGTGACTGCTCATGTTACACTAAAGACTGAGTGGAGGCAGAAGCTTTTGCGTTTCCCCAAGAGATGGGAATGTTGTTGGACCACCAGCCCTAGCTTGTGAAACCAGAAGAAGGAATCAACCCATCTCAAAGTTTTATTCCAAACATGTTTGAATTTTCTGGCAGCCTGGATGCAAAGTCGAAGCCTGTTTCCTCCATTATTTGGTTGGTTACAAGATTAAAAAAAAGCAAATCAATCCACCAACATCCCTTGCCCCAAAGACAAAACTGTTGATTTAAACATCTCAGAAGCCAACAGCCAAGTAAACTTCTGTATGTGTCTTTTGTGAGTGAAGCCAGATTTCAAGTGTGGACTCAAATAGGGATGTTGGAGTTGCTCTGATTGTGCTGTGGAGTGAGCTCAGGGAGCTGAGACTAGTT
>JAYRBT010000177.1:12445510-12490087 GCA_036023395.1 Myiotriccus ornatus | reverse complement strand
AGGCCTGCAGAAGACAGGATGGGACACAGGGCTCTATGAGACAGCACCAAGATGATAACATAAGCAATATGAGGTGTACATGGAGAGAAGAAAATAATTAGCTAACAAATTACTGAACAGGTGGGATTTCACTTCTAACTAGACACCAGCTCCTAAAGCAGAAAAATCAAAAAGTTCATGTGGTATGTCTGGTTTATCAGTTATGACAAGAGAACGACAGAGAAACAGTTGTGGCCAAAATGTTTGGAATGGGGTTAAACTGATAACAGGCCAAAGAAAGGCCCTTAGTTGTGCAATACAGAGATGGAGGAGAGGGGCTGCTGATACAACGCATTCCTCTGTAATAGCCTATATCAAATGGTAACTTCTGCAAAAAATTGCAGAGTTGTGTTTGATGTCCTGTCAACACCAATGTGAGTAGCTGCACAGTGCCTGCCTGGAGTTTCCCTGGCACGTCCCTCCAGCTGGGCCAGTTGCCGTGCCTGCCTTTCACGCCTGGTGGGCTGCAGGGCTGCGTTTGTGTCTGAGTGAGGGGCTCTGGTTGAGGAGCATCCTGCACTGATATTTGTTAGACACTTCCATTGGCTGTGTAACACCTGCGCTGTGGGCTGAGCAGTCAATGCAACCATTCCACACCAGTGTAAAGAACTGAGCAAAAGACACCCAGGACCACAGTCGCAGTAAGTTGCAGATATGGAATAACTTCCTAACCGCAGAAATAGATAAATAAAGTAACTGAACAGTACATGTTCATCAAGCCTACTGGAAACCCAACACCCTGCTTCAGCAGTTTATTTTGCCCTTTTTTTTTCTTTTTAATATGTTTGTTCTTAAACGGCCCCTAGACCCATGCTGTGCAGTAATTTATACAAATATTCACAGGCAACTCTGCACTCAGTATATATAATTTTATTGTTTTGACTTAAAAGTCACAGGACTGAATTAAAAATGCATGGGTGGCACTTTGCCATACTGCACCTAGAGAACAAGAGGCTGTCAGCCTGAGCTCTGTGCCAACAGGTTGCTGTGTACTAGACTAAACTGAACAGCAATAAGTCTACACAGCAGAGCTTTGCTGAAAGATGTGATCACACCTCCTAATGTGACTCCATGGCTCTGTTACTTACAGCTAAATTACATTATTATGACTTCATTGTTGAATCCCAATTCTCCTAATTATAGCCTAGAGATCTATTATTTGATTTTGTAACACCAAGTGCTTCTTTTCTAAATCATGTAATCTCTTGTAGCTTATTAATGTCAGGTTTGTGCACACGCAGGGACTTGGTTGTTTGCCAGGCAGAATCAAATTTTCAAATTTTCACTGTGTTATGTTGCAGGGGTTTGCTTGTTACAATCTAATTATATTGGCACTGAAAGCAAATTTATATTATAAAGCACTTTAACTCTTTCACGGAAACGTATTTGCATATGTAAGTGTCTCGCCATTGGTTTATTAGCTTTTTCATTGGGAAATTTTTATGGGATTGTGTGGAAAAGAATAATAATTCTGAAACCCTTAACTATTTGTTTTCCTTTGAAAATGTGAAGGTTTTAATTTAAAGTGATGCTCATTGTAATAAATCTGAGAGTGAAATGCAAGTAGGTGCCACACATGGAACTGGCTTTAAGCTTCTTAATGACAAAAGCGGAAAAAATGGAAATTTATTGTTTTATTAAATTGCATAAATTTAAAAACGCCATTCTAAATTGAGACTCTATTTCCCCAGTATAAAACTGTCTGACAGGTGGTTTGGATTTTATTTACATAATTCCTAATAATGATAAGTGTATTTGGTTACAAGTGGGGTATTTTACAGTATGAGCAAGCTTTAAAGCTTTGAGTCCCAATATTATATATGTCATTAGCTTCTGCTGAATTAAATGAAAGTTTAAGGGACTCATGATCCTCCAGACTCAGGGAGTGAGCAAGAGTGAAATAAAAGACTGTAATTCTCATGACTGTTCTCCCCTTATAAGAGAGCTGGGGCCATGAGTGGTTTTAAAGCTCTCTTTCAACTACCTGTTTTCGTAATGGATTTTCAGGGCTGCGCCCTGGTCTGCTGCCTCCATAACATAAATGAAAGGCTGCTGGTTTACTTTCCTCTTCTTCTGGTGTATCTGGGAGTGGCTCCTGAAAGGAATGGATCTGCACCATCCCTCTCTCCTGGCTGCTCCCTGTCAACAGGCTTACATGTCTTTTACATGAGGTCAAATGGCCACACTGTAAGTCATACAACTGCCAGTTTGGTGATTTTATTGTTTTTTCATTTCCCCCTCCCTCCTCACACCACTTTCAATCTGATCACTCATTTGGACTGAATTGCTGTGCAGTCAGCTGGGGCTGATGGAGAGAGGGGAGAGCAGGGCTGCTGCTCCCAGCAAGAGCTTACAGCTACACTGGGTTAGGTATATTATGAAACTGTACCCCAAACTGCACTCTACTTGCCTGTCTCCTCCAGCAGCTAACCTATAATGTCAGCCTCCTTTCCCTGCTTTTGACACTCAGCATTTTGTTGGTTCTGCATTACAGATTTCCACTGTACAGAACAAAGTGTTCCATAGGGGATGATTCTGCCTAGTATGTGATATCTCTCTCTCTCTTTCCCATCACAGAAAAAAAGAATGGATCAGCACTCAGGGACAAGCCTAGGATTGAGAAGTGTGGGGAAGATTTTGTCATTCAACATATATTTATACAGTCTTAGTAGAATAGGCCACAACCTTTGCTGCTGTAGTCAGATGCTTGCATGCTAAAATGAATGTGGGATTATGATGGAAAAAACATACACAGAGTTGCCACTAGAAGTTAATGGGTTGCATAACTAACTGCCAACATAGCAGTCTGCCCCTGTTGCCCTACCTAGATAAGCCAGGGGGTTTAGTCCACAGAGTTCAACAGAACTTTTTCCACTGACTTCAGTGGGCTCTATTTCTGTATGCTCCAGGTAGCTAATGAGTGTGGTAACCAACAGAGTATTCTTTGATGAATATCAGCAAATGCTGACTATGATATATGAAATGGGAATTATGTATTACTCAGAAACAGTTAAAGAGTGCTGTGTTACTGTGTATTTCTCTTTTACAGGGAGAAGGCCCCCCTCCATTTCGTTCTTTCCAGATGCAATTGAAAGAGACTGACCTCATATACTGGAAACTTTGCTAACAAGCTCATCCTCCTGTCGTTTGAAGAAGATCCCTGTCTTTAGTTCTGTACTCCTTGCTGGATTTTCCATTTATTTCTCCAGTCCATGGCCACCAGACCAAATAGCAGTTGACATCTGTTTATGCAGTTAGTGCTCTTACTGAATCAAATCCAATGTCAGTTCTATTCAGTGAATAATAAAGTGTAGCTTTCGATGCCTATTAAAAACACCCTATTGGTGGGCTTCCCCGCTGAAGAAATGCGTAAAGTCCATGGTCAGATTTAATGGGTTGGTTTATATGTGGATCACCTTACACTGCACGTCAGTACTTTTAATATTTACAAGGATTATCATCTCCGTTCCAAGTAAATATCTGGAAAGAAAGTTGCAGGAACAACTACTATTTTTGTATAGTAAGTTCACTTTCCTATATATTTTGATTTTGCAAAATCCTCCAGGATCACTAACAAAATTAGTACCAGTCAAGTGAATAGTCCAAATAAAAAGAGATTTCCATGAGAGAGTAAGATTTGAAGGGCAAAATGGTTATGAAGATACAGAGGAAAAAAATGGGTATTTTATGTATTTTAAAACAGATGTTAATACTACAGTTTCAGGAGTTTTTACCTCTTTGAGCTGATCCCTGTAAAATCCAGGCCTCCTGTTAAAGTTCACCTGAATCTGTTAAAATGAGAATTGCAATTAGAATTTCAATGCAAGTGACATAGAGATCTTCTGAGTTTCCCACACAGTAAGTTTATGCACTTATACAGACCCATATTACTAAGCTATATAAGTACTATGAAATTTAAAAGAGCAACTCTTGTGTCTTCTGTGCTGTAAGTATCAGAGATTTGACCAAGGAAAGCCAATAGTACATGATAAACAAGTGATGAAAAGCAATTACACAGCAAATTACCCTTCTGTATGGTTGTTTAGTAGGAAATACTGATCTGTGGTCACTTAATGTAATTTGCAGCAAATCAAATCTATGGATACATCTGAGGGTCCCTCTTATTGTGCTGTTAAAGCAGCATATTCAATAGTTTTATGTAGCTGACTAACAAGGGGATGAGGTTTTGACACAAAAGAATCTCCAAGTTTACATTTTCCTTGTGGTAGATTTACAGGATTATGATCAAATAATGTATTTCTTGATTACACAGTTAGGGAGCAATCACCTACCATGTTTATCCAGTTTATCTTCCTAGTCAAGTCACACTGTAATTGAAGATTTTGAATAAAAGTTGGTGAAACTGCTGGAGAAGTCACCATGACAGTTTTGATTCCGAACTTTCTATCAGTCTTACCAGCTGCTCCCACAACAGTTTCCTTTTGCTACAAATACTAATGAACATTCTTCTTTTGGATTTTTTTTTTCAGCACAGTTGATACTGCAGAAGTTTGTACTTTGCTTTGCATTCTTTTTAGGTGAGCTGTGTATGTATATCCTGGCCTAAGCATATACACTGATACACTTCATTTCCTGGAAGCAGCACAGATCAATGATACAACTTGCTGATAAAGCTGCAGATGTTTGACAAACTTCAGAATAGAAGTAAGGTCTCCTGCACCCTAGAGCTGTAGTTTCAGTGTTGCCTTTCTTAGAATTTATAAATATGTATTGGATTTCTATCCATTAGAGTTCTGTCTCAAAACTGGTGCTGTTTCAGCTGGATTTAATGCATGTGCACTTATGCACTTTTTCCTGCGAATATACTTAATAAATAATCAATTATTAAATAGGAGGGTGTGAAGAAATTGAACCAAAAAGAGACACCCATACAAACCTGCTTTTTCTTGGCTTCATGACTCGTTAGTGAACCTTTCTCAGTGCTTCTATTGTGCCGAGTGCCTCATAATGAAACACACAGGGTTAATGGCTGCAGTGCAGTGGGTTTAAGTGAAACCACAGCAGGTGTGTGCCTTAACGAGGTGTTAATGGGGAGACAGGTGCATGTAAATATGGAGCAGGAAGGCACAGGAATGGCCAGGTGAGAGGGCAGAGCAGTGTGACCACAAAGTGCTCTAAGAGCAGTTACAGAGTTAAGCGCTAATTGTGATGTGGTCTTTGATACTCTCAAGTCAGACCTAGAAGACTTTATCTGTAGTAAAACATTCTGTGTCTTTACCCCTCCAATGGAAGAGGCTGGCAATAGGAAAACTTCAAAGATAACTGTTGATTCTTTATGCATTTGGCTAAATGACTTTTCCTAGGAAATACTGCGGAAAGTTTTCCCCAGGTTAATCACTGGTTCCTAACTTGGTGCATGAGGCTTGGGCACACAGGCGTGCATAAGGGGGTCATATCTCCACCTGCCTTGTATAGAAAGCATTTATTACATTCCTTGTAGGAAAAAAATCCCAGATATTGATAGCAAGGGCCCTACACTGCTGAGTGAAGTAGAAATACAAAAGGCTAGAACCAAGCAACCTCAAGTATCTATCTTGAGTGCCAGGGAGAGGCAAAGCTTCTCAGATAAAATCTGTGTCCTAAAGAAGGGCTTGATTCACAATATCTCAAATGGCAAGAGACAGCATTTAGGAGGCAGATAACAGCTGACAATGTAAGAAGCAATTGTCAGGGAAACTAGCAGTTTCAGAACAGGTGCCCATGATAGACACACTCTAGAAAAACACTTACCTGAACTTAAAAAGTTGAAGCCCTTCTTTAGCAAATTAAATTGTTAGTCTTTTCTGCTAAAACTGTTTATGACCTCTTGTATTACTACCCTGGGAGACCAGCCCCCTTAGCTTTCATTTTAGTATCTTTTTCATTTGGTTTTGTAAACAATAATAAAAAAGTGTTATTGTTGATGGTATCATTGCTGTGTCGTGTCAACAGCTAAAGGACGAATAATTCACATGCCAAAATTCTCTGGTCTAACACTGCCACAGAAATCACAAACTCCTGGCTAACTTCTTATGATGGAATTTGCTATTAAAACCCTTTTTCAGCCCTGGAGATAGAGGCTCCCTTTTCAACAGCAGTGTAGAAAGGAGAGGTCTGATTCTGGGAACTAATGGCCCCAAGAAGTATGTTTTCTTGATGCTGTGAAAAGCCATCCTGTTGCCTGTTATACTCTGTTTGCAGTACACATTAACAATGTTTTGGTCAAATCAAAATAGATTCCTTTGGAAGATTCATGATCAAAATTCTTAGAAAAAAAGTGGGTTTATTAACACTTTTCTCTTCATACATTTCTGTCGCCTTCATCTCCCTCTTAGTTGTGAAACAGGAGTACAGGATAAGTCAGCTCCAAATGTCATCCTCAGGGTATTTCTTTAGGCTCCTGATATAAGCAGCATTGGCTCAGATTACTCAATTACCTGCTGGCACTCTGAAGGTGCCTAAAGAAATAACATGAATATATTGCTGGAATTTGCATTAAATGTGAAGGGGTAGTAAAAAAATCTGGATTCTTTGACCTCTTTGTGGGTTTTATTAAAAAAAATAGCTAACTGGGATCTCTTGTGTTAGAACAGCTGCATGCTTTAAAAAAAGCTCCTAAAATTTATTTACTATTTAAAACGCCTTTATTTATGACTTTTCATGGTCGAAAATTAAAATAGTCTATTTCCATTAAATTACACTGAAAAAAAAATAAACAGGAGAAAGTTTAATGACACTGCTTGAGTCTCATGGAGAAAAGAAACAATATGCTAATCTTGGAAGATTGCTTCTTACTCTTTAAGGTAATCTTTTGAGCTGTCCATTTTTTTCAGTTTGTAAGGCAAGATGACAGGCACTTTGGACGACTTATCATGACACTGTGTGCCATAAATGTGATACAGTGCTTCATAAATGTGATAAAGTACTTCCAAAACAACTGTTGACTTTTAGAGGCATCCTGCTTCTCTAAAAGGAAGATATTTACTGTAAGTGCAGTTTGTAGAGATTCTCAGCTAATTTCCTACCTACGCATCTTTAATATGTTTGTGAATTCAGAAGATATTCATAATTGTAAGCATCTATGAGATTATTGTATTTTAAACCAAGCTTGACAGCACAATAGAATCCAATAAAAGAAAGCAACGATTGTAAAAGTGATGCTTGTACAGAAAGACAACTTGAATACAAATAAGATTAAAAAAATAATTGGCAAACAAACTGAAACATAAAAACTGCATGTGTATTTCTGTACTTCATCCTCTCCACATCATCATCTCAGGAACCAAACATAGAAGTACTATTGTTATAATAAGAGGGGTTCTAATGAAAACTGAAGTGTATAGAAGTTACGACAGAAAAAAAGCTGCTTTTCATCAGATTGATACATTAATAGTCTCTAAAAGATGACACATATTAAATTTTCCAAACTGCTTAAAACTCTTTCCCATTGTTGATGCTACAGAAAGAAATTCTATCCTGTCAAAACAAAATAGACTTCCAGCTTGATGTTGATCTGTAAATTCAAATTTCTCAGCAGACTCAAAAAATTCCAGCTACATCCAACCTTACACTGGAAGAGATCAAGTGATACTTACAGGACGTAAATCCAATCAACATAAGGGCCTCAACAGAAACTTCCCACTGTTGTTGTTATGATATACCAGATGACCCACAGGTAATACTAGTATATGAAACTTTCTAATGTGAGAAAAGTAAATTTACAAAAGTAAATTATACCTGATTATAGAAATGTATTCACCACTATAGCTGAAAACAAAAGAAAAATGTACCCAAAATCTGCTATATTTGCGTTTTACAGATACAGTCTAAAGTAAGACATTGCCCCTCGGTAACACCTTTGGCAGCTGGAAAGGGCAGTTACACTGCATTTTAAACTGTTACATCTATATATCTTCAGCTATCATCACAAGAAGAGTTTAGAAATGGAAATACCTGCCTCTTTAAATACTACTGAAAGTTGTTTTGTGGATCTTTTTTAACTGAGCTTGGTTAAGAAGTTGTCATTCCACTCTCCACTCCGTGCTTCCTCCGCGTTACTGTGGTACTGTGTCTGCGCAGCTGTACGCGGTTGAACCCGAGCAGACTGAACTTATCCATGTTTATAAAATCTTTGTTTCTTTCAGTGATTTCCAGAAGCAACTAGCAGAATAAGCAGGGGAAGAGATGAATGGCACAGACCATATTGATGCCAGGTCTTTATCTTCAACAACAACTCTGTTCCACAAACTGTCTGCTGTGACAATTCAGGGAATTCATCCAAAGGCATCAATTTGTTAGTCTAGTTAAAAACCTTTCAAAAAATACTTGAAATAAGTGATGGTAAAAATCCATCTGTTGCTAAAAATATGATCCCGGAGGTAAATGTTGAATCACAAGAGAGACAAAAAGTATTATCACAACAACCTGACAAATACCTGTTATGCTGATACTCAGAAGGGAAGAGTAATAAGGATCAAAGTGAAACCTTATAGGATAACAAAATGCTGTGTCAAAGATGAACACATCACAGGGTAACCACACTTACGAAGAATGGCACAGTTTAAGGTGGGAGAAGCAGGGGGAAATTAAAAGTTTTTCAATATATGCCAAGAATTAGTGTAGTTTTCCTGTAGTCCTGGAAGGATAGCAATAAAGATAAAATAGGAAAAAGACAGGCCTATTCATGATGATCATGGATTACTTAATCTGAAGGAGGACAATAACATCACTTATCGGAGCAGGGAGAACTATGGTAATAGGGATGGCAAAAGTGGGTGGCAATGAGTTTTAATTACCCTAGTATGTGTAGCAAAAAAGCATGTCAGAAGCAGATCACTTTGGCCTGTAGTACAGACATATTTCAGAAGGTGGAGTTGCAGAAGATCAACAATTTAGACTTGCTTCTAACTAATGAGGAGTGACTGGTCAAACATGAACACCACAGTAAACCAAAAGAGTTCATGGTATGCAAGAAAAAAAGGTGGTGGACAGAACAGCAGACCAACTCAGAACTGGTAGATAGACTCTTTTGTGAGTAAATAGGACCTCAGAGAAAGGGATGGTTATGCCTTTAAATATTAAGGGCACAGTAGCCTTCAATGTTTCAATGGAGAGAAACGAGGAAATGTAACGAAGCAATATAGAAGCTTCAGGACCTTTATAGTATAAGCCAAAAGAAAATAAAGACTAACAAAATGGAAACACGGTTGACTAAAGATGTGTATAAAGAAATAGAATGAAATGTAAGGCTTAGATCCAAAAACTTGAAGTACAAAATGACTTATCAGTATCAAAACAAATAAAAGATGATTAGGATAAAAAAGGTTGATTTATGACAAATGAAGTAAGAAAAAAGGAAGCATCCATTATTGATCATGAAAAAAAGAAAGAAAATTAGGTGTCATAGAATAAACCAGGGTATTTTCTGCCCTTTTTAATTCATTCTTCATCAAAAAGCTAAGCTGTACAGCCAAGATTTTTCCTTTTAATATCTGGAGATGTGCAAAGTCTGCAGTGGGAAACACATGAGTTAAAGTGTGTTTGGATGAGTTAGATGCATTCTAGCCAGCAGGCCCTGATAGAAAATTCACCTTAGAGTTATTTTAAAGCAAGTCAGGGCAAATTCTAAACCAGAAATTATTATTTTCAATAATATGGAAAGGCTGGGGAAAGTCCCACAGGAATGGAGAAAGCAAACACAGTAACTGTCTCTTTAAAAGAGGGGGAAAAGGACCTTCCAGGCTTTTAGAAAGGCATCTGTACCAAAAAGGTGGGAAAACGTAATATGTCCTAAACTAAATACACCAAAATCAATATTTGGTTCTGAAAATCACATTTGAAATTACTGAATACATAATTTTTCTCGGTACATTCGCAGCTGTAATTTGACTGGTGGAATATAATTTACAAGAGTGATGGCCAACAGAATTTAGGAAGCTTGAGATGTATTCCCTTTCAAATGCAGGACTGAGTTTGAACACACTGGTCCTGGAGGCAGGTTGAGGAGTTTGGGATTACAGCAGGAGAAGATGCATGTCCTTTCACTGGGGGATCTGTTTCAAGCTGGCACAACATGATTAACTGCAAGTTTCAGAATGTTTTTAGTTTTATTTATTTATTTTTCCCTGCCACAAGATAGAAACTAGTATGCATAGTTAGAAAAGCATGTTTAATTTTGCTCTGCATAAACTCCCATTTAGAAGGAAAATGTTTTTCAAATAAAGTTCTTTAAACGTTTTGTGCAACATCTGGACTTTTTTTTTTTTTGTACAAAGGATCTGAGAGAAATTTAGAATCCCAGACTCCTTGTGGTTCTCACATCTTCATAAGAAGGCAGCATAGTAGAATGTACTTGCTGTTGGGAACTGACACTTCACGATTAATAAGGAAGTCAAACATCTCCTACTGAGAACAGGTTTGATCCTGTGGTGCCTAGGAGTTTTGCCTGAGGGTCTTTCTGAGGAGGACTGTGAATTGTACGCAAGATGGGGAAGAGTTTTAAAAGATTATTTCCTCCTCTTGTCCCCTAGTGCAGAGGCTGACCCTGTTCATTCCGGCATGGCCTCTGTCAGAAGGCACATGCAACATTCACACCGGGCAGTGGTGGCACGATTGTGTCAGAGCCATCCTCCTGCTGTCACCATCCAGACAGATACAGCACAGAGGAGAAGCTTATACAGACAACATGTTCTGAAAAATGCAGATTATATTCTTCATACTATTTAGAGGATTTATGCAGTATAATTTAGTCTCTTAATTCAGTCACAACTCCTAAAATTTTTTTGTTGCTTCCTTGGAAGATCTGATTTCTGGAGTCATGTGATGATATAATATCTTAATCTTTGTTAAAAGAAAAAAGTACGTTTTAAGCTCTTCCAAAGAAGAGATGGAAAACATAAACTGTAAGGATTCAAAACCAAGAGAGGCAAGAACCAACACTTTTTACTATTTCTTCTAATACTTTGGAGTTAATCTTACCATTTTTTATGGACTAGTTCAACTAGAATATTATCTTGGGCTTTCTCTACGTGCTGTACGCTTATTCTCCATGGTTTAAAAATCACAGTTGCTCTGAACATAAATGAATTCTTGTCCAGGGCTATAGAAGAAAATAAAGTTTCAAGACTTTTCAGGAATACTTAAATATGTATGTGCCCATATCCCATAGAAGGTCAGTGGCAACTAGGTGTTTAGCTCTTGTAAGGTCTTTTGTAAATCTTACCTGAAATCTGTTATTTTTAGGAAAGCGTTTTGCTTGTTGAGCTAAAGAACCAGAATCGACTCTTGCACAGTATGTTCATTATAATTACTCACAATGGGAGACTGCACTGACAGCCAACTCTAGGAGGTATTTCTAAGTCTCTGATTTCTAACATTCTTCACTTTCTCACCCTACGGTATGAACAGGCTGCCTTATATTGCTGACAATTTATGTTTTCTCTCTATCACCCACCTACGTAGCATCTATGTTGAGCAGTTACGTTTACACTAATAGCCCCTGAGAATCAATTACCATAAGAAGATCTGTTTCTTTACACTTCAACTGATGAATCAGTCATAGGTTAAAACAAGAGGAGGTAGAAAGCCAGCATGTCTGCAAAGATTTTTTTTTAAAAACCCTTTACTTAAAAATACTCTGGATACAGGCTTTTTTTTTTCCCCTGTTGTGTGCATACTTGATATTACTTTACTAGTCTTTAAAATCTACTTTCATAAATGAATTGAGCAAAAAAAGCACTCAGGACTAACAGTATATTTTATGCACTCTACTACTGTGTAGTATCCCTGTGCAGCAGAATGCAGGCTGTTTAGCTGGCACTCCCTGGTGGAAGGAAGCATGATAGCAAACTGAGATTGACACCAGGCCTGAACTAATCTTATAAATATGTCACTCTGAGAAGAACAGAAATAACCCTCTCAGATCCCAACCACCCGTGATTACTTACCAGTTCCAGGTGGAGTTCTTCCCTGGAGACTTTGTGCATCCCTCACACACAGAGGTTTGTGGGCCTGTTGATGACTTCCCCCTCTTTCTAAAAAAGCTCTTAGTTATAACGCTCTGCAAAAATGAGTCTTTTCTACCTTTTCCAAAGGTTCTTCAGAAATATGGAGCTGTCACCTGTACAGAATCAGATCTCAGTCCTCATTTGTCCTTCACAGACCAAAGTAAAATGGCTTAAAGAATCTTACTCAGATTACTAGAATAGATCTCAGATGGCCTAAGTTCCCCAATACCTGTGGGTTTTTTTTAACCTTTTCAAATATTTAGAAATAGTCTTGTTTAGAAATACCTTCCCTTTCTCATTGCTGGCCAAATTTTCACCAATGGTTTCTATTAAAAGACACATTTATTTCCTATCAGGTTTTTAGCATTTGTGTTCATTTCCAGAATTCTTCATGCTCTGGCTATAATGGTCTGAGTTGCAAAGCAGTCTGCCCAGAGAAATCTCAGGGAGAACCTCTTGACAATGGGTACCTCTCCAGTGGCCTTTCTCTGCTACATGTAATTTCCTATAACAAAGGAAAGTCCAAGCCCCAGGTTTTGTCACCTAAGTGGTATCTTTCTCGAAGAAAATGTGCAGATGAACACTTATCACATTCTACTGTGAGCAAAGAGCCTCCCTTCAGAAACTAATGGAAGAACTTGGATATTCATTGACAGTGTGACTCTTTTAACCAAATAGTGCCTTTCTAACCTGTGATTATATATATACAATAGCAAAAGAGGCACTGGATGATCTATTGATATAGATATCAAGAAATAATGGCAAAATGCTTTCTAAGCACAGGAAAAATTAGCAAGAAATCATGTGTAAATGGAATTTAAATGCCAACCTGAAAGCTCTTGAGATCTTCCTAATTCTGAAATTCATAGTGAGGAATTTATATAAAACTACCAAAGGAATCCTTTTTTGGATCAAATCCATTTCAATGTAATTAAACATCCTGAAAAAGATATTTTGTAAAAGACAAATATTTTTAAAGTTAATGCAAGGCAACATTGATATGTATAATTTCCATCTGAGAAGTATAAAAACCATATGACTGCTGTTCATAGTTACAGTCTCAAGCAATTTCCCAATTATAGCTCCTTATTTAAGAAGTGAAAAGACTTCATTTTTGAACCACTTGTTTCTTTTCTTATACTTTACTATCAGTTAAAAAAAAAAAAAAAAAGAGAAGTTTCACAGTCAACTTTTAGCCTCAGTTTCATGTATATAAGCCTGGTATACTGATGTATGGAAGATATACAAATCAAATCCTCCTTGCAACGCAACCACAGTTAAAAAGAATTTGACAAATATCTGAGTCACCCAAGTGAGTAACATCTTTGACTTAAAGCACTTGCAGGACACATCTGCTAAGACAGGAGATTGGCTTTTTATACAAACACTTTTCGGAGTGGAACCACAATGCAAATAACTCCAAAGAAAGCAGGGAGACAACCTAACATGAATTAATGTCTTGCAGAGCCAAAAGTTTATGGCAGCAGGAACCAAACTAAGACTACAAACAGGCTTTCAGGCAGTACCATGCACAACTGAGGCAGGGGAGGTGTGGCTGGTTTGTTAAGAAACTTCAATGCATGGTGTCAATCCCAGCTTCCTGCCAGCCTTCATGTACTGATGGAATGTCGTGGGCAGCAGTACTGGGATTCTGCTTAGGTACTCCTGGGAAAGGTGCATCTCTGCAGCTGTCACACCACATGAAGTGAACTCTATTTTATTACTAAATCAATCAGAAGAGAGGGAATGCTAGGGTCCCATACAGTGATTTAGCAAGATGTTATCCTCCTCTTTGCAACACTGGAAGAAACCTCTATTATACTTTTAACTGTATTTATACTATATTTAACAGTATTTATATTTTTAACTCAATTTTCAAGAGAAAAAGCTTTCAATATTTATTTTTTCACCACGAACAAACCCTTATTTACCTGTCTTTTCTGGTACTAATGATAGTCTTAAATAATTACAGGCAAATATCAACTATGTCTCCATTGTAAGGATTTTGGCCTCCACAAGTGGCTGTTCTCTCTCACATTCCATGCACATGGTCCAAAGTCCATAGAGTCAACTGGACTTGGGCAAGTGTGTTTTGGCAGGGGTCCTGCATGCCTAGGTTATTTAGCATTCACTGTTAGTAAAATTGCATCTCTGCTGTCATTCCTGTACTACATCTTCCCGCCATAAAATTATTCACTAAACTTTCCAATACTTATTTGTAGGTATTTTTTATCTTTTTCATATGGTGCATTGAATTAGCTGACATTTACATTTACTTAGTGATCACACATGGCCATGTCCTTGTGGTAACATGTTTAACTGGGGTAACTTGACTGTGTATCTGACCCTTGGCTTTTCTCATTGTTACTAGCAATCTGATCTCTCAAAAATTGTCATATATTTGCAGGGCAGGTCTACTTTCCTCTGATCTCAACACTCACACGTGTCTTAGGTAAACCAGTGAAATTTAGTCCTCAGGGTCACTAATTCCACAGTTTTTCATAAACTGCAGGAAATTTCACCTTGGTCCAGTTCCTGCTCCTTCACCATTTTGCTGATACCCATGCTTGAGGTAAAGCAGAATATTTTAAAGTAACATAAATAAATGAGAAAATGACACTACATCAGTCTAAATGTTGCTAACAGGAGTTCAGAAATGGCACAGAACAAATAGGGAAAATATTATATATGTAAATCATTTGTGAAATCAAGTTAAAATTAATGACAAACAAAATTGAGTTCCCTTTGTGGTTGATTTCCATTTAGCTGCACCCAACAATAAAATAGCTATCAAAGAAAGCTACCAATTAGATTTTAATTCAAAACATTTCCAGAAAACAGTTTCCAAATCTCAACTGATATCTCTCCAGCAACGTCCTAATTGCAGCAAGTTGGTGGTAAAGGAAAAAAAAAAATGCTTTAAATGAAAAAGATGTATTCCGTCTGCTGGATCATGCAGTATCCTTTTCTTAATTAATCCCAGAATTTCCCCTACACATGAGCTTCCGCTGAAGATTATATATAGACAGATAGATAGGTCTGTGTTGTCTGTGTGCGTGCATGCGCACACACACATGGATGTGTGCTGAGGGAAGGAGACAGGAAATATTACTGCTTCAAAATCTGAGGAATTTATCCAATGTTTTAGTGCTTTCTTCATGAAGTGTACTATTGGACAAAGGTTAAAAAGATCACAGAATTCAGAGCTGGGGAATTTCTTCCATTTAGTTTTACCCGTCACACAAATGGTGTGCTTTCTTGAAAGGATCTTTAGCATAATCAGGAGCTCAGGATCACCTGTAATAAGACTCTCCAGAGCCTGTCTGATCTGATCTTTCAACATCCAAACACAGAGTGAAATATGTTACCTTGCTCAGGAAGGGCTGCAAAAGTTCAATCTTCCCCCCAGCTACCTGCCTGAGGTAGACAGACCATCCCATGATTCTGCCTTCATCTAATGTGACACCATAGTCTTCTGAACCTCTAGGCATATTGAACCCTTCTGGATTTTTAAACATTGTGATGGATAAGCAAACTGAGGATCAGTCTAAGGTTATAAGAGGACAGTGCTGAGTATCCTTTGCAAGGGAGGACTAGAGGTGGCAATCAGCATGCAAGGAGCGTAACAGATATTTATCAGCTGATGGTGTTATAAAGCCAGATTTTTTTTTTCTACAGTTCATGAATGCTTTCAAACATAATCTCAGTAACACAAGGCAATGCACCTCCTGGCATTTTTGAATCTGATAGGAGCCCTGGAGTAACTGGTTCCATTTGTGTTCTTGGCAGCTACAGTTTCAGGGAGATGGAGGTTTCCAAGAGACTGCTGTAATGGTCCTGATGAAAATTATCCATTTTTGATGGCAGAAGCTAAGAAGAAATTGGCTCTGCAGATCCCTCTATCTCTTCTGGGCTCAGGCAGGACCAACTCAAAGAAATAATTTGGGGATTTTTATTATTTTAAATGTCTCATTGGTTCCCCTAAACCTGTTAGGGTTAAAAGAGAAGCGTATTTGGGTGGATTCTGATCTCAAAGATTCTATTTTATGGTGAGGCATATTTTAGGGTCTTCTCACAGGCAACTAGCAATAGGACAAGTGGAAATGGCCTCAAGCTTCATAAGGGGAGGTTCACTTTTGACATCAGGAAGACTTTTTTCACTGAAAGAATACTTAAGCATTGGCATGGGCTGTCCAAGAAGATTGTGGAGGTGTTCTAGAATGACAGGACATGACACTTAGTGCTGTGGTCCAGTTGACGTGATGTTCTGTCAAAGGTTGGACTTGGTGATCTTAGAGGTCTTTTCCAACTTTAATGATTATGTGATTCTATGTAATGATGTATATGCGGGTTTAAACGATGTTACTATGGTCAGTTCCTATATAACACATCTGAAAGAACAATTGAGGGATGCCTGGGGTACTATGCCTCTGTAGTCAAAAGAATTATTGGAAAATCATAGCAGTAAAATAATAAACTTTGGACGTGTTCTTTTTACCACAGTATACCCACTCTACTTTCATTTCAGTTCAAGTGTTTTATCAGAACTGCCTTTGTTTCAGTGAATGTGATAAATAAGGAGTCAAAGAAACGCTTGAGCCCTGATCAAGAGAGAAGATTGTTAATTCTCAACTGAAACTAAACTTAGCAGCTATTGTCACAGTCACATATAAAACAAATGAGAGGTGGAGCTGCCTCTAATAAATATTTTCTGTCTTTCATCAGAGAAGTGTGGTCTGAATAATAGTTCTGACAAAGACCAGCGTCTCTAAGATCAAGACTGCAACACATACCAACAGGCCAGAGGGGGGAAATACCTCAGCTAAAGACCAAAGAGAAAAACCCCTTTAGCTGTGATTATCAGTCAGCCGGGGAACTGCTCCCTGGAAGGTTATTGAGGCTCACTGTCCCACCCCCATACTATTACACTATATCTACAAGAAAGACACGGAAGTCACACACCAGTACCCACAGACATCCGCAAATGTTGACTTCATTAAAATCATATTGTGCTTTTTTTTTTTTCTGTCAGTTTTTTATCTGTAGGAAAGTGTCCTCTCCGGATGTTTTCTTCCCCCATTTCCCTCTTAAAGATGCTGAGGACTTGGCCTCCTTCTTCCTGTGGGTAGTTGAAAAAAAAACCCACAAAAAAGGTCATCATTTGATTCCTGCTTTGTCTCTTACTATAGTAAAATGATCTTCCTTTATATCACACTTTTATATGCTTGACAGCTATGCTTGACAGTAATAAAACTTAAGTCATAATCTGCTTTCAGTTAGAAGAATCATCTTTAAACCCTTTGGTATTCTTGTCAAAAATAATAATTGCTCATTGTCAACATTAACCTCGTTGAGTCTGCAGATCCATCATTACCATTGCTCAACTTAACAAAAATTACTGCCTAAAAATGGATGAATCACTGCTGCTGCTATATCTTACTAGATATTTTGCCAGTACTGGTTCATGGTAACATTAACTGGGAATGGTTCAAACTAAGTTCTTATAAAATTTTAGTCAGAGTAAAACAATACAGGCTTTGACAGAATTATAATAATTCATAAAAATCTACACTTATTAAGCAGTGCCACACATAGTATTAATAATAAAACCCACACAAGTTTGTTCTCTTATTTTTTTAACCAGAAAGTGAACTTGTATCACATACAGTATTTATGCCAAAGGAGATAACACTTGAGATAACCATCTTTCAGAGTTTTCCACAAACCTTTTCTTGTTCAGTGCCTTTTAGGTGATAATCACTTCACTTGAATATTTTAGGTTATCAGAGCTACACAAAGAAAGTTGGAGACATAATAGAAGAGACTAATACGTGATTAATAAGATCAGTCTAGAAATGAAAAAAAAAATTAAACCCAAATTTTCTAAGCAATTAGAAATCCAGCTAGATGTCTATTTGGATAAGGAAGAAAGCACAACACACTTCAGTGTGAAAATTCTGGCCCCAAATTAAAAAAAACAAGCAGTTCTGAATGCTTTCTCAATAAAACAACCTGAAAAGACAGTAGTTCTGTGGGGGGCATAAAACGACCAACCAACCAAACACAAACTAAGTTGCTCATCGAATTTCAGTTCAAGGCTTACAGTAAAACTACTTCACTTCTTCTTGACTCCATTTCCATTATAGCAGGTAAACTGAAAGGAAAAACTGGTACTTCTGCCCAGGTATTTTCATTAGGACCCAAGAAGTAACTGACTATAAGAAAAACATTTTTGTTAGAATCATCTGAGACTCCATGACTTGCCTTGCTACTTATTTCAAACACTTCTTTGAGTTCACAGTTCCCAGTTATATTAGTGGAACTACATGTAAAAACAGTTATCAGGATTGTGTAAGAGATCACAATGTAACAGAATATTAATCCTAAATATGTTTATAATTCTAGAATGTAATTACTCTAAAAATAGTTGTGCTTAGCATGGAAGTATGAGATTCATAATGAAAATCACAATACTCATCTATTGTTACTGACCCACAGTAATTGTTAAAGTGTGAGAATTTGATTGGGGTTAACATGTGGAATTAAAGATTCTGTGTGTAATGATGCTAGAAACACTTATGGTGTTATAAAATATCACTTTAAGCTTGTATTTTCCTAACTGGAGAGGTGCCAGAGCAGTGAAAAAAACAGTAATTTTTATTGATGACAAACAGTGGCAAAAATGTGAAGATATCATTAATGTATCAAGACTGGTTAAAGACATGGTTTCAGATTTTATTCAATCATTGAATGCAACAGCAAAACATGACCTGAGAAAGTGCATTTTAAATCTTACTTTGATCAAAACAACAGTGTTGCATCTTATCCAAGCCCATTCCACATAGATAGTGTAATTTAACTAGAGAGATATAGAAAGAATGTATATCATGATCTCAACAGCCTGTTTACTGTATCCAGTGCATGTCCTAAAAACATGCAAAAGTTGTAGCTACTGTGAGCTCAGCACCAAGGTGCAGTGATTAGCATAGTAGCCACATGTGCCTTTTCATGCTGTGGACATGAAGTGCTACTGGTTCTGATGCTACAGACAAGCCAACACACAGTGGTGCCTATACTAAAAAAGTCCTGCCTCTTCAGTGAAAACAGCAGTGTGAACAAGATCCATCTGAAACAGTCAACTATACATTTTCTTATGGCTCATCTGACAGACTCCTGATAAGTTCAAATAAGGGACCAGTACCTATGGTTGCCCTTCACAGAGCTTGAAAGGTTTTAGGCTGCCAAATAAGTTGTCTCGTTTCAACATTTACTGCATTGTCCAAAAGCCTGTGAATGCAAATTGCTATAATTAAGTCACTCTTACACAACTAGTACAGAAGCACAACAACAGCATTCTTGGTCACATCAGATTTCCCGAAGGACAGTGCTCTTTTATGTGTTGGAAGGGGAAAATAATAATTCTGTGAATACTAACAGCCAGTATTTGCAAACATTTCTGTTCTCATACATCTGACATTCGGGGTGGGCAGAAGATTTTACGCATTGTAAGTCACAAGCAATATTGTCCCAGGTGGGCTGGGACAGTGCTGCTTGCAAGCTATTGAGCTATTGTCATCTTATTGCTTACAAGGACAAAGCTGCTGTAGCCCTTACCTCACTTCTACAACTGTGTAGTTTTTACATCTGGGTTAAAAAAAAAAAAAAATTAATTTGTATTTCCCTCACACTTGAAAGTCCTGCTGCTGTGATCTGCTACCTTCTGTGACAGGCCAGTATTTCCAAGTACCACTGAGAGTTTTGTCTATCTAAAGATCCAGTCAAAACGTAGAGAGTTTTACAGGGCAGCTGATTTTTGACTTCTAGAAATGAATTGCTCATAAAAAAACTACAATCAGAAGACCTGCTGCTTGGGATATGAGTGTTGACTACATTTTATATCTGTCTATATGGCATTATGCATAGAGTGACAAGATTCCAGTGTAAAGAGCTGAGCTGAAGCACAGTTCAATTACTATAAGCCTAGAGACCTTTACATACAGATAGATGTTTGTACGTGGAAAAAATTGAGTAGGTGTAATTGTCCATGAATACCTAACCAAAGGTTCCTTCTATGTTTCTGTGAGTGCTTCCATCCTGTAAAACATTGAAAAGCCAGGAGTCAAATAGGTCCCTACTTAATTACTCTTGGCTTTCAAAAATACACTTCAATCCATAAGAATAACTTTTTAACAGTATCTGGTGAACTTACAATACAATGGTAGTTTCACTAATTGTCAGCTTTTTTGAAAGTAAAAGATAAGTGTCTCTGATAAGGGTGTCTCCGTTATAATGAAACCCAAAGCTGATACTGTAAAGGCAACAATCTAAGGCCAGTTGTGGTGATACAACTAATGGCATCAGTTGGACCACAAAATTATATTCAAATGATATGTGAAGGGAATCAGTGCAGTTTTACGGTGAACATTAAATTCCTGGTAAATTCCTGTCCTGCTGCCCATGCCCTGTCCTCCTTATGTACCTGTACCATTGGTTGGTATGTCAAACTTTCCTATTTCACATGCAGCAAAGCTATGCAGACGTACAGCACATGCATTTAGAAGCACAACTCCCCAGGGTATTGACCCTTCTATGTTCCTCTTTTTTGATCTGAAAGACAATCAGAAGTGTTGACAGCCTGGCCAGACATACACTCATCAGGGGTCACTACTACTCAGAGGAATGCTGTTCAGTTTGCGTATGTTCTTGTTATTCTGGTTCTTGAATGCTGCTTCCTATGCTGCACTAGAGGAATCAGTGCAATTCAGTGAGTGTGCAATCACAAAGTACCACTGTCTCTAAGGTCAGTTTAGAGGTTAAAATGGCTTAGAGACTTTTGTGGTAGGTCAGGTATGATTTCCCTTTTTTTGAGGAAGCAAAATGCTTATCTTGTTAAACTCATGTTCACATGCCAAACATCATAGAAAGGCTATTGCAGCAGCCAACTCCATGTAAATTTTTCTCTGTTTCAGAGGTAAGCTGCATTCATGGTTTTAATGTAGTGTGTCCTGTTTTTTTTTTTTTTTTAATTTTATTTTCTGTCTGCTTAGAAGTGGACAGACTAGACCCTGTCTTCAAAGGGAACTTCAGAATCACAAAATATCCTGGCAACCACCAAGACTTGTACTCAGTCTAGCCAAAGGCAATGTGCCCCCCCAAAAAAACTCAAAGAAAGCTGTATTCAGCAACAAAAACCACATTCAATTCACTTCACAGAGCATTTAGTGTTGATTTGGTTAGTGCAAATGTGATATTTGTGTCAGTCTTGTGTCTTTAGAGGAGGTAAGAAAAAGGTTAGCCTGGCATGATTTCCTTACATTTTTTTAAGAGGGACTGTCTGTGTGTACAGTATTGCCTGTGGAAATAATAGAAAATATTAAGTTAGATGATAAAATGATATAAAGACTAAGAAAATATATCATCTCTCATGTTAAATCTTCTGTTATTGCATTAGTAACAAGTGACTAATGTTTTTGCATCAATTTACCGCAGCTCCAAAAAGGTGCCCAGGTTACAAAATATGTATGGACCTGGATAGAGCTTCCTCTTGAATTTTGAACCAAACCCTCACTGAACAGTGGAGTCTCCTTCTCTCCAATCATCGCTGCTTATGAATAAGGTCTTATGGTTTTCCTGCTGTTGTGTGCTAACTGTCCTGCCCCTTCCTACTCTCCAAACCCATGTGAAAGGCTAAATGCTTTGGGCAAGGGAACCTTTTCTATTAAACTTGTGCTGAACTTTGTTAAAGTGATTAAGATTTTCGAGGTGTGCTGTTGCACTGTAATCTCATTTAGTTTTATTCCTCTATTATTCTTGCACTTGCTTTTAAATACTGAAAGGCTTTTGTTGGGAACAGACTTGGACAAAAGTTTAAGTTTTATTATATCTCCTCTTTTCTTGAGTTACTAATAGGCGACATTGGGGAGGGGCTGAATAATAAAAAACCACTCATTACTCTCACAGTGACAGATTTGCAGCTCACCTTTTGTGCTGGTCTTGGCTGGGGTAGACTAAACTTTCTTCATTTAGCTAGTACAGGGCTGTGTTTAGGATTTGCACTGAAAACAGGGTTGATAATATAAAGATCTTTTCATTCTTGCTGAGCAATATTAACACAAAGTCAAGGCCTTTTCTGCCTCTTGTACTACCCTCCAGCAAGGAGGTTGAGGGTGCACAAGAAGCTGGGAGGAGGCAAGCTGGGACAGCTGACCCCAGCTGACCCAAGGGATATCCCATAGCACGTGACTTACTTGTCAGCGAGTTAATACTGGGCTAATCTTTCAGGTACTTGACAAAACAATCACAAACAGGCCTTTGTGTGTGAAGAAGCCAAAAAAAGTACCAAGTACCAAGACATCAGTAATAAGAATTTGTCAAAATATCACCAATATTTATTATCTGTATCTTAATATATCAGGTTTTGCCCAAAATGAATATACCCTGATAGGTTTTGTAAATGCTGCAGGTATATTTTTACCAAAAATGTCATGGTGTCAGAATAATTCTTGTAGGCCATACAAAGACATTTATTGGGCTTATAAAAACATTTTTACTTTGCTGATATTTGAGGGTTTCAAATTAACCTGTAGATCTTAAAACTTTATCTACAACCAATGACTGCATTACAGGCTATTATAAAAGCCATTTATATCAGTCAGATCCATTATCCAACTGCTACTTCATTCATTTGTTGGATATTTGTCTATCCATTTGTTACTTCCTCCTTCACCTGTGACAAAAATATGGGATGCTCGGATCTGGTAGAAAGAATGTAATTCTAATTAAATAAAAGGACATTTCCAACTAAGAAGATTTTGAATAGAGAGAAAAAACCAAAAAGCATCAGTAGGACAGGAACCTGTTTAGTTACTCCTGGCTACCAAAAATGAGAATTGTCCAAGTAGTGCAAATCTTCCTATTTCCAAAATGTAACTTTATATTTTTGCAGTGCTGTGTTTTCTTATTCAAGTTTCCACTGGTTTAAATGGGCCCAAGGTGTCAATATGCATAGTTGACTATGTGAGGAAACTCTATATGAAGAGTTTTGTGCATTGACTGTTTCCACACCTTATGCAGGTCACTGAGGAGAATGAGACTGCTCACAAAAGTAATTTCACTGGTGATAGCATATACATGCAAAAAGGCACGAGGCTCAGAGATGCAGTTTTTTGCTTGCTGAGTTACTATACATCAATAAAGAATTAAAACAAATTACCTGTTTTTTTCTTTGTTACAAGATAAAGTATGCACTCTACTGTGAGATATTTTAGTTAAAAACGGCAGTATCTTGGTTATCTCTGGGTGTATTTACTAAGCATCACATAGATTAAAAGGAGTAATAAATGTTTATAAGAAAACTGGTGAGAAATATTTGATCAAACTTACTTAAAAGAACAAAAGAATAGCATTATTGTTTTTTGTAAAATCATTAATATAAAACAAGTTTCTCAAGACTTATAGTGAAGAACTATGCAATATTTAGCAAAGTAAAAAAATATTTATTAATTGCAACCACCCTCTCCAATATTTTAGTAATTTTTTTCAAGCAAAATGACAATCAAGATTGTTACCACTTTTTTTTTTTCCCCCCTCAAAACTTTGCACACAAAGAGGATGTTCCTTACCTATTTTAGCTCTCATTCTAGAAGGTGGTAGACAGCTGCCTACCTTTTTCCTCTTAGCCTTATATTCAAGGCTGGAAGAGGAGCTAGTTTCTGTCTTCTGAGGGCATTAGAGTAGAGGATCATACAGCATGGTTCAGATCTCTAGCTGGCATTGACTGATGTCATTCCACCAAAGTCCCTGCTTCTGTGCTGATCCAGGACGCTGTGGCTCTCAGCTAGTGACCAGAAAGATGTGTTCACATGTCTGTCACTACTGGGAAAGACTTTCTGAAATTTAGGATTGGAAATAACTATTCCACTGGGTGATAACTTTTGGCACATGCCAACTTTGTAGTGGCAGAGGAAGAAAGAAGCACCATTAGCACAGTCTGCTCATGCTGCTGCTGTTTCTGATGCTGACATTTGATGTCCTAAAAGCTGTTGCCATTGCATCCTTCCCTATTGATGCCACTGCATATTCTTGGGACAAAATCCAAATAACACTTTGCGCTCTCCTGCCAAGATAATTTTAACCCCATATCCTTCCTCAAAATACAGAAACACTGATTTGGGCTCAGATACAATTTCTGTAAAACATGCAGCTTACTTAAAACAGTAATTCTAAAAGCATGGAAAGGATTCATACAATACCATAGGATGAGTAGTCAGATTGATTTACCATATATTTTAGCTGAAAAGCTCTTGTTCTGTAGTGACAAAAACATTAATTTTCTATTAAGTTGTTGAATGTATTATCTTCTCAAACACTTCCATTTCAGTGTTGCATGCCTGGCTTCCCGACTTTATAGTTACAACTGTATATTCACCTGCTTATACTAGACAGTAGTTTCCACACTCCAGGCTTCCCTCCCTCCCCCCCCCCCCAGGGAAAATAAACTGAGAAAGTCCGGGATTTGGCTTTGTAAAACCTCATCAATAAGATTTTTGTTTTTTCCATACCAAGATGAAACATGGAATTCCTGTTCAGATGCTTGTTTTGGCTGACTCACTGAAATTTGGATTATTGGGTGTCAGTGGAGTATTCCACTTCTGACCCGTCTCTAATATTTCTCAGTCTGCACTCACACATCTTTCTGCCTTTCTGCTTATTTTAACCCCCTTCATTTATGTTCATAATCTCCTACCCTGTGAACAGTACAGTACCTACACTAATTGAGAAAGAACTATTTGTTGAACATGGTACCAATTAAAGGAAGTGTGGCTGTTTGACTCTTGGACTGGAACATGTAAAGCTCAAACACATTTTAAAGTTATATGAGATCACAAAGGTTTAAAATATAAGAAAAGCCAGAAATGTGGTGATTTTTAAAAGTCCAGAAGAAATAGCAAATGTTGGGAAAGATTGTAAAGATATAGCATGGAAGACTACGAGCAAATAAACATCAATCTCATTGCCAGGAACAACAGCAGCACTTATTTCAGAAAATCTTCGTTGAATATTCTAGTGTCTATTCTAGCAGCATACTACCATTAAGTGGGAGTGCCATATATGTTTGTTACTTTGTTTTTCCTGTGACTATTTCTGCTTTTTCCCTGTGTTCTCTTTCATCTTCCCAAAGGATTTAAAGGAAGCTTGATAATCTTTTCTAAGTTTAAAAAATATCTGTCTGGCTATAACAACAGGAGACATAATTTTTTCAAGACCTTATTTTCCCAGCCGGGGACTTTGAAGGCAAACTGGTTAGGTTTTGAGTTTGTTTGGAGAGCTTGAAGTGGAAACACAGTATCCGTGGACTCACACGGCTCTTACATCTGCTCTGAAATTTCTCTTTAAAAGAAGCTACCTTGTCGTGTTAAGGGACCTCTGCAAATGGATCACAAAAGTCCCGTTAAAAAATTTAGTAGACAGATGCAGTTGTAAATCTGGATGCATATGTGGTCGTTCAGTTAATATTATTTTGATTTTTTGTTTTAATGTTGTTTGTGCTTTTGTTTTGTTTGGATTTTTGTTTGTTTGTTTGTTTTTCCCATGTCTTAAAACATATGAAGTAATTGCTGCTTTCCCATATGGGACAACAGCTTTGAAACACTGACTTATAACTTCTCATTGCATTGGTTAGTAAACATCAGGATGAACTTAATATATTTTTCAAGGAGTAAGAATTTCTAAACTGCAGTTCTTTATCAGTATATAACTTTTTTTAGCTCAAAACAAAATACAGCAAATATTCTCTCGGCAGATTTTTCAGGCATATTTTTAAACTGCTGCTTTGGAAACATGCTATACTGGCCTGTGAACACCAATACAGAGACTCAGAAATCAGTGAAACTGATAGATAGAACAGGATTCGGTCTAAGTCACATCTGTACTAAGATCAAAACACTAAGGAAAGAGTACTTTAAAAAAGCTCAGTTATTTTAATTATTGAAAAATTCTAGCAAAAGCACTGAACAGATACTTTGAATATGTAATTGAACTTAATGCCCCAAATAAAAAAAGAAAGGCACTGGGGCTGTTAACATCAAAGCTTGCATTCGCAGTCTAGGGCTTACAACTGATAAGCTCCTTCTGGAAAAAAAAAAAAAAAAAAAGAGGAAAAAAAGAGGAAAAAAATCTCCATATTTCAGTGTCACTTGAGTAAAACTGACATGATAAAAGCAAATATGTGAAGAAAGAAAAAGCAAAGTGGGGTCAGGTTCCAGCTCCCAGCAATACTGTATCATACAAAGTCTTAAGTAATGAACTTCATTAAAAAATAAATTAAGTATTTCTTAGGCAGCTACAAATGAGACTTTTTTTTTTCTATAGACTCTATTGAAATGTTGCTACCACACTATCAAAGCAAATAAGCTGAAGATACATTGAAAGCAATAGTGTTCAGATAGATGTTTCTATGCTATTGCAAAACACAAATGGTTAACATAAAAGTAATTTTCTCCTGGCAGATGATTTGCATTAGTTTTGGGGGTAATAAAATAATTAATTTTCATGATAATCCACAGAGGGATTGTACTAGCCAAGTGATATGTTAAGAACAACTAAAAAGTATTGCCTTAAAAATCACTCATGTATGTTACTAGAAAATTTTCAGAGCAATTTTTGTATTGGACATATGTGTCAAATCTTCCAGGCCCTAAACTCTTTCCAGAGATGTGAGGGCTTTCCCATTCTTAATAATTCTGTGGAAGCTAACAATGCTTATCTTCCAACATAAAACTTTTCATATAAGTGCACATATGCATTATAAAATACATACAAGCACATACACATTTCCTCTTACATACTGATGTTTGTAAAATCATATGTGTCACCTGAATGGATCTAGAAATCCAGGATCTCTCACACTACTCATTTTTATGAGGAACCACTACAAATATTGACAGACTTCAAATTTTAATTCTGATATTCTATCCCTATTGCCAGTAGCTCAGGTAAAGTTAACAGAAAGACACATAGACAACTGGGTTAAAGGAAAATGCTCATTTTACTTCAGTAGAACACTGATAAATATTCTCAAACTAGACATCAAAATAATAACAATTTCCTACCAAATTATTCATTTGGCATTATATGACTTGCTGGTGCTTTGCAAAACCCCACAACAAGAAGTGAGCAGAATAATCTTATTTTTAAAATGAAAAAGAATAACTGAAAAATATATATAGTAGAATGCATACATTTCAGAAAATACTTGCTCTCCTGATTCAACGTTGAAAGCACAAGCCAGAGTACTTTTTATCTATAATAAGGAATAACGACTGATTATTTACTCCCTTTTTTTCCCAAAGTTATATATTTAAATCTTTCTACAGATTTTTTTCCTTTTTAAGCCATTTTAGAAAAAATAGTCAATAATACAAAAAGCATGCAACCTTCTGAAACAGAGTTACATATATAGACAGAACAACACAGTTAACCACTTTTCAATCTTTCAATTACACCCAAAAATGGACAATTCTCAAGGCTTAAAAATATCTCTAAAATGTGTACTTAGTGTGGTCGAAGAACCATGTGGTATTTCACAGAGCAGGATCTGAAGAATGCTATTAATAAACCATGAATTCACAAATTTCTTTATGCTTTTTTTTCTGAAAAATTACAAGTCAAGCTTAGCACATGGCTTCAGTGTCTTCATGACATTGCTCAAATTCACTTCCTCTCTACATATGCAGCAGCTCTTATATATTTCTTCCTGTAAGGCACATAGTTAATAATGTGCTTTTCACAGTTAAAAAAACAAACAAACAAACAACAGATTACAGAAGGATTACAGGCTAAAAGATTACAAAAATAATACAGCTATTATTTTAAATTTCTAATAGGCTATGTTCATATATCTCAAATTAGCTAAAATAATGACATAACAGATACTATATTTATGTATGTGAGTGCGTGTTATATGTACATAAACAGAAATAAGTCTCTATACCTTGGCTTGACTGATAGTATTGTCTAGAGTGAACAGCAACAATCAGTATGTAATGTCTTTAAAAAAAAAAAAGAACACAGGAATCTATTGATTTTTCTTTTCAAAAATGAAAGGTCAAATCTCTATCACTTCTCATAAAAATAAATTTAAAAAAAACCAACAGAAAAAAATGAACCAAAACAAAGTCAGTACCTAATTTCTTTTTAAAAGGAGAGTTTCCAGGTTTGCAGATAGTTGAAATGTAATTCAGCCCTCACCAAGAGACAACTTGTTGTTCATCCAGAGTAGTAATTCTCTACATGGAACTTGACTCAGCAAAATACTAGACAATCCACTTATCTTAAGAACATGTTAAATTGATTTTCTGGCCAGGAACACAGGTCTGTTCACAGGCTGCGTTTACCTGAAATTCACTGCTTAGCAAGTGTATTTCATTCTCCCTAATTTTGTAGAGGCCTATGGCTGTCCTTGACAATAGATGCTCTTTTATTTCTTACAGGTTATTGATTGATCATAAAATCAAAATTACGTTAACCACGAGTGAATCTTTCTGAGGACAAATACATAATCTCTCTGTATATACACACGCTGTATATATTACTATATTATATATTATTATCCGTGTATTGAAGGCATCAGAGTGACCTAATTGTGGCCTTCTGGTACCTGAAGTGAGCCTACAAGAGAGATGGAGAGAGACTATATACAAAAGCATGCTGTGCCATGAAAAGGTGAAATGGCTTCAAACTAGGAGGGCAAGTTTAAATTAAATATTAGGAAAAAATTCTTTACTGTGAGGGTTGGTGAGACGCTGGAACAGGTTGCCCAGAGAAGCTGTGGATGCCCAATCCCTGAAAGTGTCCCTTCCAACATAGGCCATTTTATGATGATGATTTTATACTTACTACATGCATTTTACAAATTTATTACATACTACATATATTGGTGAAAACACATTGTGTTCCATTTCAAGGAAAATTTTATCAAAGACTACCTGAGTGTCGTGACAGTGACAAAATGAGTTCCCCATATTTAAAGTGAACTGCTGCTGAATATGCTGAATGTATTCAATGCTTGTTTTTTGTTTTTTTTTTTTTTAAAAAAGGCATATTGAGTTGATAATCCAGTCAATTCCCATTACTGATTCAAAAGCAGTTTTAAGTATATTATATCTGTCTGAATGCTTGTGCCAATTTCTATGAACTTTCAAATAATATTTCACATTACATGTAAACACTTTTCAAAGTCTTTGTATTCTCTCACGCTGTGTGAAAGACCTTATGAAACTGAGAGAAAAGAATAATTTTTCACAATATACAGTAAATTACAGAAATCACATTGGAGAAAATTTTAAAATAATAGTTTTGATTACAATTTTTTTTTCCAGAAAAATTTTTTCTTTTGGAAGTAGGTCAAATTAAATAAGAAAATTCCACTCCTTTCTAAAATTTATATTCTTAATATACCATAAATCCTTTCCAATTCATTTATATGTATATACACTTGAAATCTGGATTATCTTTAATGTTTCTGCCAACTGACACGTGACAAAAGCTTTCATGATCAGGACCTGATCCAGTTTAACATCACAGAGAGCAGGGGTACTTGCTAAATAGATGGTACAAAAAAGAGAATATAACTTTAGGTACAAATACCTACCTATTAGGAAATATTTGCAGCTTGTGATAATTGAGCTACCTAAATATGCAATGTAACAGATGTATACGCTACATGCAGCAAACCAGACATGCACCAACAGACGTGCGTGGCATGGAAATGGCATGATGGGGTGACCGTGGTAAGTAGGGAAGATAATCATCCCAAAGTGTTCTGCTACAATAGCACAGACCAGAGGTTCAAAAGATCCTGCATGTTTATGTGTTAGCTGAGCACAGAAGCACTGGTGAAACCCTCAGCAAGGCTATCAGTAACTTCCCTGAGACCAGGCATTTTGCCTCTCCTGCAGAGCCAGTTTACCCACAGCTCCCCTCTAAGTGGTCTTACAATTAAGACACAATAAAAGATGCTGACATGCTGTGTAAGCATTGTTCCTGACTCTAGTTATCCCAATTATTTTTTATGTTTTACCCTTAAATGAGAAAGACATAGGGTGGTAGCTCAAACACTGAGATAGCTATTTATGTTTTAGAACAAACAGTTTAAGCAGTATTATATACAGATGTCTAAATATTTTGAAAGTATCTGTTTATGGAAGTAAAAATTAAACTACCTGTTTAAATTTGGAGAATTTTATTTAAAATCTTCATGTAGGACTGAAATTGCTTGTTAGCTAATACACTGTGGCAAATGAGGCTTATTTACAGAGTATATGAAGTGCTTGGATTTCTGTTTGAATCGAGAAAAGCAATACATTTGAATTTTCATTAGACTGCTCCATTTTTACAAAAATGATTCATTGTATAAAAACAGTAGTAAGTGGCTTACTCTCTGTCTTTGTCAACAGACAACTGGCAAATTGCTGGCTGCATAATATTTCTGTTAGACTACTTGTGTATGGAAATCTGACTGCTTTGCAAGCAATTTAATCAACAGTGTAAATAACCTGTGTAAAATAACCAACAGCGCAAATGCCTTTAAATAATCAAGGCTCTTTAATGTACATAAAATAGGCTTTTGTACCTACAATAGACTTGATCTTTATAACCACAGTTCCTTCTCACCTATTATACCTCATTGTGCTCTACAGTAATCAATGCATATAGAAGCTTGATTCTCAAACCTACTCTTTAGTAGGTGCAATTTTTCACCCACAGAGAACTGTGTCCACAATCTCACACTACTAATAAATTGCCAGGAAAAAATAAGATAAGATTACAGATGTAAAAGCTGGAAGCTTGGATTGAAAATTGGACTGTATGACTGCATAAATAAAAAGCAACCTACAATAACAAACAAAGCAGGTAATTTGCTAATGTTATTGGGAGACATCTTCCATGTTTCTTAGGCAGTAAAAGTCCCCTGGGTTTTGCAGTGTGATAGAAGTTATTCAGATGTTTTACGCAGCATAATGTCTTTCCAAGTTTTTCCATTTTAGTGTCTATCAGTATACAAATGCTGAATATGTGCATGATTTGCTTAATTACACAAACACATGAGTATTTCCCTATGCTGCCTGCCAGATGACATCACACAGTGAGAGGAAAAAGAACTGGAAGACTGGCAGGCAGGTAGAAAAAAAGACCATAGAATATGATGTTAATATAAAACTACAGCAAGGTAGCAAATAAAAATGGGATACATATATAATTGATACCCACTCACAGATTTCTTTACATTCTCAGAATAATCATATATTTGAGAATCAAGATGTGGTGTTCATTTTGCTTTAAAGTGTCCTTACCTGTATATTTTTATGTGCATTTTAAAAAATCTTTTCAAATTTAAGAAAAGTATTTTTAGCTTTTCTTTAATTTTTGAACATGACAAAAATTTTACTCAAAGGTTGTATATAGTTTTGTATGTTGTAGATAGCCAGAAACAGCTTTTATTAAAAAGGAAATTACTGAAGTTGAATGGGTTTAAAAGAAGCTTTCAAGGAAATTAATCTCCATTTTAGACAACCTGAGCAGTAGAATGTGTTAAGCAGTATAAAAGAGTTAAAAAAATATGTATTACCAGTTACACGAAGTTAAAAGTTAGATGTTACATGAGATAAAAAGTGTTTACAAAGCAGCTTGACTTCCTAATGTATAACGTGGTCAAGTATGTACTTTGTCCAAAATGTTGAAATATACCATTTAATCTTTAACCAACATACTTTTTAAACCTACTGATTCTGTGTTCACCACACTTGCTTTACCCAAGCACCTGCAAGCAGGTACTTCTGTGTCCAAGTCAGGGGTCAGATATCAATCAGATTTAACGTTTGTGGTGAAGCTGCATTTCTTTCAAAGGTAGTTTTTTTGGAAATGGATGCTCATTCAAGATACTGACTGATGAGATCATCCCATTGCATTTTTATCCTTCCCTTTATATTGGTTTTGGTGTTTTTTATCTGTTCTACACACACACACATGTAAACACTAAATTTAATTCTTTAATTCTTTAGGCATATGTGTTTATACTTATATCCCTGGATCAATGAATCTGCTACTGATTCACAACTCATCACAGTGTACCTGCAATGAAGTACTCTTGCAGTTCCTGAATTGTGGTGTCACTACTTTATTTGAGTTTCTGAGAACCCAGAACTGCCACTGAAGCTTACTAAAAAGTTATTATTTCACAATGTTCCATCTATTTAGACACTCTTACTCATATTTAGTAAGAGAAACAGACTTAATTTCAGAAATTTCTTCTGTTTACTATATTTTAACTCAAAATTCTGGAGTACAGGATAAAGACCTGTGACAGATATTTCTTACCTGTGCACAAATATAACATGTCTAACAGGAGCAAATGAAACTGTTTAGCAAATGCACCATGGTTTGTACCTTAACCACCTCTGTCTATAGGTAGCATCCAGTACAATCAACACAGACATTTTTGGTTATTGTTACAATAATCACTGCAGTCAGTTATTTCACAGGAATTATCATAAAGTAAATGATCACTTATATTTATCTTCGTAATCTCTATTATTAGTCCTCCAGAGCTCATGCCATAGAGATACCAGAGAGATACCTGTTCATATCAGAGGAGCTTTCTTTCATGTAATTCACTTTCCTGCAATTAATTTGGAGCGATCATAGCACTTGCCTGTTGCATACTTTGTCTCCCAAACTTATTCACCACATTACACTACAAACCAGAGTTCTTATTTGACGAAAATAATGGAATGTCAGTCCAAGTAGCTCTAGGCAAAAGGGTGAGGTCCTCATTTGAACTGGGATTCATCTCGTCTAAGCTCAGATGTCCACATTGCATATGTCAATTCCTGAGCTAAGCTGTCTAGATTGTCTCTACGGTCAGTGGAGAGACACAGGCCTTCCTAGGGTATGAATCATCTCATCTGTTTTCAGTGTCCCTTTGGATGAAAGTAATCGTTCTCTGAAGGGACTTATTTTTTTCCACAGAATAAAGAGGGCATCAGGATGAGTGGTTCACGTGCGAATATCTATGTTGTAACAAATATCCTAACATTAAATTAATCCCAATTGTGGACTTTTATCTAAGTTACATGACCATCCTCTGCAACCAGTAATGAAAATTATGCCATTGTAACCTCTGGAAAATAAACCAATGTAGTCACAGAGGGTTACTGAGTCCTCTGCTCTCACACAGGGCACTATCTCCTTTCACAAGTAGCTCCTTTACTGAAATGGAAATTCTAAAGTTTTCGTAGATTAACACAATGGGAAAATGGCATTGTTTCAATTAGCCTCAAAAGAACAGATGTAAACAAAAGACAAAATGTCTTTCTTTTATTTCTTTAAGACCCCTGTTCTTATTTTAAAAAAAAACAAACTTAACTTGAAATGACAATGTAAGAAAGATTTATTTGACTCTTGGGTCTGTACTCAAATACACATTTTACTATGATAGTTATGGGTGTATCACTTTGAAGGGGTTACTATTAAATGCAACCAGGTAATTTGGAACTTTGTGTTTAGTATGTGGTAATTATCACTTTTGTTACTCCCCCAAAATTACAGCTTCAACCCAAGACCAGGAAAAAAGTAATAAGGAAAAAGGTTGTTTTAAATTTACTCTATCTGAGGGTAACATTGGAATTCCTCTCTTTTCCTGGTGATGTGGCCTGATTTATGTGGTCTTTCTACACAGAAAGAGACTTCTGTTGAGAAATATGGTAGTTTAAAAAACTGCTAATTTTGTATCATGTTTTAGAGTAGTTGCATCCCCTTATGACATTTCTATTAAAAGCTCTAATTGAGGGCAAATTCCTCTTCATCCTTCTGAGACTTTTACAGGGCTCAGAAATATGAAGTTCTGTGTGATGTTTGTTTAAAGATTGAAAAATAAAACCCAAACCACAAAAGTTTACAGGTGAGGCTTAACAAGCTGCAGCAGAAGGAATGTGAATTCTAAATAAAACAGGATATTCTCCTCTGTATCAGCAGAGGCTTAGCATTAAGGCTATCCTACCTAGTCAACAAAGGATGAAGACCTTGCTAGGAATACCCAATGTGATATGTGTTGTTTCCATGCTTAAAAAGACTAGAGAGGAAGGTGGGAAAGCAGAGCTTTAGATTGGTTAAGAGGATGAAATAAATCTGAATTTTTTCCTTACTTGACAAATTCTTCCAAGAAAGAATGAGATTTACCCTTATCCCATCACAAAGTTTCTGTTCAGCCTCTATTCCACGCATATTCTTTGCGTAAATATTTTCAGTGAATAAACAACTTAGGCAGTAAGCTACTGCTGAAGGGTCAAGAGTGCAGACCAGCTGCATTTTTTTCTGACCAGTGACAAATTGTTTAGAGCTCAGTTAATAATAATAAAATTCCACTTAAGATGACTTGTTCTAATTTTTTGTCTGTAATTAGAGAATGATAAAACTGTGCCTTATTTCTATGTGGGTTTCATGGGTTTGCATAACAAAACACATGATTACAATAAAACATAACTGACATTCGTAAAACATCATACACCCAAATGTAACACACTGCTTCTGAATAAAATACATTACTAATATCTGAATTTTATCTGAATATCAAATTAAAAATATTTTGGTTTGGAAAACTAGATATTAGCTACCTGAGCCTAATAAATAATATTTAATCTATAAATTTTCTCAAATCCTTCCTAAAAGCTTTCACTAGAGTTGAGCAGTTTATATTTTTCATATCTCTTGCTAACCTCTTATGACTTGCTTCAAAACTTACAGCTGTTTTCTCTATCAACTCAGTTCTTCATAGACCGCATTTAAAGCCTGTTATTCAACTTTGGAGAGATTGAGGAGGCAAACTCAGAAAACCTTAAAATAAAACTTACTGAGAAGAGAAGATACTGTCTCCTAAATGAAAGTACTTCAAATCTTATTCTCTTTATATTAAACTATGTTCCACTCAATAAAAGATCTATTTTATGGGACAGATTTTCATTTTTAGGAGAAAGATATAACTGAACAATGACAAAACCCTCTTTAATCAAATAATTTAATTCAGTGGAAATTTGATATATATTTTTATAGTAACGTTATTTTTGAAAGGATAAATGGACATTACTGGTGGACCTGAGAAAAGAAATTAAGCACTCTGGAGATGGTCAATCTACAATTAAATGTTTGCAGAACATTCAGTTAGAATAAGTGACTCTGCAAAGTTTCTGTGTGATGGGTTTACTTATCTTTCACCTTAGAATCACAGAATATCTGAAACTGGAAGGGATCTACAAGGATCATCAAGTCCGACTTCCTGATCCTCATAAGACTAATTAAAACTAAACCAGATGACTCAGAGCATTGTCCACAAATTCCCGGAACTCTGACTGGCTTGGTGGCATGACCATGCCCCTGGGGGTGGTCCTGTGCCAGTGTCTGACCATCCTCTTAGCGAAGAACGTTTTTCTAATGTCCAGTATGAGCTTCCCCTAACACAGCTCCATACCAAACTCCACACCAAAGGTTTGGAGTATCTAATAATTAATAAAAGTGGGATATTTGGAAAAGCATGCATGTGGTGGGAGAAGCTAGGAAGACTTTTTTCCCAGTCATTTAGTTATTACTCTCTTTATCTATGAGCAGAAGAAATAGGTAAAGTGTTTTTTTAAATGAGATTTGCAAAAGCTGTTCAAATCCAGGGTTGTTTAGGACTTTTCCCTGTTTCCAGCTACCAGGAAGTTTTATGAGGGGATCTGGCAATCTGCATCAAACATCTGTTCAGGCAGTTTCTATGCAGAAAAAGCAGATCCTGAGCAGAACACATGTCAAGAGTAGCTTTTTTGGCTCATGGCTCAACCAGCAAGGAAAGGATTTGTATAAGAAAGAATGAACTAATATTTTCAAAAGTCTCAAATCTTTGATCAGAGAGGAAAGCAGACACCTATTTTTCAGAACTGGAGATAACTACAAGAAAACTGATGGAGAAGACTGGCATTGTGGTGTAATCAGACCATCATCCAGACCATCATCAAGCTTCATCTCCCTCATGATCTCATTCAGTATGGAGAATGTATAAACTAAAATGGCATAAACACAATGTGATTCCAATGACTCATAAATGAAGACAAACTGTAACATGGTGAGGCACTACAAAGGGTGAGGATTACATGCTTTTGGGAATCCTAATTAAACTGAATGTGACTGCATTTCTCCTTACTGTGCTTCATTTATAAAGGTGCTCCAGATACAACAGGATCTCTACGTGACATATAGCTGACTGCTTTCTGTACAGCCATTGGGCTGTTGGTAGGGGTACCAGAAATCTTCCAAACCAGCAGACAGTGCACTGTAGTCAAAAGCCAGTGGGAATGACTGTCCTTGTTCTCACAGTTTTAGGCTCCAGCCTCTGGCTTAGATATCAGAAAAGGTACCAAATAACTGCCATTGCTTTTGTGAAGTATCCTGAAAATTCAACTGTAAAGCAGCTGTGAAAGTCAGATGCTGAATTTACTTAACTGAATAGCCTGGACAATGCTGTAATTTGAAAAAGGTTTTGTGACTCTGATGCTGGAACTGAAATGTTGTTAAATGTAGGACAAAGTGTCTTTTCAAGTGTTTTTTGGCCTCCATCTCTGCAAAAGTCTACACATACTTCAAAGCAAATGAATACAACATCAGATCAGACAGACTGAGCATCCTATGTACAAATACAGCTGAAAAGGTTGGCCTAGTCAAGTGATTTTTCCTCAGCTTTGGAGTTCTACCAGTTGTGGGATTTTTGGGGGGGGAGGCATAGGTTCCTAGACAGCAAACAGACACCTGAGAATATGCTCATTTTCCTTAGTGATCTTTCCAGGATGTCTGATGATGCCCAGAGACCATTCCTCCTCTCTGCTGGTAACTACAATTGTTAAAACAAACACCTGTCAAAATGCAATGTTACCCAAAGGTATATTATAACCCAATAACTTCCAAATTAACATAAAATGAAGTTAAGTTCAATAAAAGGACCCTTTGGTACACAGATTCATACAAATGCAGTATATATGTATATATATAACTGTGAATTTAATTAGGAACTAAGAACTCTAAAGGGAAAAAAAAGATTCTGAAATACATCAGTTGGTGAATATTTCTTCTATAAGAGTACACCAAAACAAACCAGTAATATCTACAGAGAGAACACAAGAGATAAGTGTTGTATCATCATACAGTATATAAAATGACTGTGTAGTTTGCTATGGTACACAAGGATATCACAAAACCAAATTCTGGATATTCCATTTTGGGAAGGGGGTGATATTATTCTCAATTAAAAAAAAAATTGACACAATTATATACAGACAATTGAAGTCAATACTGCTTACAAACCGAAAAACAGATTCAGTAACATCTTACAGACTTTAAATTACCTTTTTATCATTGAGAAACTTCAGAATTCCAGCACAGTACTACAGTATACTTTTGGGATGGGATTTTTGGGGGGTTTGTTTTTTTTTTCCTCAAGCATGACAGAGGGTCAGGTACAGGCATTGCTAACATGTAGCAAGAGCATATGAATAAGCACATAACTGAGGCAGTACGGAGAGCAGTTCTCCACCCTTTCATCCCTGTAGACAGTATTTGTCCCTTTGATCCTTGAGAAGATCAAACAAAATCCACTTATCAATTATTTCCTTTTTTGTCTTTCAGATGCTGCCACAGGTCTTCAAATACTGATGGCTAAGTACTTCAGGAATATTTTATTTGTTTACTTTTATAAAACAAATGTTTACCACAAAAGAATATTTTTTCATCTTATTATTTCTCCCACCCTCCAAAACTATATAAATGAAACTTTTTAACATTAATTATTTTGCATACAAATTTTGAAAGCGTATTGGAAACTTACAAAGAGAAAGTGGATTTCGTGCACTGAAAATTTTCAGAACTGCTGAAGTTTGGACTTGACAGACCTTCCCTCTCACTAGCAAAAGTCTAGAGGGTTAGGTTTGAATGGACTGAGGGGTGGCAGTGGGGAAAACACACTTCTGTAACACAGGCTTAACAAGAGTGTGAGGAAATTGCCTGCATGAGAAAGATAATAAAAATTAGTGACTTCATCTGCCCACTTTTCTGTGGCAATGAAGGAGTCTGAGACACCGACTACCTGGGGGGTCAGTCCATCACTTGGCTACCACCTATGTTGTGGTTTCTCTCACGTGCTGTGTATCCATCCCAGTGTACTAGTCCTATTCAGATACTGACATGGTAGTACAGCTGCTCAGCCTAATCTAAACCACTTTACTAAAACTCAGATATATCTATTACGATTCTTACTTAGGCACATTTGTTCATGTAGGGTTGCATTGGTGCTGCCAATGCTGTAGCCACAAAGGTTCATCTCCATCTGCTAAACCAGAAAATGCTGACCTAAAGGTTCAGTCCTGAGAAGGCTCATATGACATTTAGTACTACCAGTACCTCAGTAGCTTGCTTACAAGCTCTCTTAGTCATTAAAGATAATAAGAACTTAAAACTTAACAAATCATCCAGTTTTATTCTGTTGAAAGTTTTTAAGAACAGAGACATAATTTCTTTCAGACTTTGAGTAGCAGAGACCACAAAGAAAGAAGAAAACCTGATTCAGAAGGAAAAGCAGCTGAGTTATTGCCATGATGTCTTCAAAGTGAGAAAGGATACGCAATAAGGATGGGAAAAGTCAAGGAAAAGGGAGGAACAACAAAATGAAACTGTATCAGCGGACCTTGGATGATAGTGATCTGACAGCTTAATAGGTTACTCACCACATGAATGTCAAAAGAAGTTTGAAAGTTGTTGTAGATGAGTGTCACAGAAATACTAACTAGGGTTTGAAAGAAAAAGATACACCACAAACTGAGTAAAGCACAAGCAACATATGAGGAGAATTATTTCGAAATAGTGGAAGCAAAAGGAGAGGTATGCATTGGAAAAACAAAATTAAAAAAGAAAAGTAGAAACACTGTATATTTTTAATGAAAATTCTTTTATCCCACAAGAATGTTATTACCTACAAGATTTTTGGGAAGTTTTCCATTAGGTTTCCAATTTTTAGATTTGGTTGAAACACTGTTAGAGTGTAAGGTGAGTAGATTATTCAGGAAGTGAAGTTTACCCTAATAAATCCTATCTCAGTTATTTTCCACAGACATATTTCTTAAGATGCTACACACAATCGATATGATACAAGAGAATGAGAAAAACAATTACTCATTGTGAGTCGGGTAACTCTAAACTTTTCAAAGCAATAGCATAGAACAGGGCTTGCAGATATTATTACTTAACTTGTAGGTTTTAGAATTATCAACAAAAGAATGGAAATCAAGCAGCAGGTTGGAATTAATTGAACTGTAAAATTATTTAGGTTAAGAGGGCCCTATGGAGGCCATCCAGTCTAATCACCTGCTCCAGGGAGGGTTAAGTTCAAAGCCAAATCAGATTTCTCAGGACTCACAGTCAGCTTTTAAAAATCTTCAAGGGTACAGAGTACAAAACCTCTCTTCTGTCACTTTCAAACAAATAAATGAGTTTATCCACTCTCTATAGACACCTTAAATATCTTTAGTAGTAAAAAAGTTAGTTTTTTGATTCTGTTGCCAAGATTCACCCAGAAGATCATTTATTCCTAAAGTAACTGTCTAATTCACTTGGAATTTTTTCCTGTCTGTAGGTATGTATTTCACCTCTCTTGGCCATGAAAGTAGCTCAGAAGAATAGTTTGTGTGAGACAAGTAAACTTTAGAAAACTAAAGTTGTGTAAGATGACCCTGATTATGATGTTTAGGCTTGAGCTCCTTACCACTTCCTCTTCTAAGGGGGGCTTTCCACTATTTTTTACTACTCATGGAATACTAGCATTGATTCAAAATGGAATTTCTTCTGGTAAGAATCTGGTGATGCTCAAGATCTTGGAAAGCCTTCCATGTATTATCATGCAAATGTTGTCCAGTAATCCTATGCTTAAATAGTGATTGATAGCAATTCTATTCAACAAATCCCTTTGTTAACCAGAATACAGAGTGAACTGAGAGTAAGTACATGAAAAGTCTTACTTTTCAGACCCTGAGATAAGAGCATTTTGCCTGGCTTTTTTCCTAACTGGATATTTGAATTTCTGTGTATTAAAGGTCTGAATGTTGATTAACTGCCAACTCCTTGCTGGCAGTTCCTTTCCAGATTCCAAATTAGTACTTCTGTGGCACTTTCTCATGCACTTCTACAGCACTTCATGAAAAATGGCAGTGACCTGTGTTCAGGTGGTGCTGTGATCCAAACAATATCATCTAAGACTAGAAACATGCATGTGTCTTTAACAAATATGAGAAAAGGGTGACTGAGTTGCCCACTACCAAGCATTATGCAGCACTTAGTAATAAGGTTGCATGTGGCCCACTCCTCTCTCATTCTTGGAAAAAATATAAAATCATGACATGGAGGAGGAGGAAGACATTCGCAGTGATGAGTAAAGATTTCATAGAAGTTCCGGTAATGCCTGTTCCATCACCAGGGAGAGCTGAAAAACATTTGTTTCTTCTCGTTGTTATTCAGGAACCAAGAGACTAAAATGCTAGAAGAAAGTTATGGGAAACTTGGAAATGATTTGGTGATATCCTTTCTAATGAGAGAGAAAAGATTGCATAAATTAGACAGAATTGTATCACAGGGACATTAAAGGAATTAAGAATTTAAGAAAACTCAACTGATACACAGCATTGCCCTGGCACTATACTACAACTTTATAATTCCATATGAATAAAAGAGAGACAGCAATATAGGTCATGGTCAGAGCTGTCTATATGGCTAGTACAGAAACTGATGTCATTAGAAAAAGAGCCCAAATAACCCTTTGATGAAGAATTACTGGATCCACTCAGACCAGCAATTTACCCATTGCAAGGCCTGTAGATCTGGTTTAAGCTCTTCAAAATGTCTGCAGGCTTCAGTAGGCAATTATCACTCTGATAAAGTGTTTTTGCTTAAAACACATTTTGAAATCATGGTGCCATCACACAACTCCCAGAGCCAGAAACCATGTTGAGATATCCACGCCTTATGAAGGTGTAGGTTAAGCGGTTAGTCGGAGTTGTGAAGAAAGTGAACAGTTTGATTGTTTGAAGGGAGAAGTAAATTCTCTTGATGGAACATAGACACATTGTTTGTAGTAGGAAGGCAGTAGGAAAATAGCAAGTTAAAAAACAACAGACTATAGAATTTCCATGCCTTTCAGTGAAAGAAGACCTAATCTCATCTATTAATATTTGTCCATTAAACTGCGGCATATCTATTGTGTGCCTTGCAATGTCCAGACAGACTGAATCTAAAAGACAAATGGGAGTGAGAATAAAAAAAAAAAAAAAAAGGCAGATACAGGACTCTAGTGAAAGATATGGGTGATTATCAGTTCTTATTTTATTACTTGATTATATTTCCTTCTTTGTTTTATAATTTCAGCTGTGATCCCTGTGGGATAAGAAGTAACTTTAGCTGTGTGTTAGTGGCAGGATTTTGTACCAAAACTGTTTGAAACTATTGTATATCCTCAGCATTTCTGCTCCTCTGTCTAAACTAAAACCAATTTCTGCTGCAAACATGTGACCACTATGAGAGTTCTTAGTTATTTGCTGTGCCTTTAATAAATACTTCCTATAAAATAATTCCATCATATCAGCTACCTGAAAGATTAATAAACTTCACTATATTTGGAAGCATTTCTATTTTCCATATTGTTTATATATATTTTCAATCACTTTCTATGAATTAGAGAAAAGTAAATCTTTTCTTCTTCTTTCCTTGCTTTTCTCCCTGCAGTTATTTAGAAGTCCAGTTCATATATTGTGTCCTACTTTGATAAGAAAGAAATACTATTGATATTTTTTATTTCAGTTTGATAAAAAGCATGTTTGTTTTCGTTCATAGATTTAAAGCCCCAAAATGGACCAGTACCGTAAATAAAACATGCAATCTCATTTTAAAAATTTATTACAAGGAATTTTGTTTATGATTTCATGTTCTCCAGTAATAATTAATTGGAGGTCTTCACTGGTCCCCACAGACTAACTATCATTCAAAATGCACTAAAGGATGATCAACACACAGCAGCACATCTTCAGCAGTGAAAGTAACCATATGTATTTTTACTACCAGTTTAACATAAATTTAAAAACAAGTCATTTTATAGTGTGTGTGTTTTGCAAACACTGCCCAAAAAATAACTAATTTGCCAGTTTCTAAGAGTTTGAAGATTTTTTCACTGAAGTTACAATCATTACTAAATACTTGAATGGTAACGTTTTGCACTTTTACAGTGACTTTCATTGAAGCCTTTGGTAAAGCTTTTAAACTGAATTCATGAATTAACAATAATTGTGTACACTAACAAACATATTGAAAGAAATTCCATTCCTTTTCTACGTGACTTTGACTGTAGTTGAGGCAACAATAAAATACAGGCAAAACAAGCAGCACAGTAGTTTTACCTCCACTGAACAAAGAAGAAATTTATCCAGCAAATATGTGGCCACCATATACTTTTATGCCTTACATGAAATCCCAAATTCCTAGGGCAAGGATGGACTTGGTAGCACCTTCCTATCAAAGAAAAATGGTCCTCTAGTGCAAGGAGACTATATTACCCTTTTTTAAAGCAGGAAAGTTCCTGCACGAAGATTATGGAAGTTAGGAAGCATAAAGTACATACTGAGTATTATTTTGCACTCACAGATCAGACCTTACTTTGATTTTCACACATTATCTATGTGTTTATTATTAGCAATCTAAATAACAGTAGAGAAAAATAGAACACAAAAGTTATCTTGGTAACCTTAGTCTCTCTTTTCCAAAGCGAATTATTAATTTATAGAAACATTCCTTTCATTAACCTGTGTTTTTGGTCTTTCATTACATCGCCTAACTCCTATTTTTGCAAATTCTTGATTTTTTTCATATCAGTCCTACAATTCTGTACACAATTTTTACATATAAAATGATCTTTCTGTTATCTGATCTAAAACTTATTTTGGAAATTTTAATATTTTTTGTTGTAGAAGATTTCATGTTCTTTTCTTTCATAATCTTTCTGAATTTTTCCTCATTTGTCTGCTTATGTTGAAGTGTGTGAAATAGTCACAGTGTGTCTGGTCAGCACGTCCCACCAATGATATCCTGGAATGATGACGTATTGAGTATTATTCTCTCTTCTTCACCAGTAAAACTGAACTCATGTTTACATTTTAAAATGTTCAGTCCCTTATGCAGGTTGGTGCCTTTAACAAAATAAAATACTTCCTAATCAATTCAATCTTCAATAGTTTTACAGGTGTTCATTCTAACTGCAGAATCAGAGAAGAGCTGAGGTTGGAAGTCATCTCTATAACATCCTGGGCAGAGCAGAATAAACTATAGCAGGTCTGCGTCCAATTCTGTTTCGAACATCTCCAAGGACAGGGACTCCACAACCTCTCTGGGTAACCTGTGCAAGCGTGTGACCCTTCTCACAGTTTAATACAAAAAACTCCAAATAACCAACCAACCAAAGTACCTTTAAATGAAATTTCCTGTATTTCAGGAAAGAGAAACAAAGGAAAATGATCACACTTTTTTTTGTCCTTCACCTCTGATGAGAAACATTTGCTGTGCACTAACCCCTACTGTTATGCCAATTTCAATATAAAATAAAGAATATTTCAGAAATACTAGCATTATTCCCTGCCTAGCATCACTGAGATTGAATCATGACCTAAGGAACTACAAAGAGAGCATATTATTACATCAGGCAAAGTCGTCTGAGTGTGAAGTATTTATATTTTTATAGTACATACTATGTATTTCTCTAAAGAGTCAGAGAGCTCCTGTAACAATTAAATGGCGTAGTCTTAAGATCAACACTTCACTTCTGTAACTGGATTGTGTCACTGACTATAGCAAAGTTTCAGCACTTCACTAGGAAAGTTATTTGACCCACTGACAATAAAGAAAATGAGATAAAAAATAACAAAACATAGGACATCAGTCCAAAAAGCTCTTCAGTTTTGCAGCAGTCTTAATTAGCTCACTGAAGTCTGTGCTGTACAGCATAGAGCTTTTAATGACTGGCTTGTGGAGAAAACTCCTACAATTTATTCAGGTTAACCACAGTTTTAAACACATGGTATTTATTTAGCTAAGATTAACTGTATTTTGCAGAAGTGCCAACATTAGGAAAATGTGTGTTTTCCTAATGAAATAGTTTATGATCCTATTCCTATTTTGCTGCTGCTGCTTTTTATTAAAGATTGTTTTTAACAACTGAAAGAAGCTTCCATTACTGGTTGGCTTAATCCTGGAAGGTACATAACCTTAAAGTTTTTTAGGGGTGGGAATTGTTCACTGATTCTAACGAGACACCTGCTACGTTCAGTGCTAGGGAATTTATTCAAAGAGCAGAAATGTAAATTTCTAGCAGTGTCTCCAATGTGTATCTGCCTTCACCTCCTCCCAGCACATCATTTTCCATCCCTTC
>JAYRBT010000177.1:12388355-12439272 GCA_036023395.1 Myiotriccus ornatus | reverse complement strand
TAAAAATAATTTAAATAACAAAGTGCAGTAAAGGTGACTACAGCTTTACAACAGGTCCTTTGAGCCCATCACTTAACATACTTTAGAAATTACTGCAGAATGCCTCCCAGCTTCCACTTGTTTTATGTGAAGAGAACACCCTTTGTCAATTCTGAACCCGGTATGGCACATGGCCCTGGAATACCAGGCAAAACTACTTGTCACTCCTTTACTCACTGTACCTTTGTTTTCACAAATAGATACATCTGCCCCAGGCGCTCTGCTCTCACTTCCCCACAGGCAGGAATGGTTTTAAGGTGCGCATAACCAAAACTATCACTCAAAACTCTGTGCATGAACACTGCTAAGGCTGTCTAGGTAGGCAACTCAGACAGCAGAAAGTGGGAATTGAGACCCGTTTAATTGTTTAATATACTCATCACTGGCACAGACGGCGGGATCAAGTGCATTCTCAGCAAATTGACAGATGACTCCAAGCTGATCAGTGCAGTTGACACACCTGAAGGATGGGATGCCACCGAGGGGGACCAAAAAAAACCTGGGAGTGGGCCCATGGGAACCCCATGAGGTTCAAAAAAAGGCAAATGGAAGGTCTTCCACCTGGTTCAGAGCAATACCTGGTATCAAGATGGGCTAAGAGCAGCCCTGCAGAGAAGGACTTGGGATACTTGTACTAGCAATGTGCACTCACAGCCCAGAGAGCCAATTGTATCCTGGGATGCATCCAAAATCAGTGTGGGCAGCAGGTCAAGGGAGGAGATTCTGCCCCTCTACTCTACTCTGGTGAGACCCCACATGGAGTGCTGCATCCAGCTCTGGGGCCCTCAGAACAGCAAGGACCAGAGGAGGGCCAAGAAGAAGATCAGAGGGCTGGAGCACCTCTGCTACAAGGACAGGCTGAGAATTTTGGGGTTGTTCAGCCTGAAGAAATGCAGGCCAGAGGGTGACCCTATTGTGCCCTTCCAGTACCTGAAGGGTGCTCATAAGAAATATGGGGACAGACTTCTGAGTAGGGCATGTTAAACTGAAGACTGAAAACTGAAAGAGGGTAGATTCAGATTAGACATAAGGACAAACTTTTACAGTGAAGGTGGTGTAACACATAAACAGGCTGCCCAGAGAGGTTGTGGATGCCCCATCCCTGGAAACATTGAAGGCCAGGTTGGATGGGACTCTGAGCAAACTGATCTAGTCAAAAGTGTCTCTGCTTATTGCAGGGGGCTTGGACTAGATGGCCTTTAAACCTCCCTTGCAAGCCAAACTATTCTGTGATTCTATGGAACATGCTGAATGAATGCAGCCTTTTTAAGACTTGTTATGTCATCAGCTCACAGCCACCATTATCCATTTTAACTCTAGTCCTTTCCTTTTAAACAATCTTCCTCATCTTTTGTTCCCCTTTCCTCTCCACATTTAATTCTTTTTCAGGTATTTCTGTGTTCTAGAATATAGAAGGTAGAAGGCAAATAAAAATAGGAGAGAGTTTGGTTTATTTTATGAAAAAGTTATTTTTCTCAGCACTGAAGAAATGGGAATGGATAGTACTAAAACACTAGTTTTGTGCTAAGTAATTATACATTAATTTAAGTGTTCTATAAATTAATGAAATGGCGTGATGTTAAAATTCCCTGTTCAGGTTAATTTCTGGTGTAACTCTACTTGACCAAAATAGAGTAACAAGAATGAAAGTGATATTCTAGGCTTGATTTATTTCAAGCATCTCATGCTTAAAACACTACATTTTTGTTTCATAAACCTTTTCTGATCAGAATACTTTAACAAACTCCAAAAAGCCTAACTATTAGCACGGTGAAAACTATTCATGTCTAACAGCAGCAGATATAACAGAACATCAACTTCTGTACAGAGGAGGAATTTAAAAATTAAAATACGTTGGTATTTGTTACTGTCATAAATGCTGTTGAACTACCCAGTATTTAAATTAATAATTTAAGTGTTTGCCTAATGAACTGGACTTGATTACATTAAGACATTCTCAATTAATTCTGACAGATCATCTTCTGAATTAGAATACAGAACCAAAGTGGTTTATGAATTTCTGGTCAAAGTGTTTACTGGCTGAATATTTCTTCAACAATTAAAAATAGCCCTGTTCCACAGAAAAAATGTTTAAAAAGCAAAGAGTGAGAAAGACAGAAAGAAATTAAACAAAGCAGGAGGCAAGGGTAGCAAATTCTCCTCTTAGCCATCCTGTCAGCTGGAAATTGGCAACTGCAGTAAGTAGAAACAAGAAATGACAAGTAGTGCAAGAGACATGCTACCTCTGGCAGATATTAAAAGCATGTTAAGAGGTTAGAATTGGCTGATATATACACTTTTATAATATCATTCAGGAAGACTGAAGTTTTGAAGAAGGACAAAAGAATAAGCCACAGACCTCTGTCAGATTTTAAGAGATCAGTGCAGTTTTGTCTCAAACCAACAATACAGTGAGAAGTACTGAGCCTCAGTACTATAGATAGCTTTTTAAAAATTTTCTTAGACTATCTTAACCTGTTGTTATTCACTGCACTGGATTAGGCTTCTGAGATGCTTTAGCTATTGGACTGGACCTGCAAGATGTCACTTCAAACCAGTTTAGAGACTTCATTCAGGTCTTTGATTTTAAGGAATTAAGAATTTCCACTACTCAGAGTTAAATTTTCCTACCGTATGTTCACATTATTTTCTATTCTGTTCACTTTTGTTCATGTAACAGTGTATCTTTGGGCAATCTCTGTTCTTTAGACAATCAAATTACTATTTTTTTCTTTTCTCAGTTAAATATCAAATGTGTATAGTAGGACTTAACTGAGGAACTATTATAAGTTGAATAGCAAGAAGAAAAACAATTACTCGTCAGTCATATCAGTGTCAGGAATGAATCAGTCAGAGACATGATAATAGTTGAAGGCAACTGTAAATAGTTTTGATATTCTAGAAAATTCTTTTTTAAATTATTCTCTAAATATTTTAGATTCAGGAAGGGTAGTTGGAGGTATTTTAAGGAATATTGAAACTGCACAGAGAAATTAATCACATTACAGAAGTTAATTTGCTTTCTTTGTCTCAATATTTTCTTTATGACCAAGCTTAAAATTTAAGTACTCTCAGAGAAAGCAGTATCCCTTTATCTGTTTAGTGTTTCACAAAAGTATGTTACTGCTTATATTTTGTCAATAGGGTGAGTCCTTGTTAATCTTCATCGTAGTTTGTCTAATTTTAATGGGGGCAGGGAGTGTGTGGGGAAGAAAGAAAAACAAAAATTACACCCCAATCTTATTCTATGAGAACTTTTAGGAGAAAGGGAAAATTGGTGCTAATATTAAGCCACAGCTGTCTTTCCACTACCAGACAAGTAGTCATGTATTCACATACACATTTAAAACCTGTGATCGCGTAGGGAGGTGGGGAAGTATGCTGGAGAACTTTCTGTTCAAGAACATGCCACCTCCTACTCACATTTTTCTACATCATTCATCATGCCCAGCTCTAAGCTTATTGCAGGTTTGCAAAAACACGAAGCTCTTCCCATAGTTAATAATTTCCTTAGATATTTTCATCTGCAGATCTCTTACATCCGTGACATTCAGTCAGAGCACTTCTCTGTCAATGCCACGCTGTTCATGTGGATAAATATCATTCAGCATCTGCTGAACTGGGGGTGGCGACTCATCCCCTGAAGCTGACGTATTTTGCTACTGAGAGTCACATGCACGGTCATCTCACGGAGACAGAGATCAGGCCGAATTCAGCTATGGTCTCCTTTTATCTTGCCAGGGAACCCAACGCATGGTGTCTTATCTCTGGTAGACCAAGAAAATACAGTAGAGAGGCACTGAGAGAGATATTTGGGTACTCAAAATTCCGCAGAGAATTCTACACGTGTCAGAGCTGAAAAGCTTCAAAACATAAAAGGTGCAAAACCTTTGTGACTTGTAGGAGGCCAGTTCAAACTTTTAGCCTCTAGGCACTCCTTTACTGTTACAGGGATATTCTCAGGCTTTAACTCTTTCTGCTTGTTTGTTTGTGTAGAGGCAAATTAAGTCATACCTTGCCTTCAAGTCCAGTCTAGACTGGATGTACAACTAATGATCACTGACACAACAAGCACAATTCGTGTGTCCTGAAGAGTTTTTTTCCTGCACTCTTCTGTACAAGCGTAAAGATGTTGACAGGTTAGCAACAAATAGAACAAAAAATCCCATTTCCCTAGTTTATTTGTTTACATTAATCTACAAAAAAATATATATAATCAGTTAAAATGTTCTTCTCTAAAGAACTTAATTACATTGTATTAGAGAGCACCACTTTTTTTTTGTTTTTCTCATATTTTTTTATAGTTCTAAATTTCATATTTGATTCTTTTACTTACAGTCAAAAACGTTATACTATTGCTTTTATATCCCCCCCCCCCACATTACTTAGAAAAATTTGGAGATATTGTGGCATTGTACATGAAAGAAAGAGGAACTCCTAGATGCCTAAAAATAGTAACTTCCTGATTTAAAAAATTGCTAAACAATTACAATTATCTACAGTAAGAATAGTCATTGAAAGAATTACAATGCAGAAACATTGATGGTTAAACCATGTGAATAGAAATTAAATATACAGTACTGAAAGGCAACCAATTACTTATAAGAAAAAGAAAATACCCATATTTATTCAGACAACAAGAGCTCAGTATTCCTAAAAATATAAGAAAAGCCATAAAGAACAACACAGAAAATGGAAAATCTGAACAATTTTCAAAGAGAGCTTTGACGTTTCTTAGGATGCACTGTCCAACACGACTCAAGATTTATCACAATGATAGTATTCATTTTGGAAGAGAACAAGGCAGTGTTTGATGCATCTTAATCAACATGAAAAAAACAATCAAAGACACAACACACACAAAGTTATCAATGCCTGATTTCAAACTTCAAGTAGCATAATTTCATTGACAGCATTCAGTTTACCAGCACAAAAATAGATAATGCAGAAGTAAATCAAGAAAGTATTCTGCCATGGTTTAACAGGACCAAAGAATTCCTTTTAGTTTAAATATAAAATGGGCCCTTTTTAGTGAAATTACTATTACTTTGGGGTCTTAGTTTGGAACCTTTCTTTAACTGAAGACACAAGTGCATGAAGTGACTGTTATTTCTTGCATATGTTCCAAATTTACTTTTTGAAATGTGTTGCAAACGATTCATCATTATTAGTTTTATCAAAACACTACTCCTATTTTTAATTTTACAGAGAATTAGCTGATGAGTAACATGAGATTACAATAGTTTTTGTACTACTGAGCCAATGGCAAAACTCCAGCCAAGTTTGAGTCAGCTTTTTGCCTGTTTCTCTTGATTGGCTTATACCTATTTGTAGTATAAACTATTAATTCATACAAAAGATAATATCTATTAATCACGGTTAATGTTTATGATTACAGAACTAACATTAGGTTAAACTATATGCTTATGCTTAATGTTTTCTTACTACTTAACAATGTGAAGTATTTGGAGGCAGAATTTGGCCAAGAAATCATAAACAGTTTCAGTAAGAGTTTCACCTTAGCTAGTCCAGGTCCAGCAGTATGCGTGACCAGGGTTTTCCAAACACTCACTATTGGGCACTCAATAGCTTCCAGCTGCATACTTTTAAAAGTTGAAGATTAAAACAGGAAACAAATCAAAACAAGAACTCCTAATTACTGGTCACTTCAAAGTATTTGAGATGGGAACTAGTGGATGCCTTGCACTTCTGAAAGTCTTAGTTGGTCTATTTGGAGCTCAAAATACACTGGTGAAAAGATGAGAATAATCGGCAGTGCTGACGGAGCACTTTCTATATAAATGTACCAAGCGAGGTTTTCAGATAAGCAAGAACCAAGAATCAATAATAAATGAGACTTAGAATATTCTTCTTGGACAGATTTTTCATCCAATTTCACATTCTGCAAAGCTCCCATATTTCAGGTGTGCAAGGAATGTAAAATCAGAACTCTGTTGTAATCATCACAAATTATCCTCCCACACAACAGGTTTGAAATCCTGTTAATATTCCTCACTGCCACCATCGTGTCTAGATCTAGATCCTCTCCCATTCTACTGTTTTCCATTTCACCAATTACAACGCTATTTTCAAAAGCCAGTGCAACACTGCAAATTAATACAATCAACTTCCAAAGAAATACAGATAAAACTGAAATGGTGGTTTTCTTTTTCTATTTTGTAAATTGCGTTCACTACTTTCTCCTAATTTACAAAGCTGCCCTGCAGAACCTTGTCCTGAGTTTAAGCCTTCAGTTATGTTTACTTATTTGGACTCAGCTTCACACTTGTTTACAGGAAAGTGTGCTGTATTTCCATCTTCACTTGACTCCATTATCAGTATAATTTATTTTCATAATGCTTTGCCAAAGGCACTACTTAACCATGACAATTTAGAAATTCTGTTTAACAGTTCCTTTCCATTTGATATATACATAACTCAAAAGCAGAAAACGCTTGGCCATTTCTAAGCTTCCCCTCAAAATGTGATGACATCTAAACTGTATATTCTTGCATATTCTCCACTACCCACTGCCACCTACTGCAGAATTAGGAGCAATGCAAATAGACCTACTTTCGAGAAACTCTGAAGTTGAATTGTAAATATAAACTTAAATGCTTAGCGTATAATCTATGCAGATATATGCAGCGATATATATGCATTATGGACTATTTTAGACTTAAACTCAGTAGAATAGTTAGAATAACAAATGGTTAAGCAGTGTTAGCTTAAATCTAAAAGCTAAATGGTTTCTCTGAACAGGTGTCACTTTTTTCCATACATAATTAGTTGTACTGGTTCTAAAACATTTGTATAAATTATTGGGTTTTGTTTTATGTTTGTTTTTCAATTTAAAAATCCTTTGAAGTATTCAACCTTTTTGTACTTCTTCAGGGTTTCATGCATTTGATCTCTAAAATGCAATTGCAAATGTGAAACCACCCCAGCTGAGATAGAGGGCTGTAGAACTGCTTCAGCACCATCTTTTCATCAGGTGAATTACTTGCTGGGACTTAATGTCAAATACTGCGGGTTACATAAGCATATATGTCATTTTAGGTTTATTATTCATATCAAAGAAACAAAAATCAAATTTCCTAAGAGTTGAACAGACAGTAATTTAAAATGCAATTTTTCTTTTTCTCTTATAAGCTTTTAGAAGCATAGCAAGGAATTTAGCACATTTATCTATGGTAATAATGTAATCTTAATTTCCTTGTAAATTTTTTTTTTAAATTATTTTAAGTTGAAATTTTGTGTCAAGACAGATCTCCCTAGCCCTCAAACCTGAAGTTGTGTTACATCCCATGCTTTTTTACTCTTCAAAACCGTGGAAAAGTAATTGATTTCTAAGTCAATGTTTTATATAAGAAGTGTATTCTTCCAGGCACAAAGACATGAAAGATTACTTTTCCATTTCTGGGCTTCAAGTTGGAATACATGTCAGTTTTGAATTTATGTAAATTGCTTTTGTTTTTAACTTCTTCTCCAGTGTAAAAATTTTAGAGGAGATTTTATTTTGTACATTTAAGAAAATTATATGTCCTACTCTTCAGACATAAAACTAGTAGAGTAATTGTCAATCAGATAAAGAGTATCTGCATTAAAGCTGCTGCTTTTGTTTAATGCCTACATGACTACATCACCAGTACTCTTGGTAGGAAATAGCCGTAGACCAAAGATTCTCAATCACAAATTGGTTCTAAAAAATCCCTTAATATAAAAGACAAAATAAGGAATTTAAGAAATCTTTTAAAAATTCTTAAGGTGATGAAAATGATATGTTATAAAAACCCATCTTAGTGTACATAATTTCATGTTTATTATTATTATAAACACCCATAGGTTAAAAAATAATAAAAACATTGCTTATATTTATATCTATATATTTCTTATTTCTTTTATTAAAGATTTTAAAACTAATAGCTTTTGATTCTTGTTGCTGTTTTCTTTTGGTTTGAGATTTTTATTTGGGAAGAAGGAAAATAAGTTGCTCTAAACACAGTTTTTTCTGTTAGTCAACAATTCAGAACTGGTAAAGACTATTTAATAGATTTGAGTAATGTTAGACTACACTAACTTGAAAGAAACAAGAAATGTACACTAAATCTTAATCCCATTGGGCTCAATGAAAACTTTGCTCTTAACATTAAAGAAATCAGGATCTGGCCTTTATGTCAACATTAACCCCCGTACCTCAGCTTTCCCACTGGACTTGGCACAAAGCAGTCCATTTTCTGAATGCTGTGGTAACTGTAAACATTTGTGTGCTTCACACATGAGAAAATTGTGAGAATCTTGCGTGAGGATAGCTTATTTTGCTCTTACCAAAAGCATCAAAATAGATTTCCTTTATGTTCTTTATTATTAATTTACTATAATTTTTACAACACTTCATGTGAAGCATAATGAATACAATACTGAGTCTAAATTTAGAGAGCTATGTGACCACCATACTCTGCTTCATCCATTTGCCATCAGGAGAAATTAGAGGTTCCCTTCTTTTTCTGGTGCACATCAATAGCAAAGAGTTATACACTCGATACAATTATGCTGTTGTTATTCATAGAATTATAGAACTGCCTGGGTCAGAATGGACCTTAAAGATCATATAGTTCCAACCCTGCTGCCATGAGCTGGAATACCTTCCACTAGAAAAGGTTCTTTAGAACACAATCCAACCTGGCCTTGAACATTTCTGGGGACTGAACATCCACAACTTCTCTGGGCCACCTGTTCCAGTGCTTCACCACCCTTGCAGTAAAGAATTTCTTCCTAATATCTAATCCAGTCTAATCCTGTTGCTGATTTGTGAAACGTAACCAGAATAGCCAGAGCTCAAGACTGTCTTCCTCCTTTTTCTCTTTTCACGCTCTTCGCATTTCTTCAGTCTTTTGTCCCAATCCAGAAGCTAAGACTTGATTTCTGGAGACTTTGGCCTATTCCCACTCCCTGGTCAGGCTTTTAATTGCATCTGTTTGATTCTATTACACAGCACAGTGGTAACTAAATGACTCCAAGAGAAGAACTTTTTCTGTCATAGGAGGAGATAAGTAAGAATTCTCACCCTGTGAATGGGTACCTTCCTTTTTGAGGATTACTTTCTGGCTGGTTACCCTTGGTAAAACATGACATGACTAATTGTATTTGCCTAGTTGTTGCCATTGACTATGCCAAGCATTTTAGACATCCTGCACAGTGAAAGTTAGTGCTTGTGGTGAATAACTAGGTAAACTCAGAGAACACTTTTATAAGTGTGGATCAAGGACTCTTTCTCCCTCTCTTTTAAAATTGCCCTGGTATCTTACTTTTTTTACTTGCTCTTGAAACAGATACTTTGGGCACACCCTGAGCAGGTTTGCTGACACCACCATGTCGTGCAGTCGACACACCGGAGGGAAGGGATACTGTCCTGAGGGACCTTGTCAGGGTGGAGAGGTGGGCCCACCCGAACCACAGAAAGTTCAACAAGGCCATGTACAAGCTCCTGCTCCTGGGTAAGGGATATCCCAAGCATGGGTACATGCTGGGCAACAAGCGGGTTGACACTAGCCCTTCCGAGAAGGACTTGGAGATACTGGTGGTTGAAAAAATATGACCTGGCAATGTGCACTTGCAGTTCAGAAAATTAATTGTGTCCTGAGCTGCATCAAAATCAGCGAGGCCAGCAGGCTGAGGGACCTGATTCTGCCCCTCTACTCCAATATGGTGAGACCCCACCTGCAGTGCTGCATCCAGCTCTGGCCTCCCCAACGTAAGAAAGACATAGACCTGTTGGAGTGAGTCCAGAGGAGGGCCACAAAGATGATCAGGGGCCTGGAAGACCTCCCCTGTGAGGACAGGCTGAGAGTTGAGGCTGTTTAGCCTGGAGAAGGCTCCAGGATGACCTTATAGCACCTTCCAGTACCTAAAGGGGGCCTACAGGCAAGATGGGGAGAGACTTTATAAGGGAGTGCAGCAATAGAACAAGGAGTAATGATCTTAAACTGGAAGAGGGTGGATTTAGATTAAGCATTAGGAAGAAACTCTTTACTGTGAGGGTAGTGAGGCACCGGAACAGGTTGCCCAGAGAAGTTGTGGATGTGTTTAGGGCTAGGTTGGATGGAGCTCTGAGCAACCTGGTCTAGTAGAAAGTGTCCTTGCCCACAGCAGGGTGATTGGAATAAAGTGATCTTTAAGGTCTGTTCCAACCCAAACTATTCCATGATTTTATAACTATGATTTAGATTTTCCTACTTCCAAGCACAGCTACTGTCTGTGACATCCATTTCTCCCCAGTTTGAATACTTAGTTCTTCTATTTTTTCAAATAAATAATCAGTTTGGAAAAGATTCCTACAATGCCTCAAGACTGAAGGGTTTTTTTTCTGCATTGGTCTTTTAAATAAAATTTGAACCTGTGTTTTACTGCCTTTTAATCATCTATGGATAGAAATGTTAAAATAAATCTTGATATATACCAGTTTAATTTAGATTCAGATTAAATGAATTTTGAATTTTCACTAACAAGTCTGTAAAACTGTTTGTAACTGTTGCATAGTTTTTTTTATGATCAAGATGATTACAGTATACAGGGTAACATAATATATAACATACTGGCATCCTATGTCTATTCAGCTAATTTTCATCCTTTGACAGATGTTTAAACATGGTATTTTCATAAACTAACTTAAAAAAAGATTATTCTCTTAATGAATACAAACAATATAATAAAGACCTCAAAGTATATAACCTTTTAAATCATATTCTATGCAAAATAACCTTAAAAATAGTTGGAGTCTCAAATGTTCATGGATTATGCTCACAGAAGGTTTTAAAATAAAGATTAAGGTGCTCACACAAGAAAAAAAAACCTTTAGGAAACAAGCTAATATAAACTACGAAGCCATCTCTAATATCTAGATTCTGATTCTTGTATACAAAGATTATGGCATTCAAACTGAATTTACCTCCCACACCATCTGGAGGACTTAATTTTGTGTAAGATCCTACAGGTCTGGGAAGGAATTCACTGCCAGAAATGGCCAAGGTGTCTCTGGCCACACATGAGTGCTGCAAAACTGTTCTTTTGGAGGCCTCTTTTTCAACCATCAGAACAGCTGTCATAACTCCACCTTATCTTCTTAACATGGAGTTTCTAGGAAAGTGAAACCACACAGTAGTTAATGGCTTCCTTCTCTCCCATTCTTGTCTTGTATACTTGCCTATCTGGGACTCACACAAAAAAGATGCCCTGCCCTGTAGGGGTAGATTACATCTTAAACCTCATTGAGTGAAAAAATGAGAAGCTGAGTTTAGGTGGACTTGTTTAGCAAATGTTTGGGCTTGGGTCCTTCTCATTTTCCGCAAAGATTCCAGAAAGACTAAAAACAGTTTTATCAAAAAGCTGTGGGATCCAGTTTCTTTTCTTTCTTTGTAAAGAACAAAACATTTTGTTGAACAGTAATATATATCTACACACACACATAGTAAAAGCCCTATCTTTTGCAGTGTTGTTTTTGATGAAAAATGCTAGTTTTTAACTTCAGGTATCTTTTCTGAACCACAAAATTTTTTTGGATCTTATCTTTTATCTATTTGGAAAAGAGATGCCAAAATTACTGGAGGCCTAAATACTTTTAAAACTTTGCAAACAGGTTCTTGAGATGAAGCAGAACCTCTCGTTTTTAGTCTGAGGTAACCTTCTCAGCAACAAGCATAGGGAAAACATCAAGAACAATTCTGAGTCAAGGTGCAAATATTAATAGCATTCAGTTAGAGCCTGGCCATTTTTCTATGACACGGAGAAATATTTTTCAGGAACTATACTGTAGAACTGCTGTTCCTACTCTTATTAATTCCCTTCTTCAATCAATGTAGAAAGCTTTCTGTGTGGTAACTTTATAGGGAAATAACACTCATCTTTGTTTTAATCGATGAAGGGAAAATTGTTATGCATAAGTTACTTTTACAGTGTGTAGTTGAATATGAGATACAGACTGTAAACAAGACTAGAAAAAGATAATTAATAGGACCATGAAAGTAAGTAAGAGCCATTACAAACTAAAAAATACAAAGTGAACCACAAAACCCCTAAATAAGATTTGAGTTTGATTTCTGTCTTAGTCTCTGCCATGCCACTGTGGATCTGAGCCAAATATCTTTTCAGACTTTATGTAATTATCTACAAAAATGCTTAATATTTCATCCTGGAGTTCTGTTCTTTTAAAAGAGGATTTTCTCAACAGTCCACGTTAATAATAGAGTTTACTTTCTCCCTTGTGCAAGAGTGGAGTTTATCAGATAAAAATCAAAACTGTTGACTACGGAAATACTGAAAGATGCATTTCATAACCTAGCAACAATTTATTCCCACTAACATCTCTCAGCAAGTAAACGCTAAGTTGAATGTAGCTGCTTGGCAAAAAGAAAAAAAGATCAGAGGCATTAAAAAGGCATAAGCATACTGCTTGGTTGAGAAAAATCAGAAAACTTCTAAAAACTTGGATCTGCTTTTCATTCTCCAGTGAACAGAGAAACATATACATGCATGGAAGATCATCTTTACTCCCAGGTCTCCTGCCAATCCTACAATCCATAATCCTAGTCACTTGTTCACCAAGTACTTAAAATGTAAGTAAGCAGAATACATCATCCCCTTCACTTGAGCATCCTGGCTGCTTGTATCCCTACAGCAACCCAGAGTGTGTGCGTCGCTCGGACCTGAGCTCGATGAAAGTATTTCTGATCTCAGCTGTACTAATCAGGTGATAATCTTTTAACAGACGTGAGGCTATTTCCCTCAGCTAAAGAAGGATAAATCTAGGCTTATCTAGTTAGGGTGGCCAGCTCTAAATGGAACTATCTATATAATTAGCAATAGCAGCAGTGGAAACTTGCAATTGTTCTCGCCTTTCCTTTACATATGTATTTACTAAAATGCATACCTGAGGGACATGGCATGTTTTTAAAAAACAAGCTTCTCTTCTCAGATGAAAGGGATAGAGAACTAAAACCAATTCATGGCTTGCAATCATCATTCATCCTGGAATAAAAATGCATGTTTGCTTGTTGGCAGTACTTTGTAGTTTAAAATTCAAGAATACAGTAGATAAAGCTGACAATGAAGTAAATGTTTCCTGACAACTGGAATCTATAATACTTAAAGTGTGTGGTTGCAACTTCAAAAAGTGCATTGCATTAGAAACCTTACTTAGTTCATACTAAAAGACATAATCAAATGGGCCAGGAAAAAATATGGATCTCATCAGCAAGGACACTGTGCATTTAGTTTGCCAGCTGATCTTTTTCTAGAGGCAGGTTCAAACAAACTTGCTTGATTTCACATTGTTAGTCTTAATTACAATCTGAAACGCAGGGCACAGTTAAAAGGGGAAATGAGTGTGGAGGGTGAGGGGAGAACAGGACTATAGTGCATTCGGTGTTGGATTGATTTGTAGTGCAAAGATACAAATCTCTTGGTACCTTTGCAAAGGATTTTTTGCCACTTTCAATCTTGTAGCATGCATATCAGGAGACTCTGAGAAACCAGCCAGCAGGATGAGGTTCTGGGGTAATTACAGGTCAGGAATCAGTGGCAGCCCTAACAGCTGGCTGTTGATTAAAGATGAAACTCAAGCCCTGTACGGAGGGCCTGAAAAAGAACAAGACTGTACAAGACTTCATACAGTGCTTGAGCCCTGAACAATGTAATTGCACATTTGTAAAGCCAAATACCACAACAGCAGCCTCTTTTGTAGTGCAAACCAATCGTTCCTCGCATTTACAGACACTTAAAAGCCCGAACTTGACCAAGAAACTCAAAATCTTTTTTGTTTAGTAAATGCCAAATAAAAATATTTTCCAAGACAAAATGTTTGATCAAATGAGGGATTTGAGATGTTGCTTTGCAGAACTTTTCCAACAAAGAAATTAAATGAAAGTGTCAGTTCCTTTGTTACAACAGCTTTCAGAAAGAACCTTTACAAAAAGATTTTATATTCTATCCAACTAGTGTAAGAACCAACCAGAAATACAGCATAAGTGATAACGTATATACTCTGATTTTGGAATACATATAGGAGACATTTTAATTTGCATACTCTTTTGTAAAAGATTTAGGAATCAACCATACATAGTAACGACAACGTACAGAAGCACTTTACTGGTCCAGGGATAAAACCATGCATTTGTCACTGATGGACACAAGAACATTCTGCTGGAAACTATATATATTAATGTTTTATGTGCATGGAGTCTGAGAAAGAGGGATAAAACACTGCATTAATGCTATAGATTAACTTGACAAGACAGCTGATCCCATTGTGCTCACATTAAGTGAATATGAGGTTCACTGAATGCTAACAGAAGAGAGGGAACTATTTTCTGTAGCGACTGCTCAGATAAATCCTGGTCAAAGTATTATTATCTTTGCATGTGAAAGCAATCTCTTGAAATGATATACAAGTTGTATTTTCAATTTTCTTTTTTTTTTTTTCCTGACATTGACCTTACTAACTTGTATTTAAAGTTTGCTCTTATAGACATTTTTGTAACACCACAAACAGTAGGCGAGTAAAACTAGGGAAGTAGTTGTTCCTCTGTAGTCGGCCCTGCTGAGGCTTCACCTCCAGTCTTATGTTCTGTTTTGGGTCCCTCACTACAAGTAAGACATTGAGGTGCTGGAGCCAGTCCAGAGAATGGAGATGGAGCTGGTGAAGGCTGTAGAGAGTAAGCTATATGAGGAGTAGCTGAGGGAGCTGGGAGTGTTTATTCTGGAGAAAATGAAGCTTAGGAGTGACTTTATCACTCTCTCCAACTACCTGAAAGGAGGTTGTAGCCAAATGGGGGGCAACTTCTCCCAGGCAACTAGAGACAGGATGAGCGGACATAGCCTCGAGCTCTGCCAGGGCAGGTTCAGGTTGGACATCAGGAAGAATTTCCTCACTGAAAGGGTGGTCAAGCTTTGGAATGGACTGCCCAGGGAAATGGTGAAATCACTGTCCCTGGAGGTGTCCAAGAAACAACTGGACATGGCACTGGGTGCCGTGGTCTACTGGACAAGGTGACGATCAGTCAAAGCTGATCTCTGAGATCTTTTCCAATCTTAATGATTCTGTGATTCTCTTCTACTCTTCGTATTTTGTGTTCGTTATCAAAATGAGAAAACAAGGTAAAAATCACAAAACTATGCAAGCAAATAAAATGAGTATAAAACTTTCGATTAAGTAAAAAAAAAGCCTTAAATAACTATTTTTTAACAAGTTCCTACTGGGACTAGATATGAGGACTAGCAAGGTCCTAGTAAGGAGTGGTTTTATATAATTGCTGCTTGTTAACTCCTAAACTTATTAATATACACACTTTTCATAGTCACGATGGTATGAATTATTTTCCTTTGTCTTACTGTCATCCCCTCTGGATATTAAGAACTCTTCAATCATGTATGCTCATGTTTAATTTTTCTAGTTTACACAATCCAGTGAGATTACATATGATTTTGGAACTAGGGGTGAGCTATTTTTATAGTCACAAATCTATTCTTTACTAATATTTTCTTTTGATATTTCAATAACACAACATGAAAAGTAATTATCACATAACCTTAGAAACAAAAAATATTTAAAAAGGAATTAATTGTAAAATTCTTCCTAAAATAGTCTTCCCGTTATTCTAACTAGAAGCTTGCACAAGATGCTTAAGACCTAGACAATAAAGCTGTAAAGGAAAGGAATCACATTGTTTCAATGTGTTGACTAACTTAAAAAGACCCAACAAACAAACAAACAAAAAACCCCCACAACCAACCAATAAACAAAAAAAAATCCCTAAAATTAAAATTAAGCACTGTGAAGGAGAACAAAAAGGCTTTACTAATATGTTAACAGCAAAAGGAGAATCAGAAATAACATTGGTCTGTTCCTTGATGAAGATGGTGAGATCACAAATAAGGACACAGACAAAGCAAAAATGTTTAATACCTTCTTTGCCTTTGTCTTCACACTTGTGTTGGGATCTGGAACACCTGCTGCTCCAGCTGGGTGCACATCAGTCTATAGGGCTCAATGAGATTCATCCCAGAGTACTGAAAGAGCTGGCAGATGTTGTTGTGCAACCTCTCTCCATTATTTTTCAACAGTCTTGGGAGTCTGAAGAGGTCCCAGTCAACTGGAAGCCTGAAAATTTTGTTCTAATTTTCAATAAGAAAAGAATTATCAGGAAGAACCTGATAATTACAGACCTGTCCGTGCCTGGTAAAATTACGGAGAAAGTTATTCTGGGAGTTATTGAAAAATATTTGAGAGACAACACAGCCACTGATGGTAGCCTGTGTTCATGAGGGGAAAGTCCTGCTTCATCAGTTTAATTTCCTTTTATGACAAGGTTGCCCACCTAGTTGACCAGGGAAAATCAATAGAGGTGGTGCTTTGGGGTTTCAGTAAAGCTTTTGACACTGCCTCTCAGAGTAACCTTCTGGAAAAGACATCTAGCACACAGCTAGACAAATCCAAAATATGCTGGATGAACAATTGGCTGACAAGTCAGGCCCAAGATGTTATATTAAATGGGGTTATGTTAGGCTGGCAGACAGTCACTGTGATTCCCCAGGGCTCAATTTCAGGGTTAGTGTTCTTGAATTTTTTTTCAAAATGATCTGGATGCAGGAATTGAATATACATTGAGTACAGCAATGATACTAAACTAGGAGGAGCTGTGGGGGTAGAGATAAGCCTTACAAAGAGACCTGGATAGACTAGAGAGCTGGACAAGCACTAACCGTAAGAAGTTAAACAAGAGCAAGGGCTGGATTCTCCACCCAAGGAAGAGTGTAAAGGCTCTTTCAGTGGTCCTCAGAGACAGGGCAAGAGGCAAAGGGTCTGTACTGAAACACGAGAGCTTCCATCCGAACATCGGGAAACAATTCATTACTGTGAGGGTGACTGAGCACTAGAATAAGTTGCCAATAGAATTTGTGAAGTCTCCACCCTTGGAGATATTAGAAAATCATCTGGACATGGTCCTAGGAAGCCTGCTCTGGGTGGGCCCGCTTGAGCAGCAGGGTTGGACAAGACAAACTCCAGAAGTCCCTTCCAACCTCAACCGTTCTGTGATTCTACGACTATGAGAACAGAAATGAAAACTAAGGTTGTCATTCTATTAGATCTATATAGTGAAAATTTAAATCACGAACCTCATAGAAATTCACGGATTTTTTTGAGCCTTTTTAGTGGAAATGATATGCAAGGTCCAATGTGAAACTTAAAAGTGCAATCAAAGATGGTCTCTTGCCCTAAGACAAAGTATACTTCTGTTCAGATCCTCAGCAACAGGTTTGCAGGTGTGATATTGGATAAACTGTTTAATATTTTAATCTCTCCTCACAGCTTCTTATGGGCAAAGTATAGTCAAGTTATTGCATTAGAGAGCAATTATAAATATTTACTGATACAAAATTAATTCTATCTACATATACTTGGTGTATTTAAACAGGAACAGAGTAATATCCCTTGTGACAATTTCAAAAGTCAAGGTCCAAATGAATATATATGAAATGATTGAGTAGTACCACAAAGAACACCACAGAAAACCTAGAAATATGTCACAGTAAAATGCATTTCTCGTTACATACCACAGTATACAACTCACTGTATCTTTATTTTAGGTTCACAGTGCAACATCACACTTTGCTATTCTAGTACAAAAGGAACAGAAACGTGGTTGCTAGTGGAAGCTGCTTAAACTGTGACTCTTGACAAAGTAGTTATGTTCAAGAAACTACAGCTCAATGTCTGATTCATCCTCTAGTAGTACTTACTTCTCTTCTTTGACTACGTTTACATCAAAGGTGACTAAACTCTGAAATTATGTGTAATTCAGTAAAGGCAGCCATGGCTTAGGTGCTTAGTACTTCCATTAAGAATAACCTAAGTGGTACTTGCAAAAGTGCTGGGACTTCTTGGGGACAGCGTCTTGTTTGCTGCTTCTGCTCATGTTTCTCTTGCAGAAGCATGTGCCATACAGGGCAGAAAGCACTAAAACTGCGACATTCTTTCGTACCTGCAGAGGCTGATTATATGTATCAGAAAGGCTTATTTCTATGCATAACTCAGGTAAAACAGATAATAAATCTTAACTAACCAAACTTAATACTGCTTGAAGGGAAAATGCCACTAAGATCACTAGAAAAGTTTTGCAAGAATCTTGGGCAGACATGTGAGCAATTTCTCCAGAAAATGAGGCTGGAGCCACTTCTTCTTGCTTGTTTCATGTAACCAGGATGAAAATGTGGTGCCTGCCTAATACTCCCTCTCTTGGATACGACTTAGCAAGCTACACAAAGACAAACCAGGCAGAAGCTAAAATGGTCTTACAGTAGAGAAGAAAACAAGCTGTCATAACCTTTTTATCTGCAGCTATTTCTCATGATCCCCAGGAGCTGAGGGAAGAAAGCAGACAAGGTCTTAAGTTTCACATGGGTCAGCTGCATTTTCCACAACAAAAGCTTTAGAATAATAAAAAAAATCGTGGAAAATAATAGACAAATAGTACAGAACTTGATATATGAAAGTATTTATATGCAAATGAATAAATTATGGATTTATGTTGGACAAAGATTAAAAAAGGGAAAGACAAATGACTTGACAGTCATAATTGCTATATGCAAGAAGAAAAGAGGATACTAGGTTCACTATGTAAACAAAATCATGTCTGTGCTTCTGACTGCAATTTCTCTGAAAAAATATCCCTACAATATAATTTAAAAATAAGTTTATCTTTTTATATCAACTGCTTGAAATTAATTGACATCTTCTATTCGAAACATATTTAATCTCACCTGTAGTCTGCAGAAGATAGCCCTGTTTCAGTGATGAAATATGATTTATGTGACAGGCTCAGAGGCAGCCCTGATACCTCAGCCCTTAACCTGACTCTGTTGTAGTTTTGTCAGGGAGGTACTGGTCAACAACTAACAAGAAAGCTTTGTCCACCTGAGATATTTTATCAGCCTAAAGAAAATCTTGCACACCCAGCTCAAAAGCACTGTACTGTTCCATGGGGATGCCCACAGCTGTGCTTAAGAGATGATACAATCTAGCTACCTCTAATTCCCTGAATACTCCAGAGAATGGAATAGCTACTGTTGGTCAGAATTTCCTGTTGTCATTCCTGACACTACACAAAATTTAAGGAAAAATTAAATCTATAGAGAGTCTAAGAAACTGATGCTTAAATACTTTATTGACAATATGAAATGCAGTTTACTTGCAAACATATTATGAAGTGAGACAAACCTCAGATAATGTGTTTGTATCAGAAGTTCCTGTCGTATTTCATATTAAGATAAGAAAAGGTACCCAAATGTCCTCTCTTAGAGATGTAGATTACTGTATTTCCACTACTAAATTTCTCCTACTGCTGAATGGCAGGGGGGGCTCTCTGTTGGGTTTTCACTTGGATCTTTTCTTGCATTTGATGATTTCTCTGCACTATTGATGACTGTAGTACAGATGTATTAATACACAATTTTACACCACAGTTCAGCTTAAATAAGTTCAGTCTTCCTTTTCAGTACACTTTGAGGTTGTCTGTAGAAATACTCTGCTATCAATTCAGCTTGATTAAGCTGAATTCACATGGTCTGAAGATTTGCTGTTGTCCCATAAGTATTAGTCCAGTTATGCTTTCAGAGGATGTTGCCATCGTGTCCCTAAACAGTAGTGGAACAAGAAGATATACTGGCAGATGAGTCAAAGCCATTTTCCTACAATGACTAAAACTTCCAAAAGCACTTTAATGATCTGGGTAATATCTGCCGTGCTACTCTATGAGACATATTAGGCCTTGTTGAAATATGTCTCAACAAGACTCTAACCTGTAAATGAGCTAGAAATGATAGCCTACAGTTAGATCAATATTCCCACTCTATCAAAGAGTGCTTGCTTAAATATGTAATCACTAGTTATGTTTTTACATCATTAGAGTCCAAACCATCTACAATGTCTTGACATAGGTAAGGACTTTATGGACTGGACAATCAGAAACCCCTTTCAGAATTCAGAAAAAGTCTTTCTATTAAATGCCCAGTGAAACTTAGGCACACAGAGATAAAAAGTAGGTAGATAAAATTAGAATAGAGTGTTTGGAGCTATCCAGTAGCAAAAAAAAAAACCAAAAAAAAAGCACATTGAATGCTTTCTAAACTTTCCTTGTTTTCTAAGACTTTAGCATCACTCTCAGAGACTGATACATATTTTCAGAAATAACCTGGGGCTAAGATTAGTATTGCAGATAAAGAGAGGGTTGGGTTAATTTCCTAAGCCTTACTGTGGGTTTGTGTTGTGGTTGGCTTTTTTGTTTTGTTTTTTTAACAGGGATGTTAAATTCGATGTAATTACAAAAGTAATTTACAGACAGAAGACTTAAATCTCAGGGACCTTTCTCTCAACAATTGCATTAATCCCTGATCAAGATGCCTTGACCCTTTATGTCCTGCCTCACCCACTGATGGGAGTTCATTTTTGCAAAGTGATTTGTGTTCAAAAGGAAAGAAAAATGCTGTTATACACAAATTGTCCAGGCATAAGAAATATGAAGATGAAGAAATAGGAGATGAAGTCTCAAAGAGCTTATGTTGGAAAAGAGAACTGAGTGTAAGTTACTCACTTTCTGAGCAAGTATTCTAAACATTATGCACTGTTGTAAAAAGAAGGACAACGTTGGCATCACTGAATTCACTTTAAAAGGAAAGAGCAAGATTGGATCTATTTGCTAAAAGAATCCATGGAGTCACCTATTTTCAGCAAAGATGAACTCTATGATTCCCAAAGGAACTGAGATCAGCTGTAACCTGTAAACCTCGGGGCCTTAAAAAGTACATTTTATTTGACATTGCCCATTTAAATTAAATAGTTATAATTTATGTCATTAGTTATTTCTTTATCCATGAGATATAATTTATAACATAGGTTGTTTCTTTATTCATGTGTTTCCATCATGATATGCCAGTCTTTCTCATCCAGTGTGGGAATACACGCAATCTGCTATTCTCAACATATTTTTGTGACTTTGGTCAAAGTCAGGGTATTTTGTTTCCTTTAAGGTGCCAGCATTAATCAGTCATTAAACAAGTTAAAATAAAAATGTTCCATGGCTTTCAGTACCAATATTAAAATAACAACTGAGGATAAAGAAGTAGCAGCTTTTTAAAATAAAATATAAAAGCCATCTGCATAAATAGGGAAAATTTGCTGCTGCTGTGAGAGTCCACTGGTTCTGGTGGAGATGCTGGGGGAAAAAAAGATCCAAAATTTTCATCTTATCTGAATTATGTTTCACTAAACACCAAACTTATTTCAACCTCACAGGTCATTCTGGTAGAGAATTGATGATAATCTGTGCTTAATTATAGTATATTGTCTGACCAAAAACAAATCTTTGTCCGTCTCTGTTAACTAATGAGATAGAGCAGATACATTTACTTCCTTCTCTTGATTTTATTCAGATGTTGGAATGAATTTTTAAAGCAACTGCTAAAGTAAATAGAAATGAATAGTTGACTGATAAGGCCAACACTGAAGGAATCCTTTAGGAATATCAACACTAGGCTGGGTGAAACATCACTTACTATTCTGACCCATATTTGGTATAATAACTAATTCTTTGCTCTGTTTGAAAAAATTAAGCTCTCATCCATCTACCATTAATTTAACTGAGAAAACAGAGAAACTAGGTTCTATGCAAACAAATAACCTCATGAAATAGAGATTTTCAGATAGGGACACTCACCTGTGAGTACTGGTAGGGGCTAGCTTAGTATGGTTAGTGATTGTTTCTTCTAATTGCAGATTGTTTCAAATACGTCTGGGGATAAAGAACACTATGGCATGTGTCATTGCTGCTGTGCTCCTTCTGTAATTCACTGATATTAATTTGCGACTTAGCTTTTTTATAATACCAGAATTTACTTCTTTCTGAGAAAAAAGAACGCATTGCATGGTAGCACATACTCTCCTACTATGAGCTTTCTTTTGATACTCTGAAGTTTGTCTCGCTATAGATTTAAGCACTCTGCACCTTGCCCTATTTTATACAAGAGAAGTAGTTCTATGACGAAGTTTTGAAGGCTTAAAAAAATGCTGCAGGAAAAAAATATTTTACGAAGAAAAGAAACTGTGGCGACAGTTTTCCTTCCAGAAACATCTGATAGAAAACGTGTTTATCTGCCCTAGTGTGTATTTATAATCTAAAATAATTAAAATACAATATCAATTAAAGAAACAGATGTAGATGTGGGAAAGGAGTGTAGCATATGTTTAGAATCATGTGAGCATGTTCCTATTTGTGAAAGATACTCTGTCAACATTTTTTTAAATGTAAAGCCAGCTTTTCAACCACAATTATTAAATGTGGCTACAGCCAGAAAAAGTTACTAGGCAAAAGTCTTATTCAGTAGGTCTGTTCTCCATATGTAGTGAGTCCAAATGTACTCACTTAAGTGATAAAAATAAATTGTAACCATTTTTTACTCCTGTTAGTTCTGTACAGCCAAATACAGCTAAGAGGAAGTGAGCTGCATTCTATTTTAACTCCTGCACCACCAACAGATGATCTAGTTGTTGAATCTGTATTATTGATGATACCATACAAGCCAGAAAGCACACAGCTTGACTATGCAGGAAGACATGATGCAAAGGATGTGGTTTAATTAAGCAATGGCTTTATTAACTCATCTGGCAACATTACCCAGCAATATGTCATACAGAGCAGGTCATCATTCTTTCACTGATTGTTCCAACCTATTTTGAAGGTTGCTGTCAACTTTCCCTCCTTCTAGACTAGTTCCAGCTCTTGCTGCATCCTTGTCATCTTCTCATCTGTACACTTAAGGGTTCTACCTGCTAAGCTGCCATATTTTGAACCTAAAACCTCAGCAGAGCCCACCGTGGCCTTTAAAAAGGTAGTCAGATCTTCCAAAACACTGATCTTGATCAATGCGTGCCAAGGAGCAAGTTTTTTTTCTTCCCCCTAGACCTCATGAGAAGCACCAAACAGCACATTATATACAACAGGTCATAAGAAAAACATCCCTCAGTGATTCATTATCTCAAGAGAGCACTGGAAGAACTAAACAGGGTTTCCCCGGTTAGTATGATCAAAATTTTTTACCCACAGATTTCAAACAACACTTTCAGATTTCAGTCTGCAAATGGGCACTGGAAAATAGTTTCATTTCTCTATGTCAAGGTGAATGAACATTAGCACAGGTTGCCAGAGAGGCTGTGGAGTTTTCACCCTTGGGGATATGCAAAAGTTGTTTGGATATGGTTCTTTGCAGCCTATCCTAGGTGACTCTGCTAGAGCATGGAGTTGGGCAAGATGACCTTCCAACCTCAACTCTTCTGTAATTCTGATTGCAAGCATGAATTGGATATCGTGTGGCAAAATGAGCACATCTCATAGGTGATCAAAGGGCAGTACACATGCTGCCTCATAGACAAGCCGCCATTCTCATTTTTAAATTTTATGCTTTCCCTAGCACCTGAGAAATTCAAAATTCACACATTATCACAGCAGATAGATTTCCTGAAGACTTATTGACCTTTTGTACAGAGAGTGAATGCAATTGGCAACTGCATGGAAATTTTTGGGTGTAATTAGCAGCCGACCAGAAGTGATTTGACAGTCTGAAAAGAAAAAAAAATTAAACCCCAAGCAAACAAAAATTCATACAGAAAATCAGATCTTCTGACAACCAACTTTATGTCTCGGCCTCAAAGATTCATCTATTATGCTTGAAAACATTTTTTTTTTAATTCCTTTCTACTGACTACTTGAATATATATACCGTGCATTCCATTTTTTTTTATGTGCATAAGAAAATATTGCAGGCACAAGTCTGGTATTTGAAACCGGTACCTAGAAGCCAGCTTCACATGCAGCACTTCTGCTTCCCTCATGGCATATAAAAAAACCACAGTAGCTACAATATGCTCCCACATGCTTAGATGGTGTGTTTAACTTGCTGTATTTTCAATGAGGTACATTTAAAAGAAGAGGATGCCTGGCACCACATGCATAATTTTGATGAATAGACAAAACATTCTCGTCTAAAGTATGCTCACTTTATTAAAAAGAGTAATCTAATCTTAGCCTTTATTCTGTTAAATCAGTCATGTGTGACCCATTACTAACCCACTAACATGGAATGTAACTCGAGAGCCAAAGAATTATTCCCACCATATTGCTTATCAGAGAACTAGAAAATAGGTATATACTATATTTTCTTGTTTAATCATTCCTGTTGGTGATTTATTGGCAAAGATGCTACGTTTGTGCATCCCTCTCAGACTCTCTTCATCTGTTAATTCTAATTATCTTCTATGTTTGCATCTATCACATTCCTTATTTGTGTATATATATACACAAAACAGCATGTCACCAAAGAAATATAAAAACTATTTAGTGACTATCTAAGTGAAGTTGTACTGGAAGAAAGTGTGGCACTATTTTCACTTTTTTTTTTTTTTTTTTTCCCCCTGTTACAATCAATCAATTATCTTGAATTACTGGAGAATAGATGAATACTCTGAGACAAATATTCCAAACCAGCATTTTAGAAAACACTTTTAAGTCTGTAGAAATGTTCTAAAAGATAACTAGGACAAATTTGAGTGAAAAATACAAGTTGTTATTGGGATTTGTTTTTTGTTTGGTTGGGTTTTTTTTGGTTTGGGTTTGTTTTTGTTTTTTTTTTTAATTTCAAAATATTATTAAGACATTTACCATTGCTTCCTCAATCTTCTTACTCTCAAAGAGAAAAATTTAATTTGAAAATTTGGTTACTTCAGGCGTAATCTTAGAAATATTTTTTGAGTAGAGAGACCTATGAATCTTCACACAATATAAAAGTAAGGTCAAAATAATCTATGAGTTTTTGATGAAGAGATACCATGAATCCTCACTAAAAAAAAAAAAGGCAAACAAAACCCCCCCAAAAAACCCAAACAGCCAAAACCCCAAAACACAACCAAACTAAAACCTGCTCATTTTACTATTAAATATCCAATTCTTATGGGGAAAAAAAGATTGTAAAAATAATTTCACTAAATTATTACTTGGAACAGACAATATTTGCCAAACCAAACTGAATGATTTGTTTCTTCCCAAAGGAGATTGCTTTCAAACACTAGCTAGAGAAATATTATTCCAACCCAGTAAAGCTTAAACTATGCAAGAACCTAAAATACCATTCATGCACATCTCTACAAATGCCTCTACACAGCAGAAGTAAAATAAACAGGATGAACAGGTTTTCAGGGTTCTTAGAAAACATAGAGAGATGCATCTAATCATTAGAGCTATAAGAGACCCTGCTATTTATTCAAAACAACTTAAAGCAACTCTAAAGGTCCCAGTGTGATGTTTTCACTTCTAATTTTCATGAAATGTTGATAAGAGTGGAATCAAACTAGTTAGTTATCAGTCTTCATGTTGGCATAATGTGACTGGAAATGTACAATTTGTAATTACTTGAAAGGAAACAAATTACCTTTAAGAGGAAAACCATAGGTAGAAATTGCAGAAATTAGATGTGTTAGGCTGCTCTTAAATAATAAAAAAAAAAAGTACCTGTTATTTAACTTGCATTCTATGAGAAAGAATATGTATGCAAACCAAGGGCAAGTATGTACTAGTAGAAGCATAGAGTTGATGACTGAGCAGACGCTTTTAATCGGCAATTTCTGTGAAATACACTAACAGCAAGGGACTTTTTTCAAATGATTTGCTTCATGTCTGAGTTTTAGACACATAGCAGCAGATGGAGAAACTGCCTGATGTTAAACTTTTATTTACAACCCCTCAAAATCAGAGGTTTGCAGTTTAGACTTTCAAATAAAACTCATGTAAAAGTGTCATGCAAAATTTTAGGTCACAGATTATTGAGCATGTGCTTAATTTTAAGCATATTTTCAGTCCATCCTAATCATTATAGTTAACCTTTGAAGACACATTCTGGTGAGATTGAGATCTTACGCAAGCACTAGGCTTAGTGGAAACCGATACTAAGGAAGAACACAAACCTCCAACTATATCTGAACTTAAATTTGTCATGAAAAGAGACAAGTATTTTTCTAGTCCAGGAGAAAGACAAGATTTTATACAATGTGTTTCTTGGTTGTTGGAAATAATTTTTTCCTTAATTTTCTCTTCTACCACTACTGTCTGCCCAGAAATCTTAAGATGGGGGCATGGAATAAGTATGTTTCTTGAAGTGGAATCTTCCCAGTTATTGTGTTTTATATTAGCAGACAACCTAAACAAGGAATCACTTAAAGTAAATTCCAGTCAGTCACTGTATATTTCTAGACTCCAAAACTAGAAAGGATCACACTGATTGTTTCAGCTAACATTTTTATAAATAAACTGTAGAATTTTCCCCACATGTGGAATTAAAACAAATAATTCTAAAAATTCAAACAAAATGACAGAAGAGATGAAATCCAATCTAATCATCCCTAGCCAAGCTTTTTTTAAGTAGCTGTTCATCTTTCCCAAGGAACATGTCATTACGAGCAGTAAAGTTATGGCTGGAGGACAATTCCTTTGTAAAGTATGGTAGCTGCAAGTGGAACTGAAAATGCTGAGGAGAACCTACAAAAATATCACTGTATGAATTTTTAGCGAATGATAAAAGGAAGAGATCGTTACAAAATACAGCAATATTCCTCTAGACATAACCATCCCATTCCAGCCACATGCTGTTGAACACACAGTGCTGCATAGACAGTTTTCACAGCATAGAATAGGATGGAAATTATGTCATATTGCTCACCTCCCCATGACAGACTACTCACCATGATACTCTGTTTTCCATCACACATTTCATAATTTAATGGCAAAATATGGTCCTTTTTCTTTCACTAAACCAAAGACTATGACTCAAGAGGATTTTAACTGATCTCCTTTCCATCTCTCATTTTTTCCTTATTGATTTGAAAACTAAGTAAAAACTTCAAATCTAAGAAATTAATTTAAAAAATAACAATAACAGCATCATAACCCCAGGACACTTAAGAACAACCACTCTTTTTTTCCATCTAAAATTACAACTGTCCTACCCTTTATCTTTCTGAGTGAAAAATGGACCAAAATATATTGTTCCTCTTCCTTCCTTGGTATCTGTATCTCTGCTGTGTACAGGCCCTGACTCCAGATTTTCCCATGATGGAGTTCAGTCAAATAAACCATCATTGACCTTGCAATCTCAAAAGCCAAAAGGACAAGTAAAAAAGGATCATCACCAAGAAATATAAGGTTCTGAGACAGGAAATCTGAGCTGAATTTCTTTAACCCCTGGCTTGCGCCTAAACTACAAGGGAATTCTCCTTATCAAGACAGAAAAAGGTTTATTTTGGTAAATAATATGGATAATAATTATCTTCTCACAGCAGAACTCCTTTGCCTACACAATTAATTACTGAAATGTTCTCCTGATGGAGGAATTCTTACCAGTTATGTTAATTACAATGGTTAATCAACACTACCATGGCAAAGACCCTTTCAGAACAAATTCAAATCCTTTCAATATCATACTCTCTTTTCAATATTTGTACAACAAAACACACATACGTGAAACATTCATATTTACAGACAGAATGAATGTTATTTATGAAAAAAAAGAGACAGAAAATACCTCTTACCAATACCAAACTCCTCCATTAGTTTTTTTGATAACCTTCAAGATAGATCCCCTTTCAGGAAAACGGCTACTGTCATGATGCTGTTTCAGTGACATATTTATATAGCCTGGTTAATACCAACTTATTCATTGTTCTTACTTTTTAATGATAAGGGAGGTTCCTTTGTAATGACCAGATTGGCCCCATTTTAATAATTTCCTATTGTTTCTGTACATGGGAAGATTTAACAACTCATTGACTATGTTGACTCATAATTGTCATGGTGAAACAATGTTGTAACTCATCAAATGTAATCAGCTGCTAATTGAGAAGAAATGAAACTTCAAAATTATATGTCACCTTCCAGTGAGGTATAACAAAGGTTATTTATATGTTCTGTCAGCTTGAAGATCTTCACAGACTCCAAACTTTCCTTAAGGGTAGACATTGGTAGCTATTGGGTAGCAGAGGATGCTACAGATATTCCTGGGAAAAGCATACAGTTTTACTATGCAAATAATTTTACTTTCTAAAATGAACAACCACAGGAAACAGCCATAACAGAATGGATGCAATTGTCCTGAATTACAGACAAAAAGAATAGACCTAATAGGTGTCAATAATAAAGTGCCATCATAACTGACATTTACACAAGTTATTCTGTGTCTTCAAACCAATTTCTCTTAATAAAAGATCTACCTCAACACTCTTAATATCAAGGGACAGCTTCAGAATACACCATCAGCTCCACTTCTCCAATTTTTGAGCATATACTGAGAGCTGGCTCTACTCAATAGCTGAAAATCATACTGCATACCAATAGCTTGATCAATACATATACCGTAATCTAGTTTTTCTAACACTATTCTTTCTTTAGCCAGATTTAAAGAAGCACATTTTCAGAAAGTTCTGCAATACTGCTATATGGAAAACATGCATCTTGAACATTCATCACCTTAAATACCAAAGGTCAGTAGCTACATATGAACTTTTAGACCCTTTTTCTTTCATTTTTCCATATTCCCTTCATTCATGGCTATTTATGCAGACTAACTTGCATTTATGAATAAAATGTTACCAGCCATAATGTTAAAAACAACAAATTGTCATAAAGCAATGTGATCTGCTCCTCAATTTATGATCAGCATTATCATTCCTATTTTAACAAGAAATTAAAAAGAAAATCAACCCAAAAGAACTAATTCAGGGAGTCCTTCAATCTGTATTTCTCTACTTAGAATAAATACGGTACATAGAAATAGCAATAATGATGCTATTGCAGATGTTCTGTCCTATATCAGGTCTTGGAACCAAAGACACTTCATGTGGAAAGTGTGCATGTTGCTATGTATATATGCTAAACACACATGATGTGCTCAGACTAGAATGTGATGTGAAAACTGTTGTGGGAACAAAACCAAAACTTTATGCAATTTAGCTGCAATGAAAACTACAGTAAATTATAGCCTGAACTAGAAGAATTACTCATTGTGTCTTAGTATTAAAAGTAATCAAAACATTTTTGACTTAAGAGAAAGAGTAGATTTTGAAAAGGCTGTTATATCAAATGTAGAATGCAGGGATGCTGCTGGTTCAACAAGAAAGCTTTGTGTGGCAAGTAAAGAAAGGGGTCTTCAGACACCCTAACCTATAAAAGCACCTTTTTCCTTTAACTCAATTCAATTTTTTAAAAAATGTGTTCAGATTTGTTTTCACTCCATCAAAGAACATATGTGCTGAAACTTCAGATGTTGCCACAAAATTAGATTTGCATCCTTTGGTCAGATCTACCCATAATTTCTTGCCTGAATCCTTTTCAGTGGCAAATGAAAACAAAAATTGTTACATGTAAATGTTTTTTTTTTTTTTTTTTTTTTTTTTTTTTTTTTAACTGTTGTCAATTTGAAGTAAGAAAAGTTAGGGGTGTATTTCTGCTAACCAAAATTCATATGCTGTGTTAACTTTTACTGCATGACTTCCTGAATTTTTTAGCAGGGGAAACTGCTTGAGACAGTGCCCATAACCACACCATTTCTGAATGAGTGAGATTCATATGCAAGTAGCTTTCTTGAGCAAAAATGAAGGCTGGTATTTTGAAAAAAGGGCTGCTGTCTTTGTGAACAAGAGAAGAAATAGATATAAGAAATACTGAGAAATGGATTTCATAGGTATTTCAGCAGAAGAAGAATCCATGCAAAGTTAAATCTATAGTGATGTTAACAGTAGTGTAGCCTTCTGTCTAAAGAACACATTAAAATTTACATCATGGTTTGATGACACGGGGAGTTCAGTAGCAATGCTGGTTTAAAACCTCTGGGCTTTTTTTCCTGGCTCTTGGCAAAATTTGCTGCCAGTCTCATTGTGTTGACAACTCATGGAGCTGTGCTGTGAGCATTTCATAGAAGCTGAAAAACAACCCTCTCCTTCTTTCTTTTTCCCAGTTGTGTTTTTGTTTGGTTGGGGTTTTTTGGGTTTGTTTGGTTGTTTTCTTTTAAGGCTGACAAGTTATGCACTCTGACCTCCTGCAAAGGACAGAAAATGGGAAGCAAGTGCAAGACCCAAACCCACGATTCATAGTAGTATCCTCAAACCCCAATGGACATTTAGTTCAGAGGCTGACACACACAATATGCACTCTGCCATTTCATACAGTCAGCCTGAAGAAATGGAATGACAGTAGCAAACTGTATCTCAAGAAGCACAGTTCTGAGAGCAAGCACATACCCGAACAGAATATGCCATCTCCTTTAGTGAGCAAATATCGCCCCATAATCTTTCCACAGAAGATAAAACGGTTAGGCTTGTCCATCTTGTTGTCCTGGGGGTGACTGCAGGTATTCTTTCCCTTCCCCTTTGAAGGAGCAGAAGATGGAAGAGACCAAAAAGGAACGGCATGAGATGAAACATTAGGAATTTTTTGAAGAGTCCACTAGAAGGGGAGGGGGCAAAGATTCAACCAGCATGAGTTTCTGAAAGCAGAGGTAAAAAGGCACCGCTTGCACTCTTAAATGTTACAGGCATCATCTCTCTTACTCCATGTACTCACCTGTAACTAGATCTAGAGGAAGCTGTTTTTTCATATGTGCAGCAATTTTTGTGAGACCTAAGGGTTCAAATAGAACATGTCCCTTTGAGTTTATATCAGAAGATGAAAAGTAAAGAAGGGTTGTGTGCAGGATAAGAAAAGAATTGTATTGCATACCAGAGATTCAAGTAGAAGCCTTTGTGACATGGTTACCAAGATCAGTCCCAGGAAGTGTCTTGGCCCAACCAAAACACAGATATAACTGTATAAATCACTGTGATTATGATTTGAATTAAAATGGAAGATATCTATAATGGTAATTTAGGTAGGGCTCTCTACAGAGAGTACCTGATAAAAAAAGTGTATTCTGGCCTGAAAAACTGAAAATTTCATGCTATTGGAAGAGTGTTTTAATATGCAACAAATCTTTAACGTAGTAATCTGAAAGTAAAGCACCTCTGATGAAGATGATTGTGATAGGCTTACAAAACTACTATATTAGAGATTGTTATAAATCTGTTTAATTGTTCTCTACAGCTTCTGTATTAAACAGTCATATAAGAATAATCCACAGATACTCTCAGCTAAAGGCTCAAATTAGTTTAATTTTAAGTATGCGTTCCCTCTACTTGTTTCTCTTTTCCTCAAAGGGTCAATTAAAAATAGTATAAAGATGCCTTAACTGGCAGAAGTCAGCAACTCTGTAGCTACTGGCTGCATCTTTACTTGAAAAAAAATGGAAGTCAGTTTGCAAGAGAGCATCATTGGTATAGAAAGTTTTCTTTTAATTAAAAGTAACTCGGAGCAACTTCAAAAGACAGTTATGGACAAAATAATCTGTCAGGAGAACACTACTCATCGGCATACACTGAAAAAAAGCCCAAGTACAAAGAGGTGTAACTATGACATATTTCAGAGGGAGGGGTTGGCTTTGTTTTAAAGTTTAAGGTATAAAAAGATTTTACTTTGGAAGTTTGAACAACATCCATTTAATGAGAACACAACAAAAAGGTCTAAAACCTTAATCCTATAAATTTTCCACACAAACTCCTTGTTCTCTAAGCAGAAAGAAAACACTGTAATTTTGTTGTAGGTATGCTTCTTCAAATCTAAAAAACCAGAATTCTGCCTTTAAATTAAAAAGCCAGCTCACTGAAAAGGGAATGGTGAACAGGAGCTCCAAGCTGCAGCTGAAGGCAATCATATTAAAGGAGGGGCAAAAAGGAAAAGTCTACTTTATTTGTTAAATACAAATTCGTTAGTCTTAACAGCTTCCATTTCTCTTAGGCTCTTCTATGTTTCAAAAAATTCTAAGTAAAGGACAGGATATTTGTTATGATGAAAGTGGTCTAGCTCATAAATGTCTTAATTAAAGGAATATGATCAACTTAGAACAGTCTGTACATAGGTATAAAATAGATTATTTTATCTGTTCTCCTAAGCAGCATTTTTGTAAATATTAATTAAAGTTTTTTGTGGGAAACCACAGTGTACATATTTTGTTTACTTTGTATATTTGACAGCTGTTTGGTTTAAATTAATTTCACTACATATTCTCTGTGTGGCACTGCACAAGTGTGCTCTTCATTTCTCATCTTTTGGTATAACTTTCAAAAACTAACAATGAACGAACCTTTTTTCCAATAGAAAAATTACCATAAATCAGTAAAAAGTGGAATCCAGACTAAAGGGCAGAGAGAGTACCTGCAAGTTCGTTCAACAAAGTTGACAGTATACTTTTCATGTCGCAGTAAATTTCAACGGAGATAATTAAACTGTTATTTTTAATGTTTCCAACCAGTGCATGAGAAAAATACAAACTAGACTGCTAGCCTGAAGAATAGTGTCCAGAAGCATTTTGTTACCCTTGACCTTGTCTGAAAGCTTAGTTTCCAGAGACTCCTTGTTTTCTGAGAACTTCCTAGCAAAAATGCATTAACAATGAGTTCTGGTCTGTATCATCCTGCAATACCACTTGTCTTACACAGAAATGAAAACAAAAATGCTTACTTGCATAACCCACAGTGCCATTTTCTTTTTGTTCCCAGGGTCTTTAGTCTTGGTTAATATGCTTATCAAAAGAACATTGGAATGTTACCAGCTTTTCTTGAAATAAGCAATGTGGCCTCTTAAAAGAATATGAGACTGTCCACTTCTTCCCTGATTTAACATTTAAAGACTCTTTTTTTTTTTTTTAAATAAAGTAGCCAACAAAAATCATAACTGACAAATCAGCAGGGTAGGGCTGAGGCTGTTAATGACGGTTCATCACAGGTAAATTTGGCCCAAACACTTCTTTCTGTTATTTGCAAGATTGTGTTGCAAATAAAAGCTCTCTGCAGCTTTAGACATCAACTACAATCATTTCCACTGACCTAAGAGCTTGATCAAGAGCCTGTTAAAACCATGTAAGTTTGGAGGCCCTTCAGGAGCAAGTCGTCTTCATAGCAGTCTGCCCTCTTTTTAGCCACAGACTCCAAACAACCTCTTTTCAAACGCATCTTCTTCATGGGTAAGAATAACATGGAAGAGCAAGCCAGCACACCCAGGGAACTACTCCTCTGGTCAGTTCGTTTGTCGGAATTCATTTTCATCCTGTGGTCTCTCCTTCCTTCCCCTTTTTACCCCATCCTCATATGAAGTGAATATATCCCTTGTATACTAATCTTTAAAGCACAGATACAATTAATTTGAGAACATAAAGATTTCGTGAGAATCTACATAATACCTTGATCTAACATATTTTGGAAAAATTAAAAAAAAAATAAATTAAAAAAAAAAGGGAAGAGTCCAAGACACTCCAAAAGATTTACTTAAATAATTGAAGGGTGCAGCAGTTTGTCTTGAAGCATCTGCTTTGCTGCTATATAGGCCTCTCACAACGTTAATGCCATTGGTGTGGTTTGATCAACATTTAAAGCAGAGAGATCATTCCTTCCCTGCATCCATGTTTCTAAACTCTAATTAGAGCTATTCTGGATTCTGCAGGCTTGGAGTTGGAGAATGTAGTTAGACTTTTCTCTGCCTTCAGAGGTCATTCCAGTGTAGCACTTACACCATCCTGTCTAGTACGGCAGATTTTTCTGACCTATGTTTAAGCAATAAGACATGACAGGTAGTGCATTTTTGAGGATTATTATATGCCTTAGGCAGCGTGATAAAGAAAGAAGCCAAAGAGTTTCCTTTAAGTGTCTTTTTGCTATTATGAAACGGAATTTATAAATCAAAGGGGAGAGGGAGAGAGTGGCAGTCCTGCACTTTAAGGGCATTATTGCCACAGCTGTGACATCACTGACAGCCAGTCAGGAAGCTCTGACTTTGTTCAGACTTTTAAAGCCATTCCATAATCACAGTCAAAGGAGAATTTTACCTTCAAAACTTGCAACAATATTGTAGTGATAATCGACAATGGTCTCTCCACCTAATTTATCTTCAAATATTGTTGATGAATCTGGATACAACTAAAGAAAGGCTTTGACCACTTTCGCTTTAATAGTGAGAAGTAGTCAGAGTTTTAATATTAAGTAAGAGCTATCTCCCATGCAAAGATTGATGTCGAATCCACAGGTCAGCTACTACTAAATAGAGGATAACAGGATGAAGCATTTACTGGAGTTTCTGTTGAGGTCTTTCACAGAACTTGAGCATATTTTCTACTTTCTAGAAAATAACTGCTAGAAACTTCCAAAACAAAGGGTTGGACTGGTGAATAAGCATATAACTGTGTTTGTGTGCAAGGAACTTATTTATCTATTGTTGGCTTTATTACAAAATTTCAGTTGACTGTCGTTTACCTGATCAGCTAGTTGTGTTGTTTTTCAGATACTGTGATTATAAGTCAAAAATAAGCTAGTTTCTTTACTGTTCAGTTTAATTCATTATAGAAATATAAAAAATAAGAGATTTTGAATATAACGAATTCATTAATCAAATTAGAACCTGGAATACTATAATACTAAGTACTTTCTCAGAGCTGTGTGCAGATGACATTATAGCCTAAATCTACCATAAAATATTAATGGTGGTTTTGTTGAGTTTTTTTATGTTTGGATTTTGTTTGTTTGGTTTTTTGTCATTTGCAGCGTTGAATCAGACAAAATTTAGAAGACAAAATTGCTTCCAATTTGGTTTTCAATCTAATAGATACCCCCCTGCACTCCCATCATTCTCCCATCACTCCCCGTTCTTTTATTGTGGAAGGTCAAACAAAACTTCTTCCTTTGGTTTATGACATATAATTTTACCATCAGGATAACCTAAAATTAAGCTTGTAGTCTGCAACCTCATTCAACCAAAAGAAATTATTCTACAATGAGCCAGCGTTTCCATCAGGGTTCTATAGCCATTGTGCAGGACTTGGCCCACCACAGAGTTAGGTCATGATGAATGCTGGCCACAAACATTCCAGGAGCTCAGCATCCACAAAACCCAGCTTCCCTGTGGGACAAAAATGTTATTTTCCTAGAGTTGGTAGCACTGGCTTTCAATTCTGACACTTTCCCTGAAACCTACCCACAGGATGTCCTGTCACCAAATGGTAGCTTTGCAAAAGGAGGAGCTTAATTTTCTGTAATGAATGATTAAGGAGTGCTCTCCTAAACGCAAAGTAGCACGTGAGAATGTAGAACAACTGGTAACCTTTCAGCCATATGTCTATTTTTCTTGCTGAATACTGTTCTACAAAGAAATTCAGCTTGTATCATGCTTCCAGTAAAGCATGAGTGGAAGAGAAGAGAGCTGAAATTCTAGTAACATCTTTCAAAATACAGTTTCTCTTTACTTGTAAGCAGGCCAGAATTCTTGGCAATTTTCAGCTGTCAGAGTTTAGGAGAGAAATAGTCTCAATCTCTCGTAAGTGAAGTCCCAACATTCTCTGAAGTTTTAGGGAGTTTTGTTTTCAAAAGAAGGAAACTAAAGGGAAAATGAATCTTTGAATTTCCATATAGATCTATATTTATAATTGTTGAAGTTTTATCACTAAATTAACATGCAACAATCAAAATAAAAACCTAAGCAAGTTGAATGAGGACTCTGGTAGTTACCTGAAGCATATTCACATAATTGAAGTGCTCCAACAGAGCTATTACACTTTTATACCTTAAATAAAATTGTCTACTACAGAACTTCCAAGCTAAAGTTATGTCATATCAGAAGTTATATCTCATCATTTCTTTAACTGACCTCCCCAGATACTCCTCTACTGACCATCTCATTGAACTGAGACGTATAAAATGAACCTAAAATGATTTGGCTTAAAACAGCTACAGAATTAATTATTTGTCTACAATTAATTATTTGTTTTAAGGGAAGGAGGAGGTATTGTGAAAAATTAGTGTGAGGTGAAGAAGAAACATGAGATAACCAGTAAAAAATGGTCACATATGAGCAAGAAAAAAAAAAAGGTGGAATATAAGGAGGGTTTTATGGGCTTTCCACTTCTTCCTCCAAACTACTACTCTGGGAGCCTTACATTTTTTTCCTAAATAAGAGAAACCTTCATGATTATCTCCTTAGAGAGATTTATCACAATTCATTAGAACTGACTCTGTGGCACACAAAATTCCCTGGGTCCGGGAGGAGAGGATTCATAACGTTTTACTTTGCATCCGCCTTGGTCTAGATACAATTTATCAGATATTGCCAAGTGTAACCAGTCTGCTCTTTGCAAACCGAATGGAAGCAATCAACGGGCTCTGTAAATGTTCTCCTTGCACCATTTTGCACAGGATAGTTTGTTTCAGATTCAGTCTAAGGTGCCAAATACCAGGCCTTAGCATTTTAGGTCCAGACACATGATGCACAGTGTTGAACATCTATTAACGTGAACCAGATACATCAGTTGCCCATGTATGTAGGAAGTGGATAGATCAGAGTCTGACTCTTAGTTACATCTTTCCAGACATGAATTTTACGTATTTTCAAGATAAATTTTCTTCAGCACCAATAGTGATTTAAGGACATCACCATAACACATATTACACATATGAAGTAAGAACCTTAATAGTTTACAGTGCAACACCCACACTGCTTCACAATTCAATAACAACTGAAGTTTTTGATCTGATTTTTTAATGGTCCATTAATGACTGAGGCATCTTTTATCTGGATTTTGCTCCTTAAGAAAATACATTACCTTTAGACTGGACACTGTGATGAAAAATCTACTTTTTCAGGCTTTTTACTTGGATGAGAACCAGTGTGTTCTTATAGAAGAGCACTGAGTAATCATGTGCAAAATAGGACCACCCAACATCTGTCTATATTCACTTGGAAGTCAGTTTTATATTCCTCTGCTAAAGGAATATTGCAGGAAATTTATACCGAATACATGGGTGGGGTGGGATAGAATCCTTCCTCTTTGCTTAATCACATTCAGGGAAGAGTGATGATCCATTTTGTCTGGTTCTCTCCATTACTCTTTCTAAATTTAACTCACATCTGACATTATAACATATGTTAAATATTATGTAAGTGGTCTGTTCTATATTTGGTTTATTCAGTCATAAATCCTGGCATGCACGCACACACACACAAAAAGTAGTGCTGAGGGGGAAGAAAAAAAAAAGGGGCAAAAAACCCACACCAAAACCCCCCACAACCTTGTGCAGACAAAATGAGATTGGTAAAAGTTGGATTACTCCCCTTTCCTTCCAAGTTCTTAAAGAAGCTGTAATAATCCACAGACATGAAAACTCACAAGACTTTATCCACTAGGGAAAATATTTTGCAGGTGAATATGTTGTTTTGTAGAAATGGAATTTTCACAGTCCAAGAGAGCTTAAGAGCTACAGTTATTTGTGCTGAAATAGGTTCCAGTCTGGCATGACCAAGGTGTGTCTGTCAACATGTGAAGGTCAATACATAATGGCCACAACAGTGAGTTAGAAGCTCTCTCCTTGCCTTTCTTACTGTTCTTATTTTCTATTGTTTTGTCAAGAATATAAAGATAACTCTACAACTGGGGAAGTAGGGTTCTGGCTGGTAGTAAAATTTGGTTTTCTGAGCCAGTCTTTTGACTTTCCCAGCATATTTCCCTGAAAGCTGTGCACTCTTTAGTACAAAAATTTCGAACACCGTCTTACACCAGTATTATTGGTATCATAGGATTTGGTATGGCTAAAATAAGACAGAGACACTAAATTATATATAGAACACCATTTTTACTTTGAGGCCACTGACTTCTCTTTATACCCACTGTTTTGAACTATTTAAGAGCTGAAGGATTTCATACCACAAATGCCTGCATAACTGTAGTGAACAGAGGGTTTAACAGCTACAAAAATGCTTTGACAGTTAGAGATAGTGTAAAAAGTGTATCTTCCCTTGTGCTCCTCAGATACCATTTTTTGAAAATAGTTTGATAGTGCCAGAGACATGACAAGTTCAGTTCTGAAGAAACTTGCTTACTAGTGTTGCCCCCAAAAGACAGATACAGACAGCTAAAGTGACAATGCTAGCCACACAAGGGTAATATCTTCAGCAGAGGAGTTAGATTGTCCAGTTCTTTTATTTCAGGAATTGTCAGTGGCAAAACAACTTAGAAAGCGGGATACTGTCTAAGAGTGGCACTTTGCTCACTCACCTCTGAAGCCAGTGCCAATTACAAAGAAACACCTGCTATGCAGTTCTTCTCCTGGCAGCTCAAAAAGGCCTTGTTTCTCATAAAGGTGAGCCTGATACTTCCCTTCACTGCTAAATAGGTATTTATTTGATATTTGTCGATACTTCTGGCTCTAGACTCACGCACTTTTCCAGTGCTTTCTGATGGCATGGAGGACTGGGATTGACATTCCTGCTTATAACTCAGGAAAAGGTTTTCTGGACATTTCAGCAGCAAGAGCAGAATATAAAGATCCGTCATAGAAAGTTTAGCAAGTAAAAAGCTGTAAACCATGAGGAAGGATAGCTCTGCAATTAATTAATTCCTCCTATCACAAACCCTGAACTGAAATAACAGTTCTTAAAAAGTGAATAAAACCACAGGTAAATAAGATTTTTTATGTAGCAAAAGTTATCCAAAATCTACATTTACGTCTCCCTATATCAAATTATTTCATAGCTATAATTATCTCCTAATTACATGTTTATTTCTGAATAGAAATAAGTCCAAGCCACATACGATTACTTCTCTTCTTGGTCACTGGTGCTGAAAAAACCAACTTTACAACATTTAAAGCCGCAATGGAACTTTCATATACCAAGGTGCACTGAGATACACCAAAGCACAGTTGCAAAAAAGCACCAAAAGACTTATTCTGACCCACATAACAAAGCAAAACATTGTGAGAGCTTGACTACATTTAGTTGCACTTGGAAACTGAATGGATGGTTCATATTCGCGATTCTATCATGTTGAGCTACTGTAAAACCTTGGAAAACATTACCACCATTGTTCGGAATGAGAAAGATTTTGTCTTTTTTTTTACTACAACATGACAGATGATGGTCTAACATGGTGGCTCAGAGCAGCAGAGATCAGATGTTAGTCAGCACAGGCTGCAGGAATGAGAATTAAGCGTGTAATAGCCTGCTTTATCTTTCTTGACAGGCAGCTGGGCCTTCAACAAATGTTCTCTTACCACCATACAAGACACTTCAACTGCAGCATATGTAGATTTCCCAGTCCTGGTGTACTGGTTTTTATTGACATTACCTAAGCTATTATGCAAGAACAAAGGCTACTCTTTAGTCACTGCTAAAAGCTGGTTTTCCATTCTCTTGTTATCCCAAATCAGCCAGAGCCACTTGCATGGGCCTGTTTTCTTGAGTATGCAGAACACTGACAATTATTATTAACTGACCTAACGCTGATCTAGGCTCTGTTGCTGCCTAGTGGGCTGAGTCAGAGAGAAGAGAGCTAATTATCACAGGAGGGAGAACAGAGATTAAAGACATAATATTGGAAAAACAACGTTAAAGACCAATAGCCTGAAAGAACAAGATAGATACCTAGAGAAAGAAAAAAGGAATCAAAAGTCCTGCCTTGACTTAAAAATGAGTTTGCTACTGTTAAGAAATCTACTATAGCATCTTATGAACAAATTTCACAATATCAAAGAGACTACACATTCCAGTTTTACGTATAAAAATATCTTTCTGTTCCAGCAACATAGCTGTGGGAAAAAAAGCCCAAACTCTGACAAACTTGTATCTTAAAATAACACAGTAAATTATTTCTTTCAAAGCTCTTCAAAGTGTATTTAATGCACAATTTGAAGTCACAGAAAGAATTAAAAAAATTAATATTTTCAATATGGAACAAATGAAAGGAACCAAATTAAGACTGGGTGGGTAGCATAAGCAGGGTGGAGTGACAATGATGAAGAATTATACAAGGAAGAAGGGAGCTGACTGGATTCCTAAACAGTTCACATCCATATGCTTCAGTATTTAGATTTCTTTAAAATATATAGAAAATTTTTAAAGAAAATGTAATTTTTATTGAAGAAGAGGGATGGAGAGAGCAGGAAAAAGAGTAAAAGCAGCCCTTGGGTGGATGCCACCTTAACCAGGCTTTTTAGACTTGGTTCCTTTTCATTGGAACTACCCCTCTCCATCCTGCCCCCAACTGGCAATTAACAGGCATACATGAACACACAGACAACACGTCAACACACATAGGATGCTGTAAAAAAGCTGCAGTCAAAGGTGTTATTCCATAACATACAGAATAGCTTTGTGAACAAGTTAACTGTTCTGAGAAGCAAAATCACAGCCTTTTTGCAAGCTATTAAACTTAAATCAACAAAACTTCTTTAGCCCAAGCAAAATAAAATCACAATAAAAAAATAAAATCAAAACCCAACATTATAGTTTCATCTACTCCAAGATTTCAGCTAAATCATCCTTCTACTAATTAAAGTTAATCCTCTTTCATTTATCAGCTATTTACTTTAAGACATAACTGAATATCTTTATTTAAGGTTTTCTCTACACACAAGAATTGTACTGCCTTGTGATTCTGGTGTAAGATAATGGTGTAAACCCTCTCTTCCTCGACATATGATTTTATCAGTCTAGATTCATGTCAAATAGGAATGAACACATGAGTGTCACTGGCATAAGTACGTTCACAGGCATGAATTATTTCATTTGCTGTCACCACAAAAAATCAAACCTGAAACAATCCTACGGTAACCCTAAATATCTATGCCAGAACACAATGTATACAGACCACCTTAGGGCAGATGAAGTTATATGTATGAAGATAAGTATCCTAAAACCAACAAAATATCATTTTCCAGAAAAAAAAATTAGTTAAAAATTAAGAAAGAATTAAATTCTGATGAAAAATAACACAACAAAACGACGATGCCCATTGCAATATATTTCTTTATAGAAATCTCCTAAAACACAGCTATACAGACCAATAATCACATTGGTTATGAAATACTCAGGAAGAGGTAAATTTCACAAACCCACACCCAGAAAAAGAAATGCTATCCAATATTTGCAATGCTCTACTCGTATATCACATCCCTAAAAAGTCTAATCTGCTGAATAAATGTAATTGACTGACAACAGCCCAACGCAATCCTCAGCTGAAGTCCAGCAGTTCAGGAAAATATACAAATCACATTTTTGCATTTCTCAGTAATAATTTCTAAGTAATTATGATGTTCTTGGCAGATTTCCTATTTTTACTTACATAGGATTCTTGCAATATTGGATTCCTATAGCACAGTACAGCACACAAATCTGTTCACGTTTGATCTCCTGTTCACTTGTACAGCAGAAGTTTGCTGAAAGCAGGATCAAAGATTACTCAATGTTCTTCTTTCCCTGTTTTCCCTGATGACAATTCCACACCAGCAGGTTTTTTCTTTTTTTGTTGTTGGGCAGCAAGTTATTTTGTGCTAGTCAACACCTGATCTGAATTTGTGTAGCTAATTAGCAAAAACCTCTTCAGGTGTAGAGGAAACTAAGCAACACATTTTAATTTCCCAAGAATGTTAAAATTCAGGTAAACTCCAGAGAAATCAGAATCTCAGAGGCAAAGTAATGCCATTAATCGGAATCTTAATATTTTGTGTTGGCATTATTAAAATAGGTTTAATCTGACATGACTATAGTTTGCACTGGTTGAGTATTGGTTTTCTCTAGTAGAATGAAAAATATGAAGGTTAAATGAAGACGGGGTAAGCAGTCACTTTACAGTAACGTGGTCTGTGTTTATTTTTACACTCTTGTGCACTCATATTTAAAAAGCAGAAAACTGTGGATTTATTGCTCCCGTAGCTAAAACAGAATATTGAAAACTAGTTTGGTTCTGGTTATCTTGCAACACAATCTGGTGGTTCTGAGTGACCATTAGATGAAAAAACCCAGCTTTTACAGATATTATTCAAGTATAAATAAGCACTGTAAACAGACTCAGGAAAACTGTACTGTGGGTAGACTTAGTAATAAATTTTTTAAAGGAAAGAATTAGAAAAGCAAAATAAACTTTATTGTGTCTTTCATGTATAAATACATCAAGATCCTTAGTACGCTTTAAAATCATGACCTTCGGTAGCTTGTATTCAGCATTTTTGATGTGCTTCAATGAATAATACAGTCCTGTAGCAGAAGAATATCTTGTTCAGATCTATTGCTACAAATAGGAAATGTTAAAATAGAAGAGAGAGGGGAAAAAGTGAATAAAACGTAAATTACATGAAATAATAAATCAAAGACCTAAAGTCTGGCATTTAGATTTCTGGTGGTCCATATGTTTTACATATTATGAAACCATCCCTATAAACAATTCTTGCTAAGGAATACAATTCACATTCTTCCTAAACCATCCTATCTCATTTGTTTACAGTTTTCTTCTCAACATCTTCATTAAATTGAAGACAGCACGAGCAAGTTGAAACAATTCATAAAGAAAAAAAGATCTCTATTAAATAATGTCAACATCAAAGGCAACAATAAGTAATCTCCTGCAAAGGGAAGGCTGTGAAAGCATCTTTTGAGCTGGTTAAAAACTGGCAATTATCAATTTTATTTTGACATGAATGAGAGGGAGGAATGTTCTGTACATGCTTTAATCTTCTAACGTATTTTATAACAAAAAAAAATTCAAAACACCTTAAGATATATTTGGTGAATATTTAACTCAGCCTGTACTAGCACAAACAGGTTTGCACCATCGGAAGCATTATTCTTAATGTGTTTGCTTTATCCTTTAGTTTTTATAGAGTGCTACTGATTTTGTTAGCAGACAATGGTCTAATATTCATTTAGAAAAAAATATGTCAGTTGAGAAGAGGCTTCCCCTGCATGAAAATAACACAGCATTCAGCCTTCTCCAGGGCTGGGCCTGAGGAGCTGTTGCAAAAGTTAGTGTCAGGGTAGAGAAGCATCAACGCCCTGCTAATGGCAGACTTCTATGGAGGAGCTCCAGGAGTGGGGGAAAACAGAATGAGATAAAGAAGAAAAGAAAGACTTCACTGAGGATTACAGGAGAGTAGCACTTGGCTTACTTGTCCCCTTAGGAACACTGAGACCACCATTTCAGAAAGCAGCAGTAGTCTTGTGCATGAGTGCAGATTCGTCAGCATGTGTGGGCAACTGGTCGGTTCAGGTGACCAAGAGAAAACACCAGTGTACCGCCTTTCCTTGTCGCTGTAAGGCCCACTCCTCCACAGAGTTTAAAAAAGTAGTCGTGACATTTCAGCTGTAACTTATACTTCATTGTTCACAACACTATTGAAGCAGATCCATCCCATGCACAGACCAGCTGATACCAATTTTTCTCATTTTTTAATCCTTCATGATTATAGTAGAATAAAAAAGAAGGAAATATGAATGATTTTTTTTTTTTTTTTTTTTTTTAAATCTACAGAAGTAGAATAATCCAAAACAAATATATTGATCATAGTTGTCTGGAGATCTTTCACATTTCAAGAATATTGTATTAAAATTATGGTCAAATAGGTTAAATGTTTGCAAATTTAAAATAGAATAAAATAACTGTAAATAATACAACTATTTATTTCCCACTGGGAGGTGTTAAAGACAACCATATACCTATTTCCTCTTTCCTAAGTTGTTTAAAATGGTTTTTACCTGCTTTCAAATTATGTTAAGAGACATTAATAGTATTGGTACCAGTGTCATTCTATTTCCTCTGCAGATTCATGTTCATGTAATACAGAAGATTTCCCTGGCAAACATGTTTCTGTGAAGTTGATGGGATTGGTTCAAAAATTAAAAAAATACCGCAGAAACATTTAGCCTGTTGGAAGTTTAGAAGAAAATAGTTTGCTATGGAAATGGAAAAACATGGTGGTCAGCTCACAATCAGATCTGGAAAGATTCATTTAAAACAGTCCTCTTGAAGAACTTACGTGTCTAAGAGCTGCTTTCTTTTTTTTATACTTTCTTAGGTACTTTTATAAAAAGTATTTTCTTTTCCTACAAACCTCATAAGAAAAGGTGCCAAACAAACCTTACACCCCAGTCACCGCTTACAGAGAAATAACCTGTTATTCACTATGCTTTTCATTTGACATTCAACATGTACGGGATTACTCCAATTAAAAAACACAATGAACAAAACAGAAATTCTTGCAGAGAATTTGCACACTTTTCTTGATCTGATTTATATACAAATATATATAAATGTTATTGTGTTTCAAACATTTCAGGATTTTGAGATTTTATGCTCCATTTACATAGGAGTAAAATTGTTTTAGGTATTGATTAGTGAAGTTTGTAAAGAAAGTAATACCCTTATAAAAACTGAGAAGCTCCTCTCTCTCCATTTTATTCTGAATCTGAAAAGCCATGCTTGTAGAACAAAAAAGCACAAAACTGTCCCTTTGCCAATCTATAGTCAGAAAGGCAGCTTATATTCTCCTAATTTGTGTATATACATCCTATATATTATGCTGGAAGGTCAATCTGAATTAAAAGCTGCTCCATTACATGAACTTTGTTTAATATGCCTTAAAAAATGATTTTAAGTTGAATTTGTGATCTCTGTACGATCTAGGTCAGGAATCATCAGCCACTCAACATAAACACATTAAGTTTTCAACCATTTTGTCTTTAACTCCCTCTATATAATTACCTCCTCCTTATTTCTATGCACACTAATTGATTCTCTAAGGATCTACATTTCTATTTTATCACATAGGCAAGATAAAATGGAAAAATACAACAAATCCTTAGTTTTTCCTAGATCCTTCTGCTTCCTACAGTATTCAGTGCTACTGTTCTCACAGCTCAAACTACCATTTAGAGATATTATTATTACTACCATTTATGGATCTGTAAATGTAGCCCTTCTGTTCTCCAGGTTTAGCCACTTGTGTACCAAGAGTGAATTGCTGTAAGAAAAACACTAAAACCAGCAAAAAATGTACTGCAGTAGTCACAACATATGGATGAAATAACAAATGTTGGCAAGCTCATAGTAAATAGTGATTTATTTATTTTCTTTAAGTAGTAGCTACCAGATTGAGAGAGGTAGTGTCTTTGTAGATTCACCATTAAAAAATTGGACTGTATATGTAACAAATTTATCAGTGCTCTCTCTCACTTTTACCAACTCTGATGTTATGTCTTCATCAGAGTCCCTTCATCACTTTCCTTTGTGCAATTATTTATAGAAGTGTAGAGGTTTTTACCCCATTTACATTTATGCAAATGCTTCGGATAGGTGGCCGTAAAGTTGTGTAAAATATTTTTGTCACTGTATTACCTGATCTATTCCAGAATACAAGAGAAAAATAGATTAAAATCTGACAAAGATGCAGAGAATATAGCTCTAAATACTCCTAGTTTGAATAAAAACCATTTAAAGATGGAGGAAACACTTTTGCAGTATTTATGTTTAGTACAGTACAGCAGGAGCACTGTAGACTCTTCTGTGCTGCCTGGCCAATGTGTCTGTTTCTCACTTAGGAGACTAGGAAAGTTCCATCTCTCGGGCTATTTAATCCTCAGCTTCTTTGCCAAGATCGCCAGCAAAGCTATCAATTATCACATCACAAAAAGAGAGTGAACAACCATCCTGCAGAAGCTGGCATAAAACCATCAACTCTTTTCACATACCTCTTCATAGCTATCAGATGGTAGTAGTTTTGGGTTGCTACTGAATTAAATATTTGAAGTGCTCCATTTCTGAGGGAAAAAAACCCAACTCAGTCACAATGATGTCACAAGGTCTTACTAGAAGTCTATTCCATGACATTATCCAAAGCTCTGATGGTTCCCATATTTAGACGTATCAGTTTCTCTTCTTAATGCAGTATTCCAGTCCTCCACACTAATTTTTAGGTGGGAACCCAGTGGGTCAGTGCCAGGAAGCGTGTTAATGCTTGTTCACCGGAATCCACAGTGCTGGCGAACATTTCGCTGAAACTCTACTTAAGGGTCTCAAGTGTATTTCAGCACACTCAGGGTATTAGAGCTTTATATCATTTGAAAGAATCCTTTATTTTTAGTGCTAAATCAACAAAGCTGTTAGTGTCATTTTCAGTCAGACTGTCATCTACTGGGAATTCAAAATTACACTCAGCTGCAAACTATTGACACTCCTCTTAACAAAAAAATGTTTTTAATAAATCTTTACATTAGCCTATGAGATAAAAAAATCTTTACCATGAAATATACAAGTGTATAAGTGTTTTATGAAAGTTTTATTAACTTTACAAAAGAAGAATTGGCAGTGAACCATGAACATCCTGTACTCCTAACACGTGGTTATAAATTACATGTTCTTTCCAATAACATCTGAAAAAGAGACTGTAATTTAAATTTCAAAACCACTTGGCATACCTACTATATAGTGCTGACATGAAGTAAAGGGAGGATCTGGAGAGACTCAAACAAAGAGTGAAAATATAAAGACATCCTTAGCTAAAAAGCTGCTGATGAATACAATTCCTTTCCAGCTGGACAGGGATCAAGTACTTGCTTGTCATATCATTCAATGCACTGTTCAATCAGGGATTCTTCCTTTCAACAAAAAGAAAACTTAAGTGCTGCTAATCATCCCTTGTAGAACTTTATCTTGCAGATACCTTCTTTATGTCAGGATTTCTCAATGACCATTGCCAACAGTAGAAGGATCAAAGTTGTTATTAGCAAAAATGCCTTCACTGATGGGGAAAAGCAGTTATCTTCTGTTCTCACATACAAGATTTGCAGCTACTAGCAGCTTAATGATATTTAGTGTGAACTAAAATAAAAAAAATCCATATGAAGACTCCAAAGAGTATCTATAGAAAACATTGGATTTTCCATTTCTAGATGACTATGACTGCTCAAATAACCCATTTATTCTGATTTCCTCTAGGAAGATGCCACTTCATCCCTTTAAGGGTGTACTGTAAAATGATACCACATTTAAACCTGACTTTTTTGAATAGACTTACTGTTTGTCATGCCACATAGCAAACTGTTCTCTCAAAAGGTGTCATATTTTTAAGTTATAGACAATGCATATGTTTACAAGAAATGTAAATTTTTTGCAAGCAGACTGGATAAGTAATTTCACGCAACTCATCCTCGCAGTGCTGTCTGGATAAAACTGGTTTTTCTGCCTCCCAGCAGCATGTGAAAACTCAGAGAGAAGTGAGCTGCCAGTTAGTTTAGTGGCTTGAATGGAACACAAGCCTATAGAGAGAAAGCCAAGCCGCAAATAATCATGCAACATCAAGATTCCTTAAGACCAGTCCTTAGCACAAAGCAAACACAAGAGCACTCTGAGAAGAGTAAGAGGGAAATTAAAAAGCCCAAAGGAAAAAAAGTATTAAATAAGTCTAAGATTAAGAAAAACCAAACCCAAAACAAAAAGTCCCACTACTGTCAGGCAGCTCTTTTGACAAAAAAAAAAAAAAAAAAAAAAGGATCACAAGACCCCAACATTTTCTAACAGCATAGTCACCAATTCTGCTGAAATTTTAATAATTCTCAGTCGGACATCTACTTTTGTCAAAGAAGGGTAAAAAGGTCAAAATGGTGAGAGAAAGGACTTAATTTAGAAAACTTGAAACAGATTGGGCAGGCAACTGCAACCTACTCCAGCCCCTACAGTGATGTAATATGTTCTCAGAAACATCTAGTCTGACACATGAGAAAGTACCAGGAGACAGGACAAGTTCATTGAGTAGTTTGGCTCCGGTAGAAAAGCAAATTATAAAAAGAAAATTAGTATTAACTCTGAAGAGTGTGTTGGGAAAAGTGATCAGCATGTAGTAAAACTAGTGCACCTTGCTGTGATGGATCAGAAACCTTATGCTGAGACCTCTAACAAAATTCTGATTTACAACAAAGTTTTGCAGCAATCTAGATAGCAGCTATAGGAGAAGCCTGGACAGCAACTGAAAAGACAGGCAACTTTTTTCAAAGTCTGTGGATATGAGAGACCTGATGTTTATAGTCCTGCAAATGACGGATACTTATATGCATTATTTATTCTGAAGGAGAGGAAAAAAAAGCTCAATTTCAAACCGTATTTTTAGAAATGTGTGTTAATCAAAGAGTTGAGGAAGACAGTGTTTTGGTTTGCAATGTTTCGTTCAACTTCAGGACTGGATAAGTTTTCCAAGGTATCAGTATGATATATTTTTCATTTGTACTAAAGTGCTTAGGAAAGTGAGCTCCTTCTCTCAGATTAAGACAAGGATTAGAGGACAAATATTAACAAGATGTGATTCACAAAAGAGACAGATATTAAGATGTGATCTACAAAAAATTATCTAATAACAGAAATAGTTTCTCTGATGTCTTAAATGAATTATAGGATCAACAGAAATAAATTGGGTGTTAATGTTAGTTTGATATAGTACAATGACATGAATTGGAACAATAACAATGAAATAAAATATATAGATATTACTCAACCAAAATGCTTTGTAATTCTGGAACACTTCAAATACATAGCTAAAAGAGAAGAAAAATCTTGGAATGTCCTCAGAATATAATTTGTCAACCTTGATGGTTGCAGTAGTACTGCATTTTCCACCAGAGGACCTGGTCACTTTGCTTAATAAGTATTGTTTTTTTCCAGACCACATATGCTTCTGTCTTAAGCATTCACTGCAAGTTTAATTTTGGATTACTGTTAGAATAATATGTTGTTAATGTTAGAAGGCCCCTTTAAATAGCACTGGAGCAATGATTTAAGATTTATAAAATTTTTTTTCTAATTTATCTAACTTGCATTAAAATGACACTCAATCTGTATATAAAAAGTGATATTTCTTGATTTCCTGAAAAAATCAGTCGTATGTTTCTCTAATTTCCAATATATTCAACCAATTTCTTATTTGCTTATACAGTCATCAGCTCTGAGAAAACAGTTTGAAAGTGAAAAACCAACTGGAATGGTTTTTATACAACTGTTCCCCTTCTGATCTGTGGTGCTAAAACACTTCTTGGGATAGATTAGGGAATTGATCTAGATTAGATAAAAGAAGAAAAAACAAAGGACTGAGGTAACTGAGGGCAAAAGAGGAACTATTTAAGCTGAGAGACTGTATCATGGTTTTGCTATGACTACCATTGTTCCTTTCCCTTTTTAAATCTGTCAAGAACTGCACTGAAACAATCAACATGGACAAGCTGGCAAGTGTGTCTAGCTTCCATGAGACATTTAGTCTCTGCTAGGCTGCAAGGGAACAATTTGCAATTGCTATAAGATGGCAGAACATGTTGAGTTTCATCTTTATTATTATGGTACTTAATATTTTATTTACTCTCTGTTCATTTTTGAGAGAAACAGAAAAATGTTAAATACGCATAAGTAAAATGAAACAAAGCATAACAACGGTCCGCTACTTGAAATCTTTGCACAAAAGGATTCGGATGCTAAAAAACTGTCTGCCCTTCACTGAAGACCTAGGAATCTTCGACCAAATAAATTAATTTTTTCCAGTTCTGAATAAGTGATACTTGCTACAAAGTAGAACTTGCCCTTCTATGAAATGTGTTAAAGGAAAATATCGTGCGTATAGTGAGAAGGTTGGATTACAAGGGCATGATGTTAATCATAGCAGATCTCAGTGCGGTGGCACAGACAAAAATAAAAGCAGCAAAGACAAGGAGAAACACAATTTAAAATAGAACCCCCACGCTTACAGTAGGACGACACTAATGTATCAGAGACAAAGAACCTCTGGTAAGTGACCTCTAGCAGTTATTATATAAAAGAGATTGTCAGTAAAGGAAGATGCTTAACATGAAAACCAACACTTTTTTAAAATTCTGTGGCAAAATTACTATAACAACAGTTCAGAAAGAATATGGCTAACTTGAAGTTACAAGTGATAAATAAATTAGTTCTGTGTTTGGTCACATGAAACTTACCTTGCAAAAATAAGAAATATCATAAAACTTGTTCTCATAAAAAAAAGAAAAAAAATTAATTGTATGGAAAGTAAACAGTCAGAAAATGCAGACACTAAAAGGTCTCTATGACCTTTGGTTTCAAATTCCATATCTTCACATTTGGAAATAGCACAGTGCCTCTTAGCTATTTTACCAGAAAAAATAATTGGTAAATGACAATGGTGTAGTGATCCCACTTATGGAAACAGGGGCCATTACAAAGTTCTGAACTAAGATGAACTAGACATTTCCTTGCTATGAAGATAATCCTGTCAACATGTGAGATTTATGCCTCCTTGCTTCCTTAGACATGGATATTTCTCATGCGAACAGAAAGAATGAAAATTATGTGAGACATCAAGAATCTTCTTCCAGTCTTGACCAGATGATTAAGATGACTGAAAATCTGGAGAAAAAAACCACAGCACAGAATACCCATTGATACATAAAATACAGAGGATTTACAGTACCATAAGTTAATTCTGTAAAAATGGCTAATTACTATTTTTATGGAATAGCTAGGTGAGTCTCTTGGTTAAAAATTCCTCCTCACCTAAACTCACAGCAAAATTATTGCAATATCTTAATGGAAATATTTTAGGTGAGATTCTTTCTGGTCTCCTATTATGACTTTTAAATATTTCTTTCTATCTCCCTTCATAGGAAGTGTGACCTGGACTTCACTATACAAATGGCAGCATCCATACAGTAAATAATTTAAATTTGTTATAAAATGCAAAAAATATTTAGATTCTAGTAATATAAGTAGTCTGTATTTAGATTCTAGTAATATAAGTAGTCTGGACTAGAAAATTTTACTACTGTGGCCATTACCCAAATTGTAAGAAGGTATTGACTTAAGGAAAATA